>VWZY01009230.1:126066-141162 GCA_013399075.1 Chloroceryle aenea
GTAGGGACATATTTATGAATAAATCTTTACCTCTGTTGCCAATACTTTTTCTGTGAACTTGAGGTGTAAATATTTAATATTTCTTTTCTCTGCATGACTATTTATTTTTCTGCGTGGGAGTAAAGGCATCCCTCAATCCTGTGGACCGGGTAAATAATGCACTACTTACTCATGAAAAATGCCAGAGGAAAATAAATGAGAGGATCTCTTACCTTTGGTCATCACAATGCCTGCAAGAGCTTTGTGGCGTGCATGCATGGAAGTGAAATTGTCTGTCAGCTCCTGGAACTTCTGTGCAACCATTTGGTATATGGAGTCGGCAAAATCCTGAAAGACACAGTCAGAAAGAATTCTTTCACTTCTTGGATGGAGGGACCTGGGCGTTGCTGCAGGATAGTCACCTGCTGTCAACCACTGAGAGGTCCCTTTCAGAATGAGAGGTGCCCAACTCAAGCGAAGATAAAAGCAGCATCTCTCTGTCGACCACCCCCAGCACCCTCAGGAATGGCCAAATTAATGGAATTCAAGCTAGAGGCCCATACTGACTGGGAATAGTGGGAAAGGGAGAAGACTTCAAGGCTGACTTTTTTCCAGCCTCCTTAAAGGGAGACTTGTTGGTGCCTGAAGCACTTTATTGTACTGAGTTGAAAGGGTGGGGGTGTGTCCCACCAAACCAGTGATTTCCATTAACCCACTGCAGCCTGAGAGCTGAGCTGAGCCCTCAGTTACAGGTAAGGANGCAGGTTGTGTAGGGATGAATGCGATCCCAAGCCAGCACTGGTGCTCCTGAGAACACCACGACTTGGACCATTTCCCCACCACAGTGTTCAGTATCTTTTCATTTACTTAATCCCTGCGCTTTGTTTGGCACGGAGCCTTTGAGCACATTAGAGAGAACTCGGAGGAACGCTCTTTGTGAACATGAGCTGTTCTTTGAGTGCTTTGCAACATTAAAAAGGAAGACCCAACGAGTTATTTTTAGATGTAGGAACCCCAGCTGTACCTGCAAACCCTTCTGGGAGCAGGTCCTTGGGGCTGGAGCTCACTCTGGGGTGCTGACAGGGGACCTCCTGGCATCCTGTAACCTGAGAGTATCCAGTGATCACACTTGCAGCAGGAAAAGTGGCTGGACCAAGCAACAGTTCCAGTTTTTCTCCCTGTGCTGGGCTGAGCTCCCTGCGGGTTGGTCCTGGTAAAAGAAGCCCCCTGAATTCACCTGGTCTCTTTAGGGGGGTTCGTGGCACGCACAGAGGAGAGGCCAGGTCTGATACTCAGGTCTCCCTCACCCTGAAAGATCCACAGCCATGCAGAAGGAAGGAAATGCATTGAAGATCATGTCAGTTCCTTTTCTCCCCAAACTCTCAACGGTGATGAAAACATGTTGGTGAAAACACAGTGTTTTAAACTGGGAGAACACACAGCTATTTTTCAGAGGAAAGCAGATTCTAATTCACAAATATTATCAGTAATGCTACCACCACCGAGAGTCTCTGCAGGCTGTACACCATATGCTTCTGCAGTTTGTTGCAGAAAGTCAGCTTAATTTTTAAACATCATTATAGCAAATAGAAAAAAAAAAAATCTAATTAAATGAAACATACTAATTAGGCAACCTCCTTTTCATAAAACCTGGAATATTTTTTCCACGTGCAATCCTCGTAAGTGATGGCANGACAACTGCCTCGGGAATCTGGGCTGCAGAGGAGCATCACGCTCTGCCTGGCTTCCACCTCAACAGCCACTGGGAGGANAAACATACTAATTAGGCAACCTCCTTTTCATAAAACCTGGAATATTTTTTCCACGTGCAATCCTCGTAAGTGATGGCAATTTGCTCAGATAGATGGAGGACAGCATTTCTTTGACACAATAATTTTTCTTTGTTTTGCTAAGTGAAGCTTTCTGAGGTATTACTCTGGGAACAAAACATCTCCCCGAAAAGACAGTTGGATGTAACATGGTATAAAATATGCTGGCTTGCTGCAAAAGAAGGGGAGAGGCATACAAACCCCTTCTGGGAGATGCATGCAAAATTCTACACTAGAATTAGATGAAAACTAAGAAAAATTATCAAGAACAGTTTGACAGTTCCTAAATGGAATTTCTCTTTGACTGCATTTATACCTCTTCTAATCTAATTGTCCACAGCCACTGTATGAGCAATACTTTGCTTCTAAAGGATGAATTTTGGGTCAATTCTCATTTGTCAAGCATCGAGGCACCCTTGTGATATAAATGCAATTATGGTCGTTTTCCAGATGAATGAGTGAAGGCACTAAGAGGGTGAGGGACTGGTCCAGGGGAATAGCACGGAGCTGGGCACAGCCAGGTGTTCTGATTTCTTGATGCTCTGGCTAAGTGCTCAGTGCTGGAACACTGCCTGTCTTTCATAATAGGAAAGTTTGTTTCTAAACTTGTTTTCCCTACTAAAGAGTGACTTCATCCGTAACGGAAAACTAAAGTGTATTTGCAGGACTGATAGAACTGGGTCCCATATGGTGGACTGAAAAATCTGATCAGCTTTATTTAGACTAGAAAGAAAGGGAAAAAAAAAAAAGAGTATCGCAATAAAACTATCTACACCATCATTTAAAACCAGAATCAAATCATACATTTCATCTCCTGCAGCATTTCAGTCCAATCCATGCCTACATTTCCAGCATACCCTCCAAATCTGCATCCCAGGGCATTTTGCACTCATTAAGAGTTAATTAGCTCAGAGGCACATACAATTCCTACCAGAATAATTTTTAAAATGCTAAATAGAACAAATAACTTTTAACTTTGGATTTAGAAATCCCCACAGTCAGAGCTTTCTTTACTTCATTTGGCAGTAGGTTGCAAAGGCAGAGAGGAAAGAGACTCACTGCAGGCACAATAACGACATGACTTCAGATAACGCGTGGGGACGATAAGGAATCCGGCATTTGCTGATCTCGAGGAGTAACCTGGGACATTAAAGAACAGCAAAGCCATTAAATGTGAGGCCTCTTAGCTAAAGTAAGTCATGCGAGTACTTTTTGTCTCAAATCCATCGCCTAAAACGATGCCAGTGAAACTCCTAGAAGCAAAGGAGTGGCACATGAATGCAAGTAGGAGGCAGGAAGCAAAACCCAAAACACAGCGTCTAATCCGAGAGTTATTTACAGCCTGTCACACTGCCCCAAGTTTCCAGAGGAACCTTCCAAGGTACAGTGGAAAGGAGGAAAAGGAACGGTCTGTTTGTGAGAGAAATGTGAAGTCAAGCGATGCACAGCTCAGCCCTGTATGGGACTTGATACCCTAAAGGTTGATGCAATGCCCAGGAACTGCAGGGCCTTGGATAATCCATCCCTGAAAGCTGGCCCAGGAGCTGGCTATGGACTTTAGTTTCCTGACCTACACCCATAAATTACAAGAGGTGCTTCCCTAACACACACCAGAGCAGCTGTTTGGCCTGATCTGTTCCTGTGCACTGAAATCAGTGAAGCATTTCTGCGTACACAGGGTCTATGGACTGGATTTCAATGGTTTTACACAGAGGAAACGTGGTACAAATATACCTGAAGATACAGGGCAGGTAAGATGCAGAGAAGAGCTGATACAGCCACCCCTGCTCAGTTTAGAGCCATAGATTTCCTTCCAGACAGTTACTTGTTTTACTATTAAACAATAATCCTAGGGTACCAGCGATACATATCCAGCTGATCATTCCTGACGGGATAGAAACCAGAAAAATCCAACTACTAATCCAACTACTCTGAGCCTGGGTCACTTATGGGATGTAGGCTACACCATGCTATCTGCCACCACAGATGACTTAAAAACCAGACACAGGAGGAACCATTCTTTTGTTATTCTCTATTATCAAAACAATTACTCTGAGAGAAAAGCTGGTGGTATCACCGTTCATAGTGCTAGATGTGGATGAAAATAAAAATCCAGAAAGATCCTGACAGTCGCAACTCTGACCATTTTTCCCTATTTATATGGAATATAAAGAAAACTGCTCCAAAGCCACTTGACTGCTGGACCTAGCGGGGACTTTTGTTTGGGTCCAAAATCTCCTTGGAAAACTGGAGTCTGATGCACGGTGCCACTGAAGCCGGTGGACGTTTGCCCGACTCAGAGATGCTCCAGCCAGCAGCTTCAGCATGCCCCTGCCTGGCCAGGCGGGGTGATCTCGGCCTCGCTGACTTTGCCTGCACACTGGGAGTTAAAAAATGTGACCCCGGGGAAGAGCTGACCTTCCAAGCACTGAGTCTCTTCCAGATGCCCTGCGATCAGAACCTGAGCTTTCACGGGCCCTCACTGACAGTCTTCTGGACAAACAATATTTATGTCACAAACAATTTCTTTCAGATCAAAACCTTGCTCAGGCTTACTAACAGTGAATAAGGCAAACGAGACCACCAGACCCACACAGAGGGTACATTTCGCTTCCACTCAAGCCACTCACATTTCCTAAAGGACTCCTCTCACTGGTGGGAGCCACAGTTACTTCTTCAGCTGCCTGGCAGGAGAAAGGCAGAAGAAAACAACTTTTCCCTGTGAAAAAACTGTGAGATCCTGCAGTACTTAATGAGCTCTATTTTGACATACACCCAGAGTCTGGAAAACTGAGAAATAGATGTCATTACTATTAAACCTGCACTGTGCTGTCTGAAGTGTTCATCTTCCCCTGATTACCATATCAAATCCCTCGTGCTATTCGCAAAGGAAAATCAAACTTTACATCATACCACGACAGAACCAAAAACTTTTAGTCACTTCTCAGCACTAATATTTCAAATGGTATAAATAATTAAATGTGCTCAAGTTTGCAGTGGGAGTCTTCAGGGTAAAACTGACATTCACCAGGAGTAGTAAGGATATTAAAATCAATAGATTATAAAGGAGAAAGCCTTTAGTAAACATTTTCTATTGAAATCCTGTCTTAGGGTTTATGGGGTTGAAATATCAGAAAGGTTAGATTTGCATATGGATGGGAAGAATATTCTGCTATACAGATATCACCGAGGGCTCTGCTGCTCCTGTCTCCCAAGTACTTTATTTTCCAGAAAATTATTGACATTTGGGGGTAAGTGTTGAACACAGTGAAGGGGATCAGGTTGAATTAAGTTCACAACTCCCTCCTCAGATAAGAGGAGATGGACACCTAGTCCTGTGTACTGGTGGAGGGGGAAACAAGAGCTCATTGACAGCGGCAGTTTGTTTTCCTGCAGAGAAATCTCACTGTAGAGATGGGAGGGAAGGAAAACACAGCACGGAGAATATCAGTCTTGAAGTGCTGCTCCTGGTCAGGGTGTGCAGCGAGTTGCTACACAAGAGACTTTTTCCCAGGCTTGTAAATAAGTTTGCTGTAGCTAGCTGGAGATTCATCGCTAAGTGATTGTACCCTCAAGCCAGTGAATTAGTCAGGCTCTTCCCAGGTCCTACATCACCTTCAAGACACAGCCTTGAGAAGAGAAATAGCTGAGGGTTGGGGGCTGCCCGCCACCATCAGTCTTCTCGCATCAGTTTAACACCAGGGGCTCCTCCAGCACAGGGGAAAGGGCTGAACAAGGACCTGGAGGAACAGAAAGGCTGGGGTGACGTGGAAGGGAGGAGGGCAGCAGGTCACAGGCAGTGGGTTGCAGGCTTGGTTCTGCCCTTGCCCCAGTCTGGTGGCAGCCTCGGTGTGAACCACTCGCTTTGCTGTGAATCTCGCTCCTCCAGAGGTAAGAGGAGATGATTTTTACCCACCCCTCTAGAGAACTGTGAGGCAAATGGCATTAATGGTGGCGAGCTCTCCAGGCAGGGCCACGCGAGCAACTTCTGCAGCCAGACTTGAGGCTGCAGCCCACAGCCCCTCATAACTCAGCCTTCTTCGGCAGGGTATTACTCAAAGAACAAGGCACTGCCAGGGAATTCATTGTGCTTCTTTCCTTGAGATGTGCAGTAATTATTTCTCTCTGATCATAACTCCTACAGTATTGATCATTATGTCTGCTTTTGGCTTATCCCTCAGGGCCAGTGTGCCCGGGCTTTGTTCTATCCTAGGTGGATGTGGTTTTATTTTGTCTGGCTATATATTTTCATTTCAGCTGGCCGCATTCATAGATCTTATGTACAACCTGATGCAGAGAGGTCTCATTCATGCTCCTCAGGGGGGATTGGGTGCGTGCTGCACAGGCAGGACCTGGGTACACGTTCCCACATGGAGTTTCTAATGAAAATTCCAATAATGCACTTATACCACTGAATATCCTCATTGTTTTCTTATCAAGCTTGATGGGAAGGATCAACAGATGACACTATTCAGTCAAGACCTGAATCAGCAATCCCCCTGTCTGTTCACAGTTGTATTACAAAAGTTTTAGGTATGTATGATTCTGAGCTACCACAGTGAATTCCTTATCTCTGTAACCATCAAGAGTCCTGGATTTCCTCTGCATTCACAAAGGCTCTTCAGTGGCTTGGCTGACCTCAGCTTGCTTGGCCAACTCATCCCGACTGTGCAAAGGATTCCTGGGCTCAGAGTGACCATTTGCTGGCTGCTCCACTCTCCTCTCCTCACCCCAGCTAGGGGTTGATTGCTCTGCTAATTTCTCAGCCCCACAATACATATTTGCCTCCACACCGTGGCTCGTGTGGTTAGTGATCATTTACTGAATGCCAGCACTGTGCTGGCTGCAGGATGAGGCAGACTTTGAAGACAGTCCCTGTGTGGCAGGTGCAAGACCCCAGAATAGGAGTCAGAATAGAAAATTCCTTCTCCCACTCCATTGTTTTTTGGGTTTCCCAGTAAATCTAGCACCTTATGGAAATGATGGCCACGGCCTGTGCCAGGTCTGGGAGGAGAGAGCATGCACAGAGAAATTAAGATGAGACAAAGGTGGAGTGGGAAGATTAATTAAGATCCCTCTGTAGTGAATCTCAGCACTTTTATGTCTAGGAGGTTTCCTAATGACTTCTTCAAGTTCCAGTTTCGACTCTGTTATAATGAGCATGGGGTCTGCTAAAAACCATTTTCTCAGACCTTGATGAGCTGCTCATACATCCAGCAAACGCTCCAGCAATGATTAAAAGGCTGCAGCAGACTTCTCACTTGTGATGTTTCTTGCGGGGCTAAACACAAGGTGAAAGCCCTCCATTGCATCTGAAACTTTTTACTAGGGAACACAGAAGTCTCCCAGTAAACTTTCTTTTACATCTCCTCAGTGAGATTTTCAGTGATGGCTGGCAAAGAGGTGGAGTGTCCGGATTTGATGAAATTTTCTTAAAATGTAGATTTTTTCCTTTACACAAATGCCCAGCATGAAATGGGAATTTGAAACCCAAGTTCCATCAGGGCACTTGGCATTTAGAAACTGATAGCTATGATGTGAGTTTGTCTATAATGCAAAAGCTTCTGGATTTGTACGTGAGTACAACTACGTGATCCTGTAAATGAGATTAATCAGTGTTAAATATCTCCAGAGAAATCTGTAGCAACAGTAGGAACTACAGAGATCAAGAGGGAATTTATTCTCCAAGCTCAGTGAAAAAAAATTGGCCTGTTTTCTCAATATATCCCCTTCACTACAGGGAATCAATCAAACTTAATATAATGTATCTTTTTATTTGTTTCAGAAACCCCTGGAGTGACTGAAAGAAAATAGAACACATAAAATAAGCATACTATTGAAAAAAGAAATGCTGTCAAATCCAAACGCTCCAGCTCCTCCAAAAAAGTAGTTTTCTATTTAGTAGGAAAACATTTTGCATGTAGGTTTAATTAGAATCTTTAAATTCACATTAGTGTGTTAATGTGAGGATGCTAACAGATGAGCCCCTCTATTTGAGGTTGATTCATTGCTGTCTGCACTCATCTTGCCGTACAAAGATGCTACCGATCAGCCCCGTCTCCATGGATTGAGGGGAAACGAGCTTTTCCACCACGCTGAACAGTTGTTCCCTAAAGGAGGCCGTGCTAAGTTTCCAGCTTTGTGTCTCCTGAATCCAGCTCTGCACTTAGCGCTCCCGTAATGAAGAATGTCCACACCAATTCTGCAGAATCACTCTTCAAGTCAATACTGCACCTGCTAACAAACCCCAGACAGGAGGGGTCGGGTCTTTGCCTATTTTCTTTTTTTCTCCTGATCCTTAACCCAAAAGCCTTCTTCCTACAGAGGCACACATAAGGTTGGCTGCAAGTGCTGAATAATTCACAGCAATGAAGCAGTGTTGACTCTGCCGCCTCGCGCCTGCTTTAGGACAAGCCTCGGGTGCCAAGCTGTTGTACACTACAGATATTAAATTAGCACGACTGGGTTTTCTTTAACTAGATAAAAGCTCTGCAAAGCCACCAGTGCCTAGGAATGGTTAACTCTAAAAAGGCTTTTATGCTCTCGATGAAAAACTAGGTATTAGATTCCTATTACGAGCCATCTCTCCTTAATAACATCAATGCTTTAGCTGAGAAATGTCCTTTCAGTTTTCTGTTCCTGGCTTTATATTTCTTGGGTGCATTAAAACAACTGTCCTTTGGAAAGGAACGGTGGCAAAGCCCTCATCACACACAATACTCTTGGCTGTTCGAGGTCCACTCTCTTCCCAAAGCCCAACCAGTTAGCAGCTCTTGGGGAAATGCTCAAAGCAGGGAGAGATCAGTGCTCGCTCAAATCCCTTGAGCATCGCTTTGAAAATCTATGCCTGTGTGTTTATGGTTCTCATTAAGGGGCTACGCTATTAAGAGCCTTCCCCATCACACATATGCTTTGTTAGATAAAGCGGGGTGCAGGCAATGTCCAAAACAAATCTAATCTATTCTGAACTGCTGATCCCAGCAAGGCACTGCACAATTCAACTTTCTGAATCACTGCAGAGCAAAGCACATAATACACCACGTGGCAATTACTGCACAGACACTGGAATTTTTCCTTTCTTCTTGTTAAAGATCTCGCTGTCATTTGCTGTAATGATTCTCGAAATCCAACGGTAACCTTGCTAACAACCTTTCCCCTGGCTGGGAGGAGTGGTAAGGCAACCCACACTTCACGTGACCTCACCCTTCTCTGGGCTTCTCCTCCAGTGTGTAATTAGCAGGGACAGTTCTCATCACCTACAACGGCTTTGTGCCAGGAGAGGCAGAACCCTGATTTCGGCTGAACCCAACAGGGACCACCGGGACCGGTCCTGGGACCAGGGCTGAAACCAGTCCCTCCCTCACTTGCTGCCCCTTACTGGACAAAACACGGGTAATTAACAGTGCTGAAATTCAGACACAGTTTTACTGGTTTAAATCTGCTGAGAACTTGCATCTGAAGATTAAAATTCAGCATTACTTTTAGCCCACGCTCTAAAAATGAAATAACACTTCCCCACCACCCTGGTCTAACACTTCCTCATCATGGGAAAGTTGCTTTAAGTGGCTTATTCATCATGGACAATAAAAGAACTTCTTGGGAAGAAAAAGACCAAGAACAAATGGATAAACCCAGTAATTAAATTAAAAACGATTATTTCCATTTTTTTAGGTACTCACACAAACCTCCCAGTTTACCTACAAATTGACCAAACCTTATCAAATGAATGTCAGATAGGCAAATGTATTTAATCTTGTATAACTGATGATTAAATTGAGAGTGAACCACCTTTGATATTTTGCTCAGCTGAGTCAGTGTCAAAGACAGGGAATACAACGTGCCATTCTTCCTCTATAGCAACAACAAAAAAGACATAACCCAAATATGAATATATTTCTCTGATCAGCACACCAAACCTCTGGAAGGATGCTCCCAGCATCTCTAAGGCGTCTGGCATTACACATCCAGGCTCCTGTGTACAGCCACGGGACAAGAAAGAGCCTCCCCAAATTCAGACAGCAATTCCCAAGAGAAGAGAGGAAAAACCAGCTCCATACTCACATCTCAGAATAGACAGAACCGTCAGCGCGGAGCACACAAACTGGCACAGAAACCTTGTGCACCCTTTTGAGCCTGTGACACCCTCTTGCCAAGAGCTGTGTGCGCGTGGACTCAACCCCCCTGGACTCGAGGCCTGAGTAACATGGACAGCAAAGTGCAACATGCTGCTTGGACACCCTGAAAAGGGTAAAAGCAAAAACGTGAAGGCTTTCAAGGCTGCCATCACACCTTCGCCTTGTGTTCTGTCATCCCTTCTGCTGCTGCCATGAGGTGTTTAACCATTTCCCCCACCCCTTCTGGGGAGTCAGGCTGTCTTTGGCCTCACAGAAGCATTGTCTGGGTGGTCTGGAAACCCAGACAAACTATTATACAAATCAAAGTCTGTCCAGTTTCTGATAACACTAAAACTAATTTATTTTTTGTTTATACTCCACTACCTTTGACAAAGCTTCCTCTAGAGATTTATATCTCCATCCTTACTGCCTTCCAACTGTTTGTCAATTTTTTTCCTTTTGCGATCGACAGAAAAAAAAAGAAAGACAGAAAAAATCTGACATCAACCTTGGAAGAGGTACTGAGTGCACAAGTTTTTTTTTCAGATGTGATAAAATCTTGCCTAAAACCATGTCCAACCTTTTCAGTAGAAAGTCCAGATGGCTTTGCAGCCTGTACAACAGACTTTATTCACTGATGCTTCTCTAAGTGTCAGCAGGGTGTTGTCTTCCAGAACTAGTAAATGCGCAATGAAAGGCAGCTTGGAGGGGAGAAGGAAACACAAATAAAACCCCCTACACTTCAATCCCCCTGACTCCCCCCAAAACCCAAATTAATTTGAGAATTTCCACATGCATCTGACTGAATATTGCCCCCAGGTAGAGAAAGGCTTGGCAAACAAGCGGAGGTGTAAGGAAGGGGGTGGCAGCTGAGGCATCTCCAGGGTCTGCACGCTGCCTGCCCACTCCAGGTCGCCTTTGCCTGCACTGCAAATATTCCAGCTACGGCTGCCAGACCCTTCCCTGCTCCGTACACAGGCTTCAGAAACGGCAGCATCTCACAGCGTGGTTTTCACTGTGGTCACATTAGCCCAAAGCATCACCTGTGAGCCCGACAGGCAGGAAGGGAGTGGGTGCAGGCTCAGGGATTCAGGATGAGCTCCCAGCTCCGTGCCCGGATGTCCCGCAGCCTGGTGCCTGGTTTGTGGCCAAGCTTTCCGTGGCTTTAGTGCTGTCCTGCCCACCCCTCCACACAGCACTTAGCTTTACACCTAGGCAGCAGGAGAGGAGAAGAGGTAAAGCAGTCTGTGGCTGCTCCTGAGAGCAGTCAGCTCCTGCACTCGGCAGTGCCAGCACGGGGGGTGTCTGCCCGCTCTACCCCAGGAGAAACACTGCCTGCTCTTGTTACCACTCCCAGTCTGCCAAAGGAGGGCTCGTGCAGCTATGGTCATTTTAGCCACCATCCCCATGTCATACTGGTGGCAGTGGTTAATGCTGCAGCCACCTCAGCAGCAGTCCTGAATTCAGTTATGTTTGGGTAGCCTTGCGGTGGGCAGGGTTCGTGCTCCACGGCTCTGCGGAGTTTATCCCAACACAGGCGTGCTCTGGGATCAGAAAGCCTTGGTACAACTGCAGGGCAAATAACAAGAGATGGCAATAGTGGGGGAATTCTCAGAATAGAGGGGAAAAAAAAACCCAAAATAAAAGAAAAAAGGAAAAAAAAGAGAAACCTGGTGCACAGGAAGCCCTTCCAGCACGTCTCCAGTTTTGTTCCTCATTGACACACTACTCTGGTTTTGAGCTGACAGCTGTGGTCCAGCCTTTGTCAGGTAATTAATCTGGGTAGTTCATTTGCACAGGTGAGTAGCAGCTTGGCACCATCTCCTCTAGCAGTGGTCTGTGGGTTTGGATTTCTTTTCTTTCCTGAAGCGTGTTTGTGTGTGGGTGTGTGAGTGTGAACGTGGGCACACAACACCCTCTCAGCCCTGGCCAGCCTTTTGTGCCTTCCTCACTGCAGGTAGAACTCCTGTGCTTTACAAGGTGAATAAAGGAAACCTCAGACAGGAATTGAAAAGCACCAGACTTGCTCTCATTGATTACACCTGACAAAACATTAAAACCCCCAGGTTCCCTTGCCAAGGTTGAGCCTGCCTGGTCTGACTCACACAGCAGCTTCTCTGTCTGTTCAGAAATGAAACCGATTAAAAAAGAAAAAGAGGTGAGGAGAGAGAAAAGGAGAAGCCATTGTATCTCTCGTCGGGGAAACGGGGGGTGATCTGCTGCATTTTAATGTTTGCTGGGTTGTGAAGTAATGCAGTAATCATAACAATATTTTGCCCGTGCAGCGGTGACAGCTGAAGGGAGCACATTTCCCTTCTCGCGGTGCACGCGGCTCTGCAAGGTCACCAAGCTGGGAAACGTGATTCTGTGGTTCTCGTGTCAAGGTGCCCAGACACCCCGTCAGTGAAGCTGCGTGCCCTCCAGCCCTCCCCCAGCTTCGCTCAGCCACTTCTGTCTGATGGTTTCTCACCACTTCCACATCGTGCCCCAAGAGACCTCGACAAATGGCTGGGCAACGCAGTCGTGCCTCAGCATCAGAGTCCTCCACAGCCAACACAGTCTTCCTTCATTTCTTCTTCCTCCTATTCCTTCTTCCATGGATTTCTTCCATCTTCTTATGCACCAGTAAATTCTTACAACCAAAGCCACACAGTCTATTTCTCCCGTGTCCTGGGGTACCCCCCCATCCATTTCCCTGGGCACAAGTGATGCTTTTGGAGTGAAATGTTCCAATCCTACTGAGATGTCCTAAATATTAATTTTCACAGGAGTCCTGTGCACTTAAAACTGTCCTTGGAACACAGGAAAAATATGTTTCAGCAGCTAATGAAATTAACACAGACCCCGTGACCCGGAGAACAGACAGCATAAGGCAGTCTTACCCTTGCTGGCTAGAATGATGTGGGACAGCTGTATTTTGTCACGTAGTTTATATATATATATATTTGCACATGTCATGCCAAATTGCAGACTGCCATTTTCTATATATTAAGGTGGTTAAGCAGGCTTTTTTTAGATGACATTTCCAACACATCTCAACAACTGTTTTTGTACAATCCTTGCCATATATAGTGTATTTTCTGGTTTCTTTAGCACACACAGGGTTTAACCATTGGAAGACTAACACTGGCTGGCTTCTAACAGGTGTACAGTAGTGCTACCCTTTCTTCCTCTGTCCAAACTTCAACATCTCAGGCTTTACTACTTCTAGTGTGTCCTTAATATTTTTGTGTAGACAGAACTGAAAAAACCCTGACAGAACACAGGCTCATAAAGAGGTACCAAGATGTCTGATGGGAAGTCTCTTGGTATGAAACTGGGAGACAGCTGAGGGAACTGACTGGTACTGCAAAATGTGTTCTCATACCACAGAAAAGGGCAAAACCTGAGCTTCCCTTGGGTTTTTAAGTATCAAACTTGCATAGGTAGATGTCTGGAGGCCTCTGGAGGCTCAGTCTCATTGCAGGCTCAAACTAGACGTTGTCCTTACATGTTACATGATGCCAGCAACTGATGTTTTTTGGTATAGACATGACAGGCCTGTCCAGAAGCTGTAAGCACTTTTGTGAAGCATCTATCAAATCCCTGTGCCTCAATTTCTCTGCCTGAAGGACCTCAGGGATCACCTCTCTCGTGGACTCAGTACATACACTGCTGTGGAAAAGCGAAGCATTGGCATCATGGTGTTGGCATGTCAGCAACATGGGGCAGCTTATCCACATCAGGGAGGCAGAACAAACACTTATTGTCTTTGAAGGTGAAATTCAGCTACAAACCCAGGCATTCAACATGTTGAACACCACGGGGAGATGACATGCCAAAACCATTGTTCTGTCTGTCTCCCCCTGTACTTAATAAATTGCTAATTTTGCCTTCTCATTTAGGGGGGTGGAAAGGTAGAGGGGTGCATGGGCTGTCACTCCTTGCAGGAGGGAGGAGCAGCTTCTTGTTTTGTGTACTGGCTGGTAGGAAATCAACAGGCAAGTTCTCTCTGGGGAGGTACATGGCTACCCTAGCAGAAGGATACAGCAGACACTGACTTGCACATCACCAGTCCTGGGAAAGCCGTGTTTGTGCATGGGGGAACATCACAGCCAGCAACACCAGGGCCATGAAGGACTAGTTAATGTGAGGAGAAAAAGGGCTGCTTTGGCTTAGGGAGACCAAGGGCTGCTTCTGGTTCTGGCTGAGTGCCTAACGAGTGAAATGGGATGAGAGGAAATGGACTTAAGTTGCCCCAGGGGAGGTTTAGGTTGGATATTAGAAAGGATTTCTTTCCTGAGAGAGAGGTGAAGCCTTGGAACAGGCTGCCCAGGGAGGGGGTCAAAAAATGTCCATATGTGGCACTTCAAGACGTGGTTTAGTGATCATTCTAATGTTTAGTAGACGGTTGGACTNACGAAGGTTTATCTCATTATCACATGCTGACTCCTCTCCCTTGTACCCTTCAGATGTGCTTTCTTTTTTGTTCTTCTCCTGTTAGCATTTCTAGTTGNCAGCTTCACAGGCATTCTAATGCTGAAAGAGGGAGAAAGAGCCCCCTTAGCTGGTGGTCTTGTTCTTCCCCAGCATGGCTGAGGATCCAGGAACATCCATACCACAAACATTACTAAAAACATCAAGAGAACAGCAAAGTCCCTCAAAGGGAGCACGATGCAATCTCCTTTGACAGTTCTCATTTAGAAAGCCTCAAATGTGAAACCCAGCTCAGGAGGCATGAACCAGCACAAAAGGAAGAAGAACTCCCAAGTTTGAGCCAAACCTTGGAGAAAACCATTGGGACATTTACCTTTGCTCGAGCAGGCTTGGCTTTGGACTTTCTGCGTCTTTAAAGATGGAACATTTCTGCTATTTCAGGAGTTTAACTTTTTCTGCAAAGCTTTTAAAAATTCTGCTGCGTGTTTAATTTCTGTAGAGCTCTGGAATAGCTAATGGCTATCAGTGGTGCCTACCAACACATTCCTTTTCGAGCCAACTGGCACTGATGTATGTGTACTCGTAGCAGATCTTTTGCTAACTAGGACTATTTCTAAAAATCTCAATGACTAAAAATCAGTCACTCAGAACTTACTGCAGGGGACTGCAAACAGCAGCTCTCAATTACAGAATGCAGACAGACTATAAACCACCGTATGAAACAGTGGGGGGGGTATGGGAACAGGCTCACTCAAGAC
>VWZY01009230.1:153407-172370 GCA_013399075.1 Chloroceryle aenea
TGCTCTTTCCCTGGTCAGCAGCACCGTGCCCAGGGGTTGCTGCAGTGTGACCTCCTGCTTTGTTCTCTACAGAGTAAAGCAAGAAGAGGCCAATAGATCTCATATGAGAAAAATGTTCTATATGAAATTAATTAATTAGAACAGCGAGGTCCAAACATACCAAAGAGCAATCTGCTCTCTTCTCATACTGTGTATTCCTACACTGGTAGCTAACTGCAGCTAGAGTGCCCACACTATGGGACATGCAGCTGTAAGACAGCACCAAGCCCAGTACTCCTGGCCTGCTGGCTGCTGCCTTGCAGGTAACTGCACTGACCCTGTGCTGGGCTAGTTTGGGTTGCTCTGGCTTTTATGAAGTCTCCATTATTATATTGTACAGATAGAGCCTGAGTGTCTTCATCTATCTGCTGCTATCAAATAGAGTTGAACAGTCTCAAGGATTACTGAGAAGCTCATCACAGAAAGCTAATTTTGTTAGGAAAGCAGCCTGAAAATGTGCACTAAAATTTCTTCTGCAGAAATATTCACATCACACGACTGGCTGCTACCGTGAAGGGGGATAAAAGGATGGGCAAACTTCTCTGACTGCTTCATTGGCCCTCCTGGCTTATGCTGCAGCAGCAGCAAAACATGTACTGAAAGAGAGAAAACTGCTTAGCCAGGAGCTCCATTCCCTTCATGAACCACAGAGCTCCATGTGTTCCACCAGACTCATCTGCAAAGCAGACTAGCTTTGGACTCACGGGGTCAATGGTCTCAGGGCCGTTGTTTTTAATTGTTTTAAAAGCTTTCTGTTCATGAAACAGAAGATGAAAAAACCCCAAGAATAATTTGTTGTACCCAGAATTATCCCAGTAGCTAAATGTATGAAAAGGCTGAGTGATCTACACGGTATATTTTCCCCAGTGATAAAATAAGAGTGACCTCTGTGACTTCATTTAGGTTCCACCTCTCCTGAGTTATGAGCCGTTCCTCTCTCATAAGGTATACCCCATATCTCACTCAAACTCTCAGCAGACCACAAAACTCCCTTCCAGAAAAAAATTACACTTCCCTCACTCTGCGGAGGATTACCCATGTCAGGCAAAGTTATATTCTTGTCTTTAGTGCTGCTAGGAATTACTTTCAGGATGTTTCAGCTCATTACCTCAAGTCTTCATCAGCTCTTTCCCGAGCGCGGTAACCTTTGCGGTGCAGTTACTGTCCATCCACCCAGTATTGATCCTGCTGCCCCTGCATTACCTGCACTACATGTCAACAGGGCAGAGGGTTTCACTCACGGCTAGCAAGGTGCAAAATGGCAGCAGATCTTGCAGCTACAAAAGGCAGATAAAACCTGGGAGCAATCAGCTGAGCTGTCGTGGGACTAATTCCATGACACAGTGGAAGCAATTATTTGCACTTATACATCTTACTGCAAAATACAATCAGTGCTACACCAATCCTGTTAGCGTTGGCAAGGACATATTTAGCTCCAAATACCCTCCCTGTAATCAGTAACCAGTTATTAATTAATTAGACAGCGATCACCTTGGTTTTCACACGTGTGCATTATTGCTGCCGCTGGTTTCTGCCTCTGCACAGATCACTTAATTCGCTGTGTTAATTCAGTTGTACTCTAAAGCAAGTGATTAGCAGAAGGATTGGGCACCTAACACCTGACCTCGCATTTTTTGCTTTCTGCACCCGCCAAGAGCCGGCTCCGAAGCAGCTCGGCCAGCAGGCAGCACGGCAGCAAACGGAGGGTGTCTGGCAGCTCCTGCTCGGCTGCTGTGCCGTAGGGACAGATGTGGTTCCCTTCACTCTTTTGGTCCCAGCGCTGCGAAATCATCAGATTTCATGGCGAGGGTGAGACTGGAGGCAGATGGCAAAGCACTGGTTAACAGTGGACACAGAAGGGATCCTCTGCCCTCCTCGCATTAGCCACGCTTAGTTATGCTTACTAAATATTTTCCAGTAGATTTTGTTTCCAGTCTGAAAGCTTTTAGCAGGAGCGGGTACCGACTGTGTCAAGAGAGAAACAAATGCTAGCAGAAAACAGACTTTATCTGAATTGCATTTAATAGTTGCCAGAAGCAGTGAACTAAGGATATTCAGCTGAAGTAGTTCAGCCAGAGATAGCTAAACTTTTTACTGTGCTTATTTAAATAGAGAGGCCTGAACAGGAGATTAGCTATTTATCAGCTGCACGACGGAATGAGAAACAGCTGCAACACAGTCCGGGGTAAGTTTGATATTTTATTCTCTATAAATCCAGAGGTTTAAATTCTGCCCTGGTTTATGCCTGTGGGAATGGGGAATCAAGGTATTAGCTTCCCACATTGTTTCGTGGCTTCGTGCCCACGTATAGCAGAGCAAATGTAGTTTATGTTAGTTCAGTCATTCACCTTAATTTCCCAACCACAAAAAGGACTTTTAATATCTAGAATGCTAGCAAGAATATGTGCAAAGAAATCAGCTGCCAGAATACAGTATGTGGCACGGGTAGCAACACACAGCTCCCAGCTGCCATCAGAAGGTGTTTCCCTGTGGGTACCTTTGCAGGGATTTCACTTCAGGACCGTGCTATAAATTCAGCAGATTCCTTCCCACACTTGGGTTTTTTGCCTGATTTTCACCAAAGGTGTCAATTCTGCTTCTCACTCCAAACAACTGTTCCCAGGTCCTCAAGGGAGTAATTTCTCTATTTTAAGCTTCTATTCCCAACTCCAAGTGGCCCTCCTCATGCCTGCAGCTGGGAGCAGCCCTGCCCTGCCCACCAGCACCAGTGCCTAGGAAAGGCACCCTGCCCGTGCTCATCTCCCTGCCCACACCTCACGTTTTGAAAGGGAGAAGAAAAACCACATAGAAGGCTGCTAACCACTACAGCATGAGTGTTTAATTTGCTCCGATCAATTCCTGTCAAAGGCAGCCCGGAAACCTTTGGTTTGTGTTTTGTTTTGTTTCCAGCCTGTCTTTGCAATGTTCCTTTCTCCCCTGCTGCTCAGCTCAGCCTCGTTGGCATTTATCTGGTGACCTGTTGTTATCAAGGGCTCCCCAACAGATCCCTCAGATTTGCACAAGTCGCTCCCGCTCTGCCATGGGGAAGCTTTGCTCAGATATCTGCTTGACAGCAGCTCATTTACATGGCAAGGGTGTTAGTCTGCCTGCAAGGACTTTCCAGTTTGGCTTGTTTGCTTGCTTTTTGATATATAAAGGCAACTCTCTCTCTATATATATTTTCTTTTTGAGAGAAGGGGGCTTAAGATCTCTCTAAGATCACAGATGTCCAGGAAAAGATGCAGGCAAAGATGTAATCTTCTGAACATCTACATAAATCTTAGGCTCCTGCCTATTCATAGAGGGAAAAATACAAGGCTGTAAATCTGAAAGTCATGTTACTTTCTCTTCCTGTATGAATACAGGATTTAAAAGGAAAATTTATGCACTGTAGCTCGTCAGTGTTTTGGGGAATGCTATTCATTTCTTCCTGTCAGTGTTCTCCAGAACGTGGTGACAGCAGCAGCCTCATCCCTCTCAGACTTTGATTTCCCTCAAAGTCAAAATGTAAAACATGCAGCTGACGGCTCCTGCCCTGCAAAAGCAGAGGGCATCTCCTATCAGTACCATTATTATGATTGTGACCAAAAATATCCCACAGTACAAAAAACAAACAGCAAAAAAGAAGGAAATAATAATTTCAGTTTGAGGAGTCATACAGCAATATTTTGTGGTTTTGTTTTTCACATTTTTTTGGTGAATTTGAGTAAAATAATCTGTTATTTAGCAAATAAATAATTATTTTTTTAAGGTGACCTGCTGTCTTCCCTAATTTTTAGCCAGCACTTAGCAGAAGGGCAACTGGAATGCACAGGCTCCTCTAGGCATGCTGAGATGCTCACCAGAGTGAATGTTTGGGCCTAAACCACCAGAGAGCACGGATGTTTATGAACTAGGATCAGCAGGAGGTGCTCCAGCACTGGAGAAGGTGTAGTTTTGAAGAAGACAAGCACAGAATGGACAGAGATATCTTTGTGTCACCAGCTCATGCCTGCTGCTCTGGCACTGCCCCTGTACCTACACCCAGGAGAAATCCCGAGCGGCCTTTAGCTGAGCACTGAGGGAGAACAGGCAGTGCCACGAAAGGCAGCAAAGTCTGACAGAGCTTTAACACGTTGCCTGTCCTAGCTGGGAACAGCAAAACCCTCGGGCTGAGCCGCGGGCCCGGGGATCCATATGATCCATAGGAAGTATGTGCCAGGGCCTTTGTTGGTTTTCTTGCATGGGATCTGCATCTGCAAAGGTGTTTTCCAGAATGGTGACCCTCACGGGCCATTCCTCTTCTCCATGTTATCTTGGTACGAGCGTTATCAGAGGATCCTGCTGCAGTCCATGCGAACTTTTGCCTCGGAGCAGAGTTTAAACAGCGGTGTGATCTGCTTCCATTTCCATCTGAACTGCTGATACTCAGACAAAAGCCTCAGCGTGGCTCTGAATGGTATCTTCTGGTGCACATCACCAGTCAGCTCACCTGCCCTGCGCTGCCACCATAGCCACGAGCCTTCAAGGACCCTGACTTTATGCCTGTTGTTACCAGCCACTGCTCCCTATTATTTTCTAGCTCAGCTTTTTTGGCTGCTGCACACTGCTGGCCCCTGCTGCAGTGTGAAGAAGGTTTCTGTGTAGCTGAGCTAGGTTTACACAAGCATGTTCACTTTCTGCTCCTCTCCTGGACACTGTTTCTCTGCAGCAATTGGGACAACCAAGCCCTGTCAGTACTTGTGGTGCTGTCAGGAACTCCTGACCTGTGCTGAGGGTACAAGGGTTGCTAGACACCGAGGTTTGGAATGACTTGCGTGTGTATCAAGGGAAGGGGAAGAAAAGAGGGGGATGATTCAGGCTTAATAAGTTGATTCTCCAATATCCCTGAGAGGATTATTTCTTAAAAGTATAGGGCAGAGTTGATTTGGATAAAAACTAATTATCAAAAAAGAAAAGGAGCCAGTGTTGCCATCTTCGCTCTCCTCGCAAGGCCTTGGAGACTCACATTATTCTGTCTGTTTAACCTAATAAAGCCATGACCCACATAGGAGGGAAAGGAGTTGACTGTAATTATTTCTGTGAGGAATAGTGCCCAGTTCATGCAAGATGGCCTAAAAATAGGAACTCAACAATGCAATGGATTGAACAGAAGAATCAGAAATCCTGGGATGCTGAAACTTAATCCGAACAAACCAAACCACATTCATGTTGTGCATGTGACTATGTCTGCTCAGGAAAAGTCCTCTTTCTACCTTTAGTTTTGAAAGGTAAAGTGGATGAATAGAGTGAGAAGAAACAGCACACAAGGAATTTATGCAGCAAATCAGCGTGGCTTCAGTATCATGGTCTCATCTGGGGGACATCTCAGCTTAGCACTGATTTTAAGGTACCATTGTCTGAATTCAGTTCTGATTACGTGGCTGGTTTCTGCAGCAGATGTGATAACAACTAGGTTAAGAGCAATCACACTTATGTGCTTTCTTATCAAATGTCTACCCAGTTCAGAAGACAAATAGGAAATAACAGTTAGCTTTCTTGGAAGAGAACTCTGACTTAGCAATTAGTAATCTAGAAGGCAACGTGAATTTGCCTAAAGACAATATTGAAGTATTTAAGATAGAGGAGGAAAGGTTTATGGATGCATTAATATTTTATGTGTCTTAAAATTCAGTCTAAGAAGCTGATGGGTATCATGAGACATAGATAATATTGATGGTTTTCATTGAATACAACTTTGTGCTGAAAGGAGATGGATGATTTACCCACTTCCCCAGTGCATATGTGTATTTCTCATTTCTATTTCTCGGGAGTTTGTGAAAATATTTTATCTTAATGGAAGATCACATCATTCATCATGCATGTGAAAAATGAAAAAAAACCAAACCCACCTTGCTCTGATAAATTTTGCTCCTGTTAGAAACTCAAATTCACTTGGAAAATATTCGTATGAAGAAAGCACTAAATGAGCAAGAAAGGATTTGACTCTCTCAAGGAACACGAGGCAATTCTCTTGTTTGGTTGTGCAGATGTCTAAACACATAAATCACATTTTGCATCCATGATAAGTCTAAAGTCTCCACTGTCCATTAATTCTCAGCAATCCTAAAATCAAGGGCATATATATTCCACCTATTGCATTTGTTGCCAGAGACACGATTTCGTGCGTACGCGTACGTATGCAACCCTTCCACACTGCAGCATGCGTGAGCAGTTTAGCTGAGCTGAAGGGAGAGGAAAAATGTTGGTTTTCTCCCAAACTACTCTACAAGTGCACGATTTAAAGGCTAATGGAGGCAATAAAATAAAATGGACAAAGGTGTTCCCCGCTCTTCAGCAGGAAGGGAGCGGTCCCTCCGCTGTACTGAGGCTGGGCTTCTCAGCAGCATCCCCGGGGATGCCTCTCCAGGGTGTGCTGGCATTTTGTGTTATTAGTCTGTGACAATCTGCCTGCCACACGCTGGCACGAGGACCACAAGAGGGAGGTAGTCATCGTAAAATAAATGGCAGGAGCTTGCTTCTGATACTCTGTACGTAGAAGGAAAAACCTGTTTGAATAATTAAGGCTTCCTAGATGTGGCCACGGATAAAAATAGATAAAGTACAGTTTTGGCACCACGGTAACACTCCAGCTCAAACAGAGCAGGCTTTGCATGGAACTCGACCAAAGGAAAATTCACTCCAGGCGCTTGTACTACAGCTCCATTTAGCAGAGCAGAACGACCATGGCTCGGATCAAGCAGATAATAATGAAGCATCATAAACAACGTCCGGATGCAAGGCCAGGACGAAGCAGGAGCTTTAATGAGGTCCAGCTTGCTGGGAGCTTTTTGAAGTGTCCCTAGCTCACTTAAACAAAGCCAGAAAGCAACAAAGGCAACTCTGACAGCTGCAAGAGTGTCTGGTTTAGAAGGAAGTTTTATGTGTGGATGACACCAGACTGGGATTCAGCTTTCATGTACTAACTAGCCCTGCTTGTTGCTGGAGCCCTAATCATTGTGCACAAACTGTCTCACCATAATGGTTTGCACAAATAATAACTCTTCACAAATCAGATCCACACCATTGGCTTTCTAGGTAGGCAAGGCTGGTTCATCATGGCAAGGAACAGAAATCAGCAAAGTCCACGCTGGGTGTCTCTAGCCACGCTCAATAAGCAATCTAGACCCTGAAGGGCAGGAATCAACGCTGGTTCTGTGGAGGTATGGGTCATATGAAGTATCTGCAGCTATGCTAGAAGAGCAGTCAGCAGCCAAGTCAGATGTCTAAATCAGATTTAACCCACAGTCCATGCACTGTAATCACAGCAGACTCTTTAGGGTCTTTATAAAGGAAAATTAAATAGTTTTAATTTCCTCTTTTTTTTTCCCCAGGGGAAGAAGGGGTTTGGGTTGCTTATAGACTGAAATTATGTAAGTGTATACACACGTGAGTAAAATGTCTTTCAGTCTGAAAGATTTTTTCCTCGTTACTTCTTTCACTTCTGTAAATGAAGATCAGTCATTCACTAAGTAATTATCACCATTAGCTCTCCAAGTATTATTAATTACATGAGTGGGGTATTTACAGTTTAACAATTCCCTTAGAAGAGTTTTGTTTGGGGAACATGATGCTCTGACAACCCTGAGCATGTTCTATACCACGCAGGACAAAGACAAGTGCAGGGGGATTTTGGGGGCTCCTGTTGGAGTTGTCTATGGCTGTGAGAGCTGTTACAGCAACCCAGGAGCAAAAGAGAGAGCGATGGAGGGTGGGGATGGAGCCACCAAGGCAGCCACTTGCTGCAGCAGATAGCTGTAGCCAGGCTGATGCTAAGTGATGTGTTACTTTGCAGTGATGTCTGGTTTTCATGTGTAAACCCCTCCCCGTGTCTACACATATGTGCTGACACTGGAAGAACAAGTGACCAGAGTCCTTTCCTGTGAGTCTGTGTCGATGGCCCTTCTGCATCTCCCTTTGATGTTGCATGGATTACACACATTACAACATGACCATTTCTACACATAAGACTCGAGCTGTAATTTCCTGGGTCAGTAATCATCTTTGCTGTTGGACTTGTAGGAGGGGTGATCCTGGTTCCTCAACTGTGAGCCTAGAAATGACTGCAGTCTTGTTAGCAGCAGGATACTAATAACAGAGTCCAGTGCACTAATACTGTGCCTCTGAGTTGATTCTTTTGCTATTGTTTTCCTTAAGAAACTGTAATTCTACAAATGTCTTGACTGCCCGTTGCTCTAATTACAAAAAGCAACTTTAGAAATAGATGGTTGAAAATCAAATGTTATTAATATTGCAGAGACATCTCTCTGGTCCCCATCATTTCTCTCTCTTGCCTCCCACTGCCAGGAGCTCCACACACACTCATCAGCTATTCCACTTTGTGAAGGAGAAAACAGAGAAGGCTATAGAAAAATGGACCTGGTCACTTGACCAGACAAAGCTCTTCCTAGAAACATGCTGGAACATCTTCTCCAAGCTCAATGCCAGCTCCATGTGCTGTCCCTCTTCACAGAATCACAGAATGGCAGGGGCTGGAAGGGACCTCAAAAGATCATCGAGTCCAACACCCCTGCCAGAGCAGGACCACCTAGAGCAGGTCACCCTGGAATGCCAGAGTGAAATCTCTCTGTCAAGCTCAGCCCTGGCATAGCTGCCACCCAGCTCTGTGGGAGGCTGTGGCTGCAAGGACGTGGGCAAATGAGGACAGAGAGATAAAGTGAAGAAGCAGGAACAGCTGATGCTGCACGGAGATGAACCACTTTGGCAACACAAAGAAACAGGTTTCTGGAGGGAAGTGGGGTATGGGGCCTTCCCTGACACAGTGGAGTTCTTCCCGTGCCACTGCCCACCGAAGTGGCACCGGAGTTAGTGAGAGATTCACCTTGATGTCCTTGTGATAAAGAATCATTGCAGTCGACATACTGAGGTTGCTTTGGTCTGCGAATGAAGCTTTTGGCAAATAGGGGTTTAACTGGTTTCAAATGGTTACCTTTATTTGCCAGAGGGGAAAAAACCCCTTCTTCTTTTTGATGATAGACACGCAAAACACAATGAGGTTTGGTTTAAATAAATAAATTGACAACTACTGCTCTGGAGGCTCTGGATGTGAACCAGCAACAGCAGCAGCTTTAAGCAATTTCAGAGTGGAATGAATGGGATTTTCACACCTATTCTTTTTTAATTTAGGTCCATTTGGGATCCAAGCATCCCTGTATTACTAATTTGTTATGGCAATATTAATTAATGGTTTCACTCTACAGCAGTAAGAAAGGTGTTTAGACCGAGTGAGATAGATTAGAAGGACTACAAGATCAGAAAAACAATCTGTAAACTGGTCAGATGCAGTTGGAGGTCACCTTGATCTGAGCTGAGCACACTGCACTTGGAAAGCCTGGGAGTGTGGGGATGTATTTCTAGCAGCGCAGGCTTGTTAGGGCTGGTTAGGTCAGCACCCTTTGGTGTTGTCTCCTCTTTTGGAATACCAGAACATTAGCTCCCAAGGTGGGGAGAAGCAATTGTCAGACTTCCATAAAAACTGATCACTGAAGAAAATGCTTATTATTTGATGGACAGTATGAGTTCAGATCAGGTATGCTAGGAAACAAGGAGCAAATACTTGGTGACTTAGAGAAGCTGCTCGGTGATGCATTGTAATTTCCATCCTCCTGATTCTCTTTATCTCTGCCATTAGTTCAGCAGATCTCCAGGCTCCTATCTTGGCTGCTCTGATCAGCATTGTGTGCCCAGCCTTGGACCATCAATAGTATTTATCTTGCACTTCAGTGGCATAGGACAGATAAGACGTCTGGTCTGAGGAAGAACAGTAGCTGGTGGATTGATGGGCAAATCTCGTGACTAATTCATCTGGTTCTTGGATTATCTCAGCATCTTCTATTCACCTTATGCACAGGCAAGAGGTCAGGTCCCCAGCCATCATCGTATCAGCATCATGGAAATGGATCAAAGCACTGTTGATGGCAGTAAAGAAGCCACAATCTCAATTATTTTGGCTTTAAATTAAGACACTATATATTTTTTTCCCCGGTGTAAAGTGTGATATGCTTTTGTTCATTTTCTGGGTGGAATTTTGCAGTCGGCCCAAACTTATTGTGGAACAAACACAGGGAAGAAAATCAGATGCATAGTGATGTTCTTCTATGAAAGCAGTACTGTAAAGTGCTCACAGTTTCACGGTGGGTTTTCAGTGCTGGCAGGTGAGGGGCAGGAGAGGCAGCTGAAGAAGCAAGCTGGATGGCAGCTGCCCCAGGGAATTAATCTACTTCTGGCTTTGCTACTCTTGCATTTCCTTTGTTTTGCCCAAATCAGAAGGGATGGCAGTGGCAGGGTTTGACATCTATGCTCTGTACTTCCTGGCAGTTCAGGAAGCCCCCTGTGTGGGCAGCACCTCTCAGGACAGATCTGGAGGACATGGTGCCTCCTTTGCCACTTCCCAGCAGGAAAGGGCCTGTCACTCCGAGGACATGCCCAAGGCCCAGGCTGAGGGACACCAGGTCCCCTGGGAGGCAGAAATGTTGAGGGTTGGAGGGCCCAGCCCATAAGGAGAGCTGAACTTTTGAGATACTTCCATGGCTATTGTGAAATCTATGTTCTGCACAACTAAACTACTGGTATTACAGGATTTTTGGCTTTTCCTGTTTCCAGTCAAGCTGGAATTAGGAAAAAACAAATTCTGACTTCCAAACACCACTGGTAACAGCATGGGGAACAGAAGCAGACATGGAAAGCTGGAATACTCTTTGTAGGGCAACCACAGAGATAAACATACTCCTGTGTTCTACAAAATACGGGTGAAACTGTTACAGCTGATCCCCTTTGCCTGTCCTTACTATCAATGTTAGCCATCAGATATCCCAACAAATATGATGAAGCACATGAAAAGAGTGAATGGTTGGATAGGACCATAGTTACTCCCTATTCTGTAATGAAACCAAACCCCCCCATACATTTAAAATTCTATCCCCAAGCTGTTTCAATTTCAGGGTGCTCCAAACACTTTTGGACACAAACCAAGCTGAGCCTACTAAGTAGCAATAGCTTTGAAACCTTAGCCTGACATGTGTCCTTGAAAACGTGGCTCACAGGAGATCAGGGAGACAAGAAGGAGCTGAATCAGCTTTTGGAGCAGCTGGCTCTGACCACAGCTCAGTGAGAACCACACTCTGCCCAGTGTGGTCACCACCGCTTCGACGGAGCAGCCAGCCAGAGGGGCTGGCTGAAGCAGTGTGCAAAGACAGTCCCTTGATGAGCTACTGCACGACACACCGAGAACAAAACCAAGATGAGTCTGGATTTAACGCGCAAGCTGTGACCCAGGTAAAGTCCGTGGCAATGCCTCTGCTGGTTTCAGTGGAAGGTGGTTTCTGACTTGAGAAACACAAAGCCTGGTTGTGTGTCACAGCTGCTATGTCTAGAGCAGCTAGTACAGAGGTCAGCAAAAACCAGAGTTAAGGCTTATCCCTCGGTTAACGTGCTGAACGCTGGCATTAAAAGAGCCTGAGTAATCTCTTAGCTGGACAACATGTAACCACTCACAAAATACCAACAGAGAAAGTCCAGTGACACCTTTTCACTGACATTTATACTTGCAGAACAGTGAGGAGAAGAACACCAGGAGGGCAGAAGTCAACAGAAAGAAGAAAAGGTTATAAAAAAAGGGAACAGACACTGAAGAATGTGTCACCTGGTGAACAGTTTGGGACCCAGGTAAGCTGTGATCATTCAGGATCAGGGAATATTTCAGAGAGCTCAGGAACCGAGGCAGTGGTACTTGTGGTGCTGTTCCAGAACATGACAACAGTTGTTTGATGGGCTCATGGCAGCTATCTGCTGAAAACTCCACAATGTTCACTGGGCAGCATGGGACTAGAGATTCCTCTTTAGAGCCAAGTGCTAGGTTTCCCTGGGGAAGGGTAGAGCAAGTGCATCCAAACAAACTACTTTTTACCGGAATGAATTTGGGCAGGAAACAGCGCAGCTTTCTCATCTGAAACCATCTGGGAGGATGGAACTGCCAGGTGGCCAAAGCTTCCAAAATGCCTGCAAAGCACTCTGTGGAGATCACTGCTATTATTAAATTATGTTAGTGCCCCTTTGGTTCAGGGAGTTTGCAAACCAGAATGAAAAAGAAGAGGTGGAGGCTTATGATAGATTTTACAATTTCCTACATTTCTCATGCTTCCTTTTTGGAAACACAGGAAGGAAATTTCTGGGTCACCAAATCCAATCCCTGAGTCCCGCAGGCAATCGTGTCACCTAAAAGATTCATCTCCTGTCAAACTCCTTCAACATTTAATGAACATTTTTACAAACGTTAATGAGAATTGCTACCAATAATTTGCATTTACACACTACTTAAAGATCTTGAAGTGTTCTTTCATATAATATGCTCATTTTTATTAGGGGCATATTGGATTTAAATGACTTGCCTAGGGTCTCACAGCAAGCCAGCAGCAGAATGACTTCTGCTGCTCCCGGTGCTTTTCATTAAATCCTGGACATTAACAGCTCCCTTCATAAAGGGAGCTTTGCAGCGGAAGATCACATCCTGGTGCTGGTGGATCAAACCTTTTAGGACAGTGCAAACAAATAAAGAGAATCCCTGAACCCATGTAATGCTTCCCAATATCTAAATTCCTTTGAGGTTAGGAAATTGACACAGGTCTGGATAATGCTAAAATAGCCTCTGGCAGACGACCAACTATGAAATTTTGATGTGCTAAGTATGTACCTCAGATCTATTTTTATGAACACAGCATCATCTCTATGTTTGTTGCAGTAACACCAGAGCTTTCACTACGCCTTGTGCTGTTGGAGGCACATCTGAAAACAAACAACAACATACAACCCCAAAAGCAAGCCTATTGGAATAAAAAACCAAAAATCCTTAACTTTTCTAGCGGTGGAGAGTTTGCTCTGACACAGGTTCATTCCTTGTCATTGCTGTCTCCTCTGAATGTCCTCATCAGAAACTAATTCTAGAATGAGGATATGAGGCATCCCTTTCCCTACGGACTCCTTTCCATCACAAAAGATACAGACCTGATTTTTCTGCCCGTGTCCCTGTTACGGTTCTCATCACCCCTGTTAGCATTCTCATCAAAGCACTGGTCTGTCCTCCTACATCTACACCTCCTACGGAAAGGGCTGCAAACCAGACCCAGTATTTTGTGGTGTGGCACTCACTGCAACACCAGAGGAACCCTCTGGCAGCCCATCAGCAGCTCCAGCAATACCGACCCCGCTCACGGAAGGGGTGTGCAGTGTGGCGGGGCTAGCCAGGACCTCTCACCTGTGGCAAATGGTGACATTTGCTCCTGCTGGGAATGTGGCTGGGCAGCCGGATATTAAAGAGAGCCTGCAGGGCCGCCTGTGCTGCTTGACCCTTGGCCAGCTTCTTGCTACGTCCTGAGCCTTCAAACGTTCTCCCGTCCACTCGCACCGCCATCACAAAACTCTTGATGTGCTGCTTCTCCACCGTCTCCGACAGGCAGACGTACCGCAGGCCCGACCGCAGCTCGTTCAGCAGCACCACCGGGTTCTTCTCGCTCTCGGCCTTGGAGGCCATCTTGTGCTTGTTCTGCTTCCCGTGGCCCATTAAGTCCAGCGTGTGGCAGAGTAAGCGCCCGTGGCGGTAAGCGGTGGAGAGCAGCTCGTTATTAACGGGGTTATAGACCGAGAAGTCCTCGCTGTGTGGGGATGGTTCGAACTCCTTGAACAGAGTATCTGGAAAGTCTGCCTGATCGGAGGTGAAGTCCGTGGAAGGGCTGACGCAGTTCCCCATGGCAAAGTGAGCCTGGCAGGCGTTGGGGAACTGAACGAATGACTTCAGAGCTAGCTCTGCAGCGCGCATTTTGGCTTTCTTTTTCGTCGGCCCCGTGCCTTCGAATGTAAGGCCGTTTACTTCCACGGCAACAGCGAAGACCGGAGCGTGCACCGGGCCTGTCTGGGAAACCATCTTATATTGTAAACCTGGTTTAAGTTCATGTAGCTGAACCAGAGCGTTCTTTGGCGTCACCGACCACGAGACTTTCTTCCAGATGAGCTGGAGTTTGCAGAAATGGCCGTTATTGCCTTCCTCTAAAGGTCTTTTCCTCTTACTGCTAGGTGTTGCCCCTCTTGCCCTCTCATTAGAGGATATCGGGTGATCCTCCAGGTTGCCAATGTTCCAATTTTCCTTTACTTCAGCACTGCTGGTACCTGTCAGTAAAGAAAGAAAACAGTCTCACATTACAGTTGTCACCACAGTAGCTGGCATTATGCTGAGGGCTGGCAGAATAGCTCAAAAAGAAAAAAGTAAGCTAATGATCGACATCCTTGCTCATCCTTTTTTGGGCCTTGTCCTCAAATACCTGTATAATGGTTGGGTTATGATTTATAGCCCAGATTTCCTGCTTGTCCTGAATATTACTTGTCCCTAAGGTTCTACTTGTATTAGTCACCACCCTCCTGTTTTTACAAGACACGTGATTCAAAGATGCAGCGCAACGTGCCACATGCCTTACGGGAACTATTGCATTCACACTGGATAATCACGACCAGAAAGCAAATAGTTTGCAAGTTCCCTTAGGCTGAGATTTGTTCTCTAATCCATGTGGGTGAATGCTTGTGAACACATTATTAGAAATCAGAATTGATTCACAAACAGAAAAATGAGCAAATGCATTTAATAATCTATTTGCAGTGAATACCCTGACCAGCTCCACTCGCATCGTAGACTCCTGTGTTGCCAACGTCATGAATCCAGCCTGAGAAATGATCTGACAGACCTTCCTAGCATTTGAAACAATAATTTGGTCTGGACTCAGTCTCCAGTTTAATAAGGGAGTGTCTCTCTGTCAAATTCAATCGCAGATACTCTTAGCTCCTGCAGCAGCAACAACTAACACTGCAAAAACTCTAGATAAATCTAAATGAGACGAGGAGAAGCCAGAGCATCGCGAGGGGACTAATTACTGATGGAAAGAATGATCCGTATCAAAGAAGAGCCATGGGAGAGAGAGTGACTGCCAGGAGTGCCAGGAAGGGAATGCAGTGCCAGCGGGGAGCTATGGAGGGAGCGCTCTGTTGCTGGTGAGAACAAATCAGACCTTGCTCTGCACAGCGTTGACACACCGCCCGTGCTGCCAGGCAGTGGTAGGTGGCAGGTGCATGACTGAGGACAGAGATTCATCTCACTGGTGTCCTGACTGAAAGAGAACGTGTGCCGCTGTCTAAATGAGCATCCTATAACATCTGTCATCTCTGATGAGTGTGTTTAAATGTGTCGCATCTCTGATACATCCTTCGGTCCTCCTCTGCATTGCTTGGACAGAGACAAGTTGAGGAGGTAAACATGAGTCTAACCAACCCATGAAGCAACCTACTGATGGAGAGATGGACCTGATCCCTTTCTGAGCAGAGAACTGCCTGGCTGCCTGCTGTATTCCAACCAGCATTGAGTGTGGAGCCTTTCCCATGGTTTGCTGTTGTCAGACACGAGCATGGCACCTGTCCCAGGCACTGATAAGGTCTCTGAAGTACTCAAGAGGACAGGGAATGGTCCTCCTCCTTTCTGCAGGTCTATGGCCATATCTGTTTTCCTTTCTACTCTGGTGTACAAAGCTGGCTGCGAGGATGGAAGGGCTGAGCTGCCAGCTACACCTTGCTGGAGCCGTGTGTCCTTGCTGCAGCCCAGTATTAGGCTGGGCTGACAGATGCACAGGAACTAGCGGAGAATTATGTGGAACCAACCATCGTGATTAAAAACCTACTTCATATCCTGATGAGCTGCACTTTTATTAAATGCCAAAAGACTTTTCCCATCAGAGCAGTAAGTCTGTACTCGTGCACGTTGTTCCACAGAAAGCAGCTCACTGCTTAGACAGGAGGAGAAATCACAGCTCCATGTGCAGGACTGAGGTTTTGGGCTCCCTTTCCTGAAAACCCTCCAGCACACGGTGAGCTTCCAGCCCGTGTCTATGTCTCAACAACGTTACCTGCAGAGCTGTAACTCTGTGCTTTGCTGGGGCAGAACGGGAACTGACAAATGAAGGTTTTAGTGACCAGCTAATTTTTCCTTTCTGAAGCTGAGGAGAGAGAATGAAGACAGGTGAGGAAGGACAGAAAAAGGAATTCATAGCGGAAAAAGTTTCATCCTGTGGTGCCCAGCTGTATAAAATATGACAACTTTAAACCAGCCTCTGTGGCAGTAAGACATTTAAAAGGTCAGGTTAACTAAGACACAAGGATAATGTGGTCTTTTCTCATTGAGTTCACAACTCTATTTATGGAAACTCTGATCTGAGGGGGAAGGAGATGCTGTCTTTAACCTTCCTCTATTTAGCCTGGCAGTGGCATTGGCCACTGTGACCCCTGCTCACGTTTCCACCCCATTCAGAATGCACTTCTTTGGTTATATGTGGGGTTTTTTTTAAATAAAGGTGACATATTTTGACTCAGATATACTTCTTTGCAGGAAGCAGGTTTCGCTCTGTATTTCACACCTCCTCTTTCATCTCACCTAATAGGTTTTTACAGAGCCAATTATGGTACATAATGATATTGCAGTCAGGAAGCATGAAAAGAAAGATAGCTCTTGCTACACACAATATTCAGGTTTGAAAAGAATTTGTATTGATTATGCACCACTGAATAGGAAAACTCCAGGCGTTATTTGTATTTATAATTTATATTGTCTTATTCCAGCTGGTTTTTCTTTCATAGTCAGAGAACCATGGGTTTGTAAACATGGATGTGTAACCTTAACACCTTACCTTAACCACCCTCACTTGAAGCACTGCCTAACCAAAAACACAGCAACCTAAAAGAACCTTTACTTCCTTGTCTTAAATTCTGTCTATTAAACTATCTAGTCCAGGGTTTGGCCAACAGGGAGTCTGCACTGATGCAGGGGAAAAGATGCAGAGATGCTAAGAGTAAAACTTCCAGAGATGGGGAACGAGGGCCCTGTGGACAAAGCCAGGCGTGTGCAGGGGTGACGTGCCCGCGTTGACGGCACGCTTTGGGCAGGTCACGGCGAAGGAAATCCAGGCGAGCATCCTGACAGTCTGGAGGAGCTGATCCTGAAACACCAGCAAGAAGACCTCAGTGAGAGCTGCAGGCAGGCCAAAAGTCTTCATGGCATGTACATCAGAGGCAGCCCAAACTCAGCTGAGTGCCTCAGAATGTCTGTGAGCCTGATGGACTTGGGTGATACCCGGCAGCCGCCGGGCAATGTGAAATTACCTTGTACTTTTAGGTGCCTTTGAAATAGGAGGTCTTTGAAATGTGTCTTTTATGAGACCTCTGTGTAGCAGACATAAGATTACCTCTCTAATGGTGGCACATGGACTTCTATTGTGAAAATCAGACAAAGCAGGCAAATGACACCAAACTAGGTAAGATAAATACCATAAGCAGCTGTAATAGAACAATCACAAGCAATTTTAGAAATGAAGAGCACTAAAAGGAAAGGGCTAAGTCGGAGGATGCACACGGGGAAAATGCAAAACTCTGCATCATTTTCAGTCCTGTTATCTCTCATAATATGTTTGCTCTTGAGTTCCCAAAACACATTCCCTACAATGGGAAAAAAAACAACAAAAAAAGAAGATAACAAAATATGGTTCTCCTATGATGAAAGGTTGGAGAATAATAAAATTGTAAGGGGATGGACTTTGAAAAAAAGAAAAAGGAAAAATATTATCATTTTTTAGCAATAATTTCCAATTTATTGTCTAAGATTTCTGAGAAAGCCCCACACCTCTGCGCAGTAAGATCTCCTCAGGTAACTTTTTCATTGATTTTTGCAGTTTCACAAGCAAGAGGAGACACAATCTTGTATTTGCTTTGGTAATTGACCAGAAGAGAGGCAAGCAGTTAGTGCAATGTATTTATTTCTACACTATTCCTCAATCTTATGTCTGCTCTTTGCTGGTTTTCTCCTTTTGCTCACTGCACAGTCGAGTTAAGCTAGGAAGTCTGCATCCTCAAGAGCTTTTCTGAACCATAATGCATCACCAATATTGACACTGCCTGTGCCTCTGGGTCATAAGGGCTCTGCAGAACTAGCCATCCGATACTCCACGCTACGTCTGAAGAGATAATATTGTTCCTGTTGAAGGTTATGCTGCTGCCAAGCCACCTTCCAGGGAGGATGGGAAAGGGGAGGTGGGAGGTGGCATCTTTACTACTGATTTACAAGTAGATTATTGAGAAGTTAAGATATTGTAAGAAAGAATTTGTCATCTCTGTAGTACAACAAACTTCTGACTCAACTGATAATGCTGACATGGGAAGTTCCTGTCTTTAAAAACAGTAAACACCAGATTGGCACCCATGCATTTTCAACTATACAGGTAGGACTCTGTGTTTGTTCTTCGATATCTAACCCCTATTTCATCTGCTATGTAGAGTACAGTTTTGCTGTCCATCCACATCACATTTGACTGCAGAAGTTAGAAGGACCTCCATATCTGACCTTCATAATTCCTGGCAAACTTGAAAGTGAAAAATCTTAAATCAGAAGCAATCACTATGAACCCAGGAGCCATCAAAGCTCTGGGGCCTCACGCTGCTCTCCGAGGAGGGTTTTGACCAACATGCTCATAACTGAACGTGGTTCAGTACACTGAATCCGGGGCTGGAGTCACAGAATCAAGGTTGGAAACGACCTTCAAGATCATCCAGGCCAACCGTCTACTAAACATGATCATCACCACTAAACCATCTCCTGCAGTGCCACATCTGGATGTTTTCTGAACCCCTCCAGGGATGGTGATTCCACCTCCTCCCTGGGCAGCCTGTTCCAAGGCCTCACCACTCTCTCAGGAGAGAAATTTTTCCTAATTTTTCCAACCTGAGCCTCCCCTGGGGCAACCTAAGCCCATTTCCTCTTGTCCTATCACCAGTCACCTGGGAGAAGAGACCAACCCCCCCCTCACTGCA
>VWZY01009230.1:179374-216615 GCA_013399075.1 Chloroceryle aenea
TGCAGATGGCCCTGCTCCCTGTAGGGGGTTGGATCAGATGACCCTGAAAAGTCCCTTCCAGCCAAAACCATTCTATGATTCTGTGACTCTACCCTAAGTACAAAAATCACCATTTCTCCTCATGAGAAGGAGAAGAAAGGAAGGGGGAAGAAACTTCACTCTTTGGGAGTGGAAAAGTGTTTGCTCTGGGATGGAAAATGCTTTCCATTCGTGCTTCTTAAGTCCATATTTTCCCATAACAGCAAATAGTTAAAAAGCAATCATCAACACATTTTGACAATAGCCACATAAATCATTTAAACAAATAAAAAAACCCAGCCAAAGTATGTTTTGTATGAAAAACAGAAAATTATTTAGTCCAAATGATTCAGCAAACCTTGGCATGTAAGGCAGCCAAGTTTCCACTAAAACCTGCTCTTTTTGTGAAGTTGCTCTTTCCCTGTGGAAGCAGCCAGAAGACTGGTCACAGGTCCCTAAAAGATGCTTTTTATTGTGAAGACAAGAATACACATACACAGCTATAAACTGCATTCATGCCCTTCCTACCTATCGGTATTTAAAGGGCACCAGACAATACAGCTTGATCATCAGACGTACCGAAGTTCTTTTGCACTCAATCACCTGAATAAAAGCAATGGGAATGGCAGGAGATCAACACTTTTAAAAATCAGGGCTTATACATGTTGGACAAATTGTTTAGCTTTAAGAGGAGCAGACTGAGTGGGGTCATAACAACAGTCTTCAAATACATAAAGAGCTGCCGCATAGAAGAAAGGAGCAAACTGTGCATTAACACAACTAGAAGTAATGGACTTAAATTGCACCAAGGAAAATTCACTTGAAACATTAAAAAAACCTTCCTAAGAGTAAGGATAGTGCAGCACTGGAATAGATTGTCTAGCGGGGAGGCTGAGGAGCTGGTGGTGCTGCAGGGATGTAGGGAGACAGTTGGCATTGGCAGGGCATTGCACCTGCCCTTGGGCACATCCCTTAGAGTCTCCCCCTCATGCCTGAAGACCCCAGTAAAAAAACTCCTCCTGGCCTTCAGACCACGCAGCAGGTTCTGGCCCAAACATGGAGAAATGAGTAGTGTTTGCTAATGTTAGTATTTGCTAATATTGGCTAATCTCTGAGCAGAAGCTTGTGACATGCTCTTTTGCTTGGCAGCTAATGAGCACTATTAATAATTGTTTTTTAAAATGCAACTTCTGAACACAAGAAGGATTAGGCAGATGGTACCGGTGGTTTGCCAGATCAGTGTTAGCTATGTTTTACTAAATTAGTTGCATTCTCATATTCTAATTGATTACCGTAAGCTACTTTACTTGTCAGGTTTCTTTGAGAGTTTTCTTTTAACAACACAATGTAGACACTATAAACCACTCCTAAATGATTAGTCTGGTTTGCACAGAGTACAAAATTACTCAGAAAGGGTCAATTCTGCTGCAATATTGTAAACTCAGCTCCAAAACCTCTGGACAAAACCCCGTGTGTTTATTTCTCTCAAGCAGTATTCACAGCTACTCAAATAGTCACATTTTTACAGTTCTCTTAGCCTTGATTCATTTTGAAAGGGGGGGGATAAGAGCCTGCACATCAGGAGATGATTCTCTGTCTTCCTCCTCATATCACAGTCAGTCCGGGCTTCGGCTGACAGTGATTGACAGGATGAGGGGATTCTTTACACAAAAGAAAAATACGACAAATTTGCGGGCAAACCAGCAATGCCTTTAAAGCACAGCACTTTCTGAGAAGGGCTCACAGCCTTCTAAATTCTGCTGGCTTGTGCAGCCACCACGCTGCCTCATTGAGTTTAAGGAGCCAGTTTCCAGAGGGTGATTTACTTGCCTGGTGTCAGAATCAGCTTTTGGAGCCAAATTCAGCCGGTGGGTGTGGAGCTGGCGAGTGCTGCGGGCTGCAGCAGCACTGCCCACCCACCTTGGGCAGCAGAGGCAAGCGGGAGGGCTCTGAGCCATCCCCCTCTACACACTGACAGAGCTGTGCTGGGGGGCTGTGAGTGACCAACTCTGCCCCCCCTTGTAGCCATGGTGGACTGGCTACATTAGGACTGGCTGCCCCAGCTGCCTCCCGATGGGAAGTGTTTCTGCACAGACTCAGCAGCGGCTCTGGCACGGCCGTGTGCCTGCTGCAGGACTGACACTTGGGTGCCTGGCACTGCACAGGATGAATTCCAGCCTTCATACTTTTGCAAGGAGCTGTTAACACATGGCCGTTCCTTCTTGGTTTGCATTTTACTCTTTTGCTCCCACACTGGGACATCTGAAGGTGAAGCCTTACTGGCATCGTGGGCCCTTGAGAGACATCACATCTGTTGGGGAAACAACCTGCTTACTGGAGGCTATGAAAGGGTTAAAATATGTGGGACTCTTTCTGTCTGCAGATATGCTACTTGGCATCCCTGGGAGTGTTGCTCTGAGGTGGACAGTCACTAATGATCTGCTTTTTATAATTGGATTCCAATCCAAGGCTTTGGCAGGGATATCCCACCCTGGCCCGTGTGGGAAGAGTAAGGAAAGCTTTTCCTGGAGGCAGCAGAGGAATATGCTGGGAGAAAAACCTTCTGCTTGAATAAGATTTTTTTGCCTGCAACATTTTTCTTGAAAGCAGGGAGACCAGGGAATATTTAGATTAAGGAACTTAGTTTTTTAAAAGGAAAAAACCCAAACATTTTATTCAGCATTACTCTTTCTGTTCCTTGTTTCAGGAGGGACCTGAAATGAAGGTATGAAATACCAGAACACATTATTTCTTTTCTGATAACCAAAGGGAAGACAAAACCAGGGAACATTTGACTAGGCAGTGTTTCACTCAGCTGCACAAGGCAGGTTGTGCTTTGAGTTGGAAGTCAGAGCTGTGAACCCAGAGCCACGAAGTCTTCCTCTGAAACAGGGCACCAAGCTGCTCAGTGTGCTGCAGCTCCTACGCACCAGAGCACCTGGCACCTGTGCCGTGCCTGGAAGTTGACAGCGGCCTGCCAAGTGCAGGGGTCTGCTTTAAATAGATCTACTTGCTGTCTTTATCATTTATTTATCTAGTTCTTAGGGCAGAGGATACCCTTTTGCTCTGCTGTTGCTCAGTGCTTGGCAAAATGGGATGCTTGTCCAAGAAATGCTGTTCTACTAAACAGTCCTAACAGTTTATGGTATTATGATGCTGCAGAGCACACTCAGTGTGAAGCAGCAGTTAGCTCAGGGGGCTGAGCTAATCCTTTACCTCCGTGCCTCCTGTTCTGACTTTTTACTGACCCAGAACTGCTAGCCTTGGAAAGCTTTTGTGGAACTTAAGTGAAATGTTTTGCCACTGACAACCTAACACACAGCAGCAGGTTCATGCCCTGTCCTCTGGCCACTCTGCAGCCCCACGTCCCACCAGGGTCTCTGCACCCAGCCACGCTCATTTACTCTGGGGTCAAAATAACTCCTAGCTTATCACTTAGGCAGCAGAAAGGGCCAGCCACAAAGTGATGCATGTGATTTGCTCAGAGCCACCAGATATGATTCAAGATATGGGACAGAACCTCTGGGATATGTTTAACTGATAACCTATGGGCCTCAGCCAATGTCTGCAGCATTTGGGACATTATTTCTTTCCACGGTGACATGTCCTGCACCTCTCCTCTCCTCCTTTTCCAGAATGCATAGAGGGTTTTAGCTGCAGTCTCACCATATGGATGTAAATAGGCGTTTGAGGAGACAAATCTCAGGGGCTGTACTTAGTGCTTTGTAACAGCCCACTCCAAGCTCCTTCACCATGAAAGACCATTTACAGAATGGAACGCGTTGTATTGTGAAATATTAGTTTCTTATTACTTCTAGTAAAGAGCAAAGTAAGTAAAAACACAAGGTGGTTGATGGGTTTTTTATGAGAAAGGCAATGCGTATGTGTGTTGCTCTCTATTAGATTCCACAGAAATCAATCTGAAATCTAGTTTAGCCCAGTAAAATTAGATCTAAAACTATTTAATTTTGTTGTAAGAATGTTTTTCTCTCCTGATACCTTGCTTGAGGACATGTAGAGATAAAAACTCCTGAGTTATTATGAGCTTATGTGCAGCTCTGTCTGCCCGTGGAGTGTGCTATATTATGCATTTTCTAAGTGCTCTGGCTATGGCTTGAAGATGGCCGTTTAAAAAACACATCTTCACAAGCTTCCCATGCTTCCTGCACATTCATTTTGGAAATATTTTTATTTTCCATTCTAAGAGCTGACATGCTTCTTTGTCCCCACTCTTTTCCCCTCCTTTTTTAGGGATGTCATCACTTGAGAAAACAGAAGCACATGAGAAAAAAAGAAGCGCAAGAGAAAAATAATCACACAAAACCCATCAGTGCTCAGCTCTGTGTGCTGAAGTCTTACAACGGAGAACAAAAATGGCCAGTGTATTAAGCATACAATAAATCCACGTGAATATCTGTGACTATTTGATTCTATACCAGCCAGATACCAAACAGTACTATCAAAGAGCATCTGTCTATACATCAAAGTCAAACAAGCAGCTTCTGTCTGCATACAATTTTATGTTACTTAAGGAGACAACTAAACTGGGACAGAAAACTATATGAAGATGCTTCATTTAGCTTAAGGGATCACTAATTCAAACTAAACTACGACTACGTGGAACGTGAGCAGTCAGNCTCATTTAGCTTAAGGGAGGCTCGCCCATCACTAATTCAAACTAAACTACCACTACGTGGAACGTGAGCAGTCAGTGCTAAAGTCACAGTACAGAAGTTCACAAAGGTACTTCAAAGGATGCTTGGAACCAGTGGAGCTGAGGTTTGGGGATGCAGAGCAGCTGCCTGTGCAGGCACTGCTACAGACCACCTCAGGAGCTGGAATGCAGAAGGTGCAACAGGATGCAAAGATCTGTACTGCACTACCTGATTTTGAAAGGTTTTGCCACCTTCTGAAACCAGCTGTCCACTCGGGTACGCAAAGACTACGGTGGGGCTGAGCTGTTAAAGGCAGATTTCAGCTCTCCAAACTCTTACGATGGCTGAACTTCAGCCATCACCTGCTGTAAGAGGGGCTGAACAACCCTAGGGAGGGCTGATCTCACTTTACCTTCAGAGAGTGTATATGAACATGTACAGACAAATGCTTCCTGAGATAAGTACAACAAATCCCTGACAGAAGGTGCCTATTGATGTTATTTGGGACCTAGGCTATCGTTTTAGACTAAAAGACTAACATGTAGATGTCCAAAGACGTTGATTTCTACTCTACCTTGCCAAGAAGTCTTGACCTGTGTTCAAGAAGCCTCTGCTATTGACAGGTTCTCCTAATTCTGTTTCAGTCCTTGATCTGCAGGTAGGTTTGGGAAGTGAACTGTCTGGTGTGTTACTGAAGGAGGGACTGGGATCCCTTTTGCTCACAGAGCTCATGCTGGGGGCACAGAATTGCAATCACTGGGAGCTATTATGAGGGAAAGTGTGAGAAGGTGTTTGTACAGGTGCAGTGAAGATCAACAGCTGAATATTTTTTATACATTACAAGATGATGGTTTCACTGTATCAACTGTGGGTCACCTAACATGGGCTTAATGATGTGCTTCACCTCAACACAAACTGCTCCTTTAGTTCTTTGAGGATTGCATCCTCCAGTCTGCAGTAACTCCTACAAATGCCCACAGAGACAGAGCTGTTCCCCTCTTCAAACCGATGAAGGGACCAACCTGAAAGGGCCCCAGCTGAAGTGCCTGTCAGCACTTCCCCTCCTTCCCAAACTGAATACCTGCTTAAACATTCGGAAGTGAGTGGCCTGCCTCAGAAAGGCCCAGTCACCATTAAGGACAAAAGGCTTTTTAAAATCTGCTCTCTGTTCAGCAACTCTAAGCCAGCCAAATACGACCTCTCTCTGTTGTGCTTCCATAATAACGCATATTTAACCTGAATTCTGGCCTGATTTCCTCTTTGTAACATGTGGCAGTCTTGTGTTAACCACTCTGCCTGGGGGCAGAGAGTTAAAGGCACTGCTGTTATCATTTAGGAATGCTGCCACTGAGCTACCTGTGCCAACGCCGAGCGAAGAATTAACTCTGGGTGATAGAAGAGGGCTGGGATGTGCAGAGCTTTCTCAGATCAGATGCTACCGACAGAAGTCAGGCCTGCTAATTGAGTCAGTTATTTAAGCATTTAGACATTTAAATTCCCATTTGACCCCACGGGAGCTGAGACAGCTAAAAGGAGTTAGGAGCTGACCTGGGGCTGCCCCAGGTATTGCTGGCATTACTGTGCCGTTCACTACGAGGCAACTGCTCCAGTTTCACCTGATAAGGCCTGAACTTTTAATATTTACTAATATTTACTAATATTTACTAATATTTACTTTAATATTTACTAAGCTTCACAGCTTGCACAGAGTCTGAAAGTTTCAGGTGCATCCCTGCTACTTCACTAGCATTTGCTTTTTACCCTCTCAGTCTTCCAGTCCCAGCACAAATGGCTTCAAACCGATCCCTCAATTAAGAGCGGTGACAAAGGAAAAGTTGGCTGAAGCTTTAGAAAGAAGACCAAGTTTTCAGGGTGATGCAAAGGAAACTTGGCACCTGACTCCCATCAACAATAATAATGGGGGCTATGCATCTAACTCTTTCTGCATTGTGCTGACATTGTACCCTTGAACGTTAGTACAGTCCAATAATTCTCCAAAGATGAGGCAGCTTATTTTCTCTGCCATTGCTGCTTTGCTGGCATTTTTATGGCATTTCCAGAAGTACTGCCTGTCAGAGTTAGTCCTTCCAAGGATGGCATTGCTTTGGGGTGATTGAGGATTGATGTAATTAAAGAGAAGGCAGGCTACTGCTTGCCTGGGGGTATTTTACATCAAGTGTTTCACTGCACAGCTACGATTGATGACTGAAATGATGACAAAGTTGGGCTGCTCTGTGTGTGTGCAACAGGGTTTCAAGCTGGGAGCTTGTGGATGCGAGTCCTGTATTTCCAGGTAAGATAATTTTGAGAATATTGCAGAAATAGAGCTTTCTAGGAAAACTGTAAGTTCTCACAGTTTAATAACATCACTGAAAACTCCCAGACACCAGTCATAGAAAGGGAATTGTTCCAGCTGGAGGTAGGGCCAAGAAAGATGATTATTTGGGAAATATCTGGAAAAGAACAGGGGGGGAAAAAAAAAAAGAGTATATAATATTACATCATTGGATAAATCCAGTGGCTGCAGTTGTTGTTGTCTCAAATGGGATTATCCACTGAAATCTACACACGCTTTTGTACATACCCACATCTGGAGCAGCTGCTGGAGGCTTGCTTTATACAGTGAAGACTTAGTGAGTATAGCCCCTGGCATCAGAGTACATTAATTTCATGCTAAAGTAAGTAGGTGTTAGTCCTATTTGGTGACTTGGACATGTTAAAAGCCTTATGAAATATCAGGCGTGTTATTATTATCTTCATGTTTACCCCTGAAACTGGTGAAGTGGTAAAATCCAATGGGAAGGCTGCTTTTTAACTCTGCAGACAGAGTTTGATAAGGATGGCCTGGGAACATCAACCAGCTTTTTGTGCAGAAAGAAGAGGAATCTTATTCTCTTCCCTGCTAGAAAGTCCATAAACTCCAATTACATTTATAACTTTGCATTAAATTAGATATGTTATTTTACACAAGCACTTAAAAAGTCTCCTAAATATCCACTAACAGTTTTCTTTATTCCCTTGTTAGCAGCTGCCACGGTGGCGGGACTCGCACGAGGCCGACAGTGATTTAGTGCATTGATTTGCAGTTGGCACAGCCCTCTGTTCTCAAACAGAACTGATTAGCTTAGCAGGAAAGTGCCATTTACTTTTTATCGCATTTCTTTTCTGCTCATCTCCCTTTGGTGGTTGCCAAGAGAAACAGCAGAACTGTAACCTCCTGAGCAGGTTGCTTACTTTCTTCAGCTCCAAATCCTGCAGTTCTGAGGACTAATTTGTCTGAATGGTGCTGCAGCATCAGTACACATGCCAGGCTTACTGCTTTGATGTGCCGAAAACAGGTCCCAGTGAGCTCTTCCAGGCTGTTCCTACACCAAATTAACCCTGACAAGACAGCCCAAGTCCCATCTAAACCAGGATGTTCGTTGGGTTTCTTTGCCATTTGCTGGCCAAGCTAATAGGACGCTAAGGCACAGTGTCTAGCTGGGAAGATTTCTCCTGAGCATGTCACTTTTGCTTCATAGACTGACCCTAGGGCTTGCCTTCTAATACATAACATTTGGAGGACTGTGTACACACTCTGCACCTCTGATCTTCTGTGTATTGAAGCTGCTGGGGAAACTCTTGATTCCCCAGTTAAAAGTAAAGATTTTCTGCAGCACGGAATGACTAGCAGCTGCAGTAAAAACAGTGGGAGTCATTGAATTAGCAATTATTTTCCCTTGAAGACCAATTCATGACAGAAGTTCAGTTTGCTTTGGATAAGACTCTCTAATTTCACGGGTCAGATCCTCGGCTGAAGTGAGTCTGTGTGGCTTTTTTGAAGTCCATGAACATACACGGAGCCATACCAGCTGAGGTCAGTGGAATAACACTCTTTCAAAGCAGTTCAGGATCTGATCCCATAAACTTATCATGACATTCAGTCTTGTTAGTCCTTCACAGGTCTTATGCAAAGTGCTCAGAAGTTCCATAAAGTCAAAGCTTCTCAGGGTTCTCAGGTATTTCCGAGTCTGTTTTTATCGAGAAATTAGAAGGGGCTGGGGGGGAGGAATGGGTGGGAGGCTGAAAACCATGGTTCAGAGTTATTTCTGGAAACAAAGATGAAACGATAAAGAGAGGAGAGAGAATTTCTTTCCTATTTTCTAGCTGAAATTCACTCTTAATAGCATTAATCCTTTCAGACTCTTTGCAGTTAGCAGAGATGAAGAAGCTAATCTCTGCCTCTTCTACACTGGAGGCTCCATTAGTTCTACTAAATAGCTGGTACAGCACCAGAGAAAGAAGTACATATGCATTTACTTCCCTTCTCCTTTGATCTCAGCAAGAGATTATAAGACAGCTCCCATGCTCTGTTCTTTCATTTTAAAATGCAAAAGCAATCTGAAACTTTCTTCCCTCTGGCGCAGGAAATCCTGGCGAGGAGAGGGCCCCTGTACTAGAAAATGTATAGCTCACACTCTTCAAATGTATCTAACTCCATTAGTCATGTGAATTCAGTATCTTTTATTCCCTCTCATGAGCCATCTTCCCTCTTCCCCCAACAAAGAAAATCCTCTTTTCTGGTAAAGCAGGAGTTATTTGAACTGCACTAATTCAGAAGGCCACAGTCACTGCCATAGCTAACGATCTCCTAACGAACTAGGGGTGAGCTGATAGGGGACAGAGCCACAGTCCTCTCCTCAACACCAGAAAAGAAAAGCTCTCTCTTGACAGGCATTCAGCTACTGCAGAAGTGGGTTTAGGCAGTCAGCAAAACCTTACTCTTTTGGTGCTGTTCACCTTTTCTTCCGACACTGGTGGCGAACTCTAATGACCATGAGTTGAAATTGAGGATAAGGTGCTTGCACCTTAAACTTCTTTGATTGCAAAGGGAACTTTGTGTGATGGGCTTAGAGGGGTAAACAGCTGCTCTGATGAAACCCATCTCTTATGTCTGCACATCCACAGGCTTTGTCACACTTGCTTCTGTGAAATGTCCTCCTTGGATTGCAGATGCCAAGGTCGTCCTGGTTTTCTCCTGTGGAAACTCAGGCAGAAGATGGCAGAAGAGATGGCAGAGGAAAGGAAGGTAAGGGCACTAGAGTCTAGGCACAGCGTGGTGGCAGAAGGTGGCTGAGGCTCACACCTGTAGTTGGATGGTATAGAAATTCAAAGAGAGGAACAAGGTTGTGGCCTCCAAAGTGGAACCTGTAATCCTGCATCAGAGCCCAAGAGACTTAGGTTTGGAGAGCATCAGATACCTCGAAGAGGGACACAGAGGTGACAGCCTTCTTAGAGAGGTTTTGATCAAAGTTTCCAGTTTCTTACTGGAGACTGGAGTGTGTCCTAAATCACATCTGCCCTCAGGACTTGGGGAGCTTGCTTAGGGGCACTGGGAGGAACTCCTGCTTGGGTCTTCTTCCTGAGGACTGATGCTGGGTCCCTATCTTTCATCCAACAGTCATCCTGCTCTTCCCCTCTGCCAGTGAAGACAGGCACCAACCCACCCAGCACACCCACAGCCCCTCATCCTGCAGGGTGGAAGGTTTCTTTGCTACGCTGCGATGCCAGAGTGCTACCTCAGTACAGCAAAACAACACTGACAATCCCTGATCTTTGGTATTAAAAATAGTTTGTGCTCTGATTTGTTCCATTTTTGTAGTATTCTTTTGCAGATTCTGAATCCAGGACAGTGCAATGTACTTGGAGTTATGGGGGTCACATCTGGAGAGCCACAGCTAAAGGTCAAGACATTGATACCAGATTCATAACATTTTCCCAGGCATTTGATTGTCCAGGACCATTCAGAGCGTCCAGGAATATTTGTGCTAAGAAAATTGAAGCACTTTGGCCTTGAGTGAGCTTCAGCAGATGGATTCGTTTCATATTTGTTAACAAAAGAGAGCAAGAGAGGGAGAAACAAAAGGTGGCAATTTGTCTCCAGAAGTAGCCACGCAGTAAATCTCCAGTGAACACAGTTTTATGGGAGAAACTCTGTTTCCACTATTCTGCTTCCAGACTGTAGAGCTGCTTTTGGAGATCAATGCAATTGTGTAATGCTGATGATTTAAATGCAAACAACCCTGTCATTTGTTCCCTCAGCCCTGAGTGACACAACTTTGGAGTGGCAATGTGACCTCTGCTGCTTCCACAAATGACTTACTAGTGCAAAACGAACTGGTTCAATTAGAAAAAGGAATGGACAAGGGCAAAGCCATCCCTTTGCCACAAAGGACAAGAAGAACATAAAGTCATAGAGCTCTGATACCATAAGGTGGTTCAGGCTGTAGGTTGAGGTCTGTGTCACTGACAGGCGTAGAGCTTGTGTGTCCAGAGGAGGCCACCAAGATGAGCAGGGGATGGAGCATCTCTCGTATGCAGACAGGCTGAGGGAGCTGGGGNGCCTCAAACACCCTATGGTTCTATGATCTGCCTCACGTCTACTGCTAAGAGAATGATTTGTACCTAATTTGCTCAGTGCTTTTAGGCTTTTTCTTTTGTTTGTGTATCAGATTCTGATTTTTCCAGATATACTTGTCAGTAGAATTTGCTCAAATGTGCTCATAAAGACATTTCAGTCTACACAAACTATTTGTTTTGACTGCTCACTACTTGTGCTGTGTAACAGGCCACCTAAGGCAAGCTGCAGTTTTCCAGTGCTTTTGCAGATGACTGAACCCCAAAGACCCCTGAACTGTTTTGCAAATCTCTACTGTAATCCTTCTCCAGCCACCCAGTAAGGTTACCAAAAGCTATTCCTCAGTCACATAAGATGGGACACTATCTGTTGACTCTTCTCAGCTTTGCTCAGTGTCCTGGCAGAAACGAAACCGGTGATGGAGTGATGTGCCCACAGGCAAAATGAACTGGAAAACAAACATTTCAACCATTCTCTTTAACCTAAACACATTTAAAATGTAAAACTCACTTCCAAATCTCTTTATAAAACTAATAATAAATACCAATGACACCTTCCAGAATTCTTCATCGAAAATAAGTACCATAAACCTGCTATGCTAATTCAGATGTAGGTCAGATCTTTGCTTGACTGTCTCTGATTGGGCTGCTGCTGCTGAGGTCTGGACTGCACAACTGCATTCCCAGTTTGAATCCATTGGGTAACTTACATCAATATTCTGGGGTTTTTTACCATGTAAAAATAGATGTGATTTCCCCTCCTGAAGGTCAGCAGTGGGCATCCTTTCCTAGCGAATAAAGACCTCCCAAGACTAAATGATGACAAAACCCTTGACTGCCCCAGAGCCTTTTGCCTGGTCAGCTTGATCCTTTGCACAGCAATGGCTGAGGTTAGATGGGCTGAACCCCCTCTGCCTGTCCTGACTCGTAAGGACTGCCAGTGCCAGGTTCTTAAGAGAAGACTGTTGGATTAGAGCAGAAGCAACACTGCCTTCATCTGCAGAGTCCTCTGTGGAACTTGGCTTGGCTTTTAGGAACATGCTGCAGAAGAAACCTGACTGCTAACGGTGCGAGCAAAGGTGCAGCAGCGTTGAGTGTGCAACAGAGCAGGGCTCCTCAAAGTGTGTCATTCACCAGAACCCCCTCAATGACATCCCAGGCACCTCCTGGGGCCACATTTCTTGCTAGCAACCTGGCTAGAGACATAGCTTAGGAATCAGAATATTCTGCAGTTTTTAATGTCCAGGCTGGGGTCACAGCCAGAGGATTCCAGCCTCCTTCTCCTGAATGACAACCTCTGACTCAGAGTGTGCATAACCCCAAATACCTCGCTATGACCATCATCACATTTGTCATAATTAAAAGAAAATAAAGATATTTTACCTAAAGCAGGCAGTGTGTATTTATAAGCATAGAAGAAGGTCATTTGGCACTGTTATTTTGAGCACTCTGCTGACAGAGGCTTTTCTGTAACATTCTAATTTCAATGCTACTATCTATAGCCCCTTGCGTAGAATTGTCCTTTCAGTGTGCACTATTGTCAGTGAAGAGATACTGTAAGCTGGTTTCAAGGTGTGACTCAGAAAAAGCTGGCAAAAAGGATGCTCTGGCATTTTCAAATCCACCCTGCATACCTTCACTCTTCCTGGTCACGCGCTCTGCAGTCTGGGAACCCACACGATCATCGCAGCGGTTTGGTTGGAAGAGACCTTTCAGATCATCACGTCCAACTGTTAACTCAGCACTGCTGGGTCACTGCTAAACCATGTCCCTAAATGTCCTTCTTGCAGGGAAGTGCCCAGAACTGAACACAGTATTTGAGGTGTGACCTCCCCAGTGCCCAGTCCAGGGGCACCAAAACTGCCCTGCTCCTGCTGGCCACACCATTCCTGATCCAGGCCAGGATGCCCTTGGCCTTCTTGGCCAGCTGGGCACACTGCTGGCTCATGTTCAGCTGGGTGTCCACCAGCACACCCAGGTCCTTCTCCACCAGGCACTTCCCAGCCACTCCTCCCCAAGCAACCTCATCCCATTGGCCTTGGCCCATCGATCCAGCCTGGGCAGATCCCTCTGTAGAGTCTCCCTACTTCAGAAATTCATAGAATTGTTTCAGATGGAAAAGACCTTCAAGATCATCAAGTCCAACCTTATTCCCAGCCCTATCAAAACCACTAAACCCTGTCCCTAAGCACAACATTTACCTGTCTCTTAAACCCCTCCAGAGATGGTGACTCCACCACCTCCCTGGGCAGACTGTTCCAATGCCTGACAGCCCTGTCAGTAAGGAAATTCTTCCTCCTAATACTCAGCCTGAACCTCCCCTGGTTCAGCTTCAGGTCACGAAGCAGATCAAGCAGATCAGCGCATCCACTTCACTTGCTGTCGTCTGAGACCTTACTGAGGGTGCCCTCTGTTCCATAAGCTGCCTCCCATCTACAGACAAGAGCCACAGTCATCCAAAGGGGTTTTAGCTCATGACAACAATGATTATCAGCTCTTGTGGGCATCCTTGGAGCTCTGTGATGGACAATGTCTACAGGAGAGCGTACACACACGTCCCTTCTGCATGCACACATGCGTATGTTTAAAGGAACTTTGGTTTTACAAAAGACAGGCACTAAGGTTGTAAATCATACCTTCCAAACACCTAAACGCACGTAGGAGCCATCTACCCTCAGGTTTTTTGGCATCCAGCTAAGAAACTCATATTTAAAACAGGGTTCCCCATGTCCAGGAGAAAATCTTTGCATTCATTTTAAAGCTCACGGGTTTGTAAAGCGATTATGAGTAGGATTGTGGAAGGGAAACAAGGGCCACACAGAGGTCTGGAGAGGGGCAGATCTGGATGACTGGTGGCTTTACAAGGAGCAGCACAGAACATATATCTAGGAAGACAGCTCATTTTGAATAAGACAAAAATACAACTATCCCTGATACCACTTACAAGCCGATCAGAAGAATTTCCTCACTCACAAGGATGGTTTTCTTTCTGAAGGTCTGCTCTAAAATATTATTGAAAAAGCAAAAGATATCACAGCTTCTCCCCAAACAATTTAAACCAGAAGAGGAAAAGCTTCCTTCTGTTCTTTCCTCTTTCCTACATGCTGCTGTGTGCTGGCAGCAGGACGACGGGGATTTACTGCGTGCTCCGTGGCACACAAATAAAAGGCATTAAAATAAAAAGTTCTCACGTAAATAATCGCATCAATTTTTGTAATCAACCATAAAACAAACAGACAAAACCCAATGAGGTCAGCACCGCATGTGCTCATCTTGCCAGCGCTCTGTATAATTAAACCAATTTCACCTTGAAATGTGGCATTAGTTACAGCACGGAGCACCTCCAGACCCCAGCGTTCTCCTTTGGTTTTATGGACCGAGTTAGGACAGAGGCTGGTGCGTGGGGCATTTTCTAGTCCTGTTGTTCATGAGCCATTTAGCAACTGCTTTACACGAGCTGTTTGCTGCACTTTACTTGGTGGTTCTTTCTGTGTGGTTTAGGAAATGTCACAATGCATCTCAGCAGCAAAATTCCCATGTGTGTATTCCCATGTATGTATTCCCATGCTGCTGCCATCCCTTAGGCAATGTTTGGAAAACAACTCTGTTTGCAGCACTAGCATTTCCCATTTCCCACCTTCAGGCAGGGGCTCAGCTTCTAGGAGAAGCCTGAAGCAGTGTTGATATTCTTATGGAAATCTGTTTCCATAAACCAAAAAGGAGGCACCAAAACTTGCACACAAACCCCTCAGCTTCGCCTTTTATCAGGGAAAATGGATCTTTAAGCTTCAGGAGAATGCAGATCCCATTTTAAACTTTAGTCCTTGCACTTTTAAATGGGGTAATTTGGGCTTCTGGGTCAAAATCTAGTCTGATTCTAGTACCAGGCTGATTCCTGACTTAAGACTTTTGTAGCTTGGGCTCAGCTTTAATTGAAGTCCTGGAGATTTATTCTGTTGCCTGCTTGCTCCTAACACCAAGCAGTTCCAGTCACAGAGACCTGTACTTGAAATGCCTGTGTTCAGCGTGGGGACTGTTACATTAGCAGTGATCTATATGTGTTTGTAGGCACAGTGACCTTTATTAGCTTCTCATTACCGACGAAAATAGTTCTTGTTATCTGGCTGACGGAATTATGCCGAGCATTGTTATGGCTCAGATAACCTATTGAAACTAGTTATTTCTCACCAGGCGTTAAATGTTAAAACTAACAAGCAGTTAGTTGAGCATTACACTGGAGACTATCATCATGTCTTACATCTTGGAACATGCACTTTAAAAACTGTTCAGATTAAAGATGAATCAAAGCACGTCAGCTGCAGGGATAGGACTGGAGGTGCACATCCCTCCAGACGGAACCGGAGTGTAAAAGCCAACGCAGATTGCTTTTAAATTTTAATAATTCACAAAATCTATGGTTAAGCACAGCCTGGCTGGGGTAGATAAGTAAAATAAATACTGCAAAGTCAATTTTTAATAATCTGTGGCATGAAATTTAAGCACAAGAGAAAACATTTCACAATCAAGTCAGAAGCTTTCTGTAAATGATCAAATGAGAATTTTCCACCCCCTCACCTACCAATGCAAAATACATCCAGTTTATCCTTCAGTCCACACAACACATTCCTAGGTTTCTTTGTTTAAACGCTTTTTACTTCTAATAAAGCCCTGCCTGGGACCCCTTGTTAGAACTGGAGTGATTCACAACAATGTCAGAGTCAGACAGACAGATACCGGAGCCTCTGATTTGGTGGCAAATTGGTGCTTCACAGGCAGTCACAGGAAATAATGTAATTAGTTCCTGTGCTAGTCTGGTAACAAGTGGTCTGGTGTATTTATCTAATTATTGAGACAACACATTCATCACTGAAGGGATTTTGTTATAAGAGGTTTATAAAACTCTGATTCGGGCTGATCTTCAGTCTCTTAATGCCAAGTAAAAACTGGCCTTCGAGCAACATTTTTGTATGATGAAGAATAAAATCCCAGATGGATTATGACAAGTCTGTGTCGGCCTAAAAGAGAAATCAAAATGAAAAGCTGGGAAAATTAAATGGCAAGGATAATGTATATACACACAGGCTCGTTCAGAGGGAGAGAAAGAGAAAATGTGAAGATTTGTGCGTATTTTGTGCATCTGGAATCAGCAGGCTAACGTGCTGTTTATGCTAAGAGGTGTACCATCTGCAAGGAATAAAGAGAAGGGAGAGATTATGCTATATTATGGGGAAATCATATTTTGACTTTATTATTATGGCTGTGGCTATTTTATGAAAAGGAGGTGGATTAATAATTGTCTAACCAACCAAAAAGGAAAGAGAAAGCAAAATGGATTTTTCAGAGAAACAGATTATTCCTCATGCATGAATAAGGGGCTTGTGCAATAGAGCAGAAGGAGGAAGAGAGGGCAGTGACAAGAAAGGCAGACCAGTTCTCATGGTAGGAGAGAGTCGAGAGCTTGAATGTCTGCAGGGCTGAGAGTGACAGTGTCTATCAGCAGCCACGGGCAACGTCACCAGTAAGGAAAGAGGTCCTTTGGTGTGCTGAACGTACTGCAGCGAGGGTGCCAATGAGCCACAAGACTTGGCACATCTGCCTCCTGGGGTGCCCTGGACCTGGGCAAAGGAGAGGCAGGACAAGTGGTTGCAGGAATGCAGCCCTCAGTGCTTAGAGATCCTTCAGCCAGGGGCTCACCTGGGATGGCACGTGGGACAGAGTGGTTATGCCTCTCACACCTCCACGCGAGGTCCAGCACTGATGGGGAGAGGGACCAGGGATGGTCAGGGCATAGAGGATGATGATACTGGGAGCCAAAAGTAGGACCTCAAGTTGTAAGCTGCTAGGAAATGATTTTCTGGGAGGAAACTGTAGGGGAAACGTGTGACATTTGTAAGGTAAGCCAGCTAAAAGTGGGTAAAGCTCATCCCTACACGCAGGGTCTGGTCCAGACCTTCTCCATTTATTTTGCACTCTCTCATGATGGATATTTGTCATATGTTATTGTACCTCTTCCCTCCACCCCCTGCTCCTGGTCCAGCCCTGTGGCTTTTTGTTTTGAATGGAAGGACAGCCCTCACAAAGGACCTTTTTCCTGATGGATATTGGTTTCATTTACAGTGGGTTAGAAACGCATGTGCTGCAGTGCCCTGGGCCTTTCAATCACCCGCCGAGAGCACTCACTTCTCATTGTTTCCATTTTACCGCTGTTCTTGCAGCTGCAATTGCATCCTCTTTGAATTAAATCTGGGTTAACAGACTGAGGACAGATAAGCCCCAAGAGAGGAAATGATGTAAATCCAAACAGCAATTCTTTAACCTACTGCTTTTTTTTTTGATGACAGGCTGGAAGCCCTGCATGTGCTGGGAAGCAAAGTGCATTTCTGCAGCCTATTCTGATTTGTATAAACCCTTCTTTTGTTATTTGCCTATTTTTTCAATTAATCACCAGGAGTCTAACTCCTAAACATCTCTCTCCCAGACACTTAAGGTATTCTTGCTAATGCAAAAGCTTTAGATGCCCACGATGAGGGCAAGACCTGGCGTTTTCCATTTATTTTGCACATAAAACCCAGTCCAAATGTTTACTGCACCTTATACTCTACAGCAAGTGCATCAGTGATTACTGAAAAAGCACAGATGGGACGTAGACAGTTTTTCATTCCTTGTTCCATGTGATAGAACTCAACACATCTGGTACGCTATGAAAAGCATCTTTGCACTAATTTGTTTGTCAGTATCTATTGAAAGGACTATCTGTCATCCTGTCGCATTTTGGTTGCCCCGAGATGTCTGAAGACAAGACTAGTCACAAATTGCGACTGCTGGCCACTGGGGACTAAACTGGCTCAAACCACCAGCTGTTCCAAGGATCATCGGTGGTGGGTTGGTTTCTTTTCTGCATTTTTTTAATAAGCAGAAATTTCAGTGTAATCTCTCCACAGACATTTTGTATTTGCAAGAAGAAACCAAATCACTTGAGCAAGAGACAGTCTGTTTGTCCTCGCTGCCCGTGTGCACATTTCCATCTGTTCCTACAGCTGAGTGAGTTTTCTTTGACTGTACAAGAGCAAAGCGGGGGGCAGAGAATGCACTTGCTGGTGGTGTCCATGTGGTGATGTACGCGTGATCTTTTGTGTCAGGAACCTGGCCATAAATAGACTGGTTTGTCGGGAAAAGGTAAAGATCCGAAAGAAGCCTCGGTGTTTATATGGGTTGATCAATAAAGACTGAGAATGCTGTTTCCCATAATTCTTGATGATGATCATCGTCTTGAAAGACAGCTCTGTGATTTAGGATTTGTTATGTTTATTTTACCTTATCTCCTTGACAATGAATCAAAGTGTTGGATGTAATTTCTTTTCCAGTCTGATGTTTTTCTTATTTTATTTTCTTATTATAAATGCTTTATTGCATTAAATTCTGATCGTGTGACTAATTTAAGCCATTTCTCTCCAGTCAAGACCTGTTCTGGCACGAGAGCCTGATGGACGGTGTAAGAGTCTACGAAAGGCTGGGCAATACACACAGAAAACAGCTGTCGCAAACTGCGAAGGCCTGTGGAACACAGTGGGAGGATTCCCATGCCCAGTCACAGAATCACAGACTGGTGGGGTTGGAAACGACCTCAAAGGTCATCTCATCCAACCCCCCTGCCAGAGCAGGGTCACCTAGAGCACCCCACACAGGAACAGATCCAGGGGGGCTGGAAAGTCTCCAGAGCAGGAGACTCCACAACCTCTCTGGGCAGCCGGGTCCAGGCTCTGTCACTCCCACAGGGAAGAAGTTTCTCCTCACATTTCCCCGGAACCTCCTCTGTTCCACCTGCACCCTCTGCCCTGTGTCCTATCACTGGACACCAATTCAAGGGGCCTGTAATGTCCAAAAAGACCAGACTGAGCTGTCTGTAGTTAATTAAATACAAACTTCAAAATAATGAAGAGATTTTTCTGCTTAATGGCACATAGGCCTTTGAAACTACCGATCTGAGCGACAGGCCACACCTTGTTTCTCTAGTGTTACTGAATGAAGAACCAGCACCTTATCTGTGGGGGGACAGTGATGATGTACTCTGGGTTTACTTCTCACAAGGTTACACACTAAGTTGTGCCCCTGAGTGGTGAGGGACCAAAGTCACACGTGGGTTCTGCCTAAAATCCATGGTGTGTTGTCATGCAGAACACTCCAGAAGTGTGAAGAGAAAGAAGAAGGTTCAGATTTTCTCTCTGCTAATAAGTGAATGGAAAGATTTAAACCAAACCCAACCCAGCAATCTGAGCACAGTCAAACGAGTGTTATCCTCCCTGGACACAGAGCTATCCAACAGCTTAGGGCTCTGACAGAAAGATGAGCAGACCTTCACTACTTTCTGGGAACCTGGGATGTCTACTGACACTTTGGGCCAGATTTTTCAGATGGTCTGAGCCAACACATACCAGTTACCATCATGTGAAAGAAAGGCTTCTTTAGCTCTGCTGTCTCATGTGAGTTGTTCCCTAACCAGCAGATGACAACAGCCCTTTTATCCAAACCTATTGTCTAAGCAATATCAATTTATAATATTTTGGAGCTGTGGTTATTTAGGACTTGGATTTTTTACGTTGCCTCTGGTTTATGAACATCCAGCTTGCAGAGATAATAGAAACAGAGAAAATAGAAACTAATTTTGTTAGAAGTAAAATTCAGCTCCGTCTAACTGATGCAAGCCTGAGAATAAAAAAGCAAGACTGAAGTTGGCTCAGTGTCAGAGACACACCATCAGACAGATGTCTCGGGAGGGTTTTGAGTGACAGCCAGCAAAACCCAAGATGGACCATGATCCTGCCTAGGTCCTTCTTAGCAATTGTTTTCAAGAAGGGCCCTCTCTGTGAGTGAACACTGCAAGAACTGGGCCCAGAACTGGCAATCAGCTGTGATGGAAGAGCATGTTCCTCGCTCCTGCCAATATCTAAATTACAGTGTGTGAAAATGCTGCCAGTGTGTCTTGTTTTCTTAAATCCATTTCACGTCTCCAGTGGGGTAAACCTTGCTAACGTTGTGTATGACACACTTGTAGCTTCCTCTGGACAAAAAAATAAAATAAATAAACTGAGCAGCCTAGAAAACCAGAATAAACATGCCAAGGGAATCCTTAAAAATGAAGACAGCTTTCCATGACTGCAAAGCACATTTTGAGCTGAATAATTTGAGGATTAAACAGCCCATAATGTAGCTGGTTTCACAGAAAGTCTAATTTGATAATGAAGTGTTCTCACACAATTTAGGCTTTTCAGGCTGCTGCTAAACAGAGAGGTATGGTGTGTGCTAAATGAGATGATGTTCTGAGAAGTGTAGCTGTGGTGCAGAGCAGCACGTGATGCTGGACCCTGCCTTTATACCACACTCCAACAGAACAACTGCTTTTACCATTTCCTCTTTCACCTTAACACTCAGTCTCTCAGTTCTTGGTCTCAGCTTGAAAATCAGCTCTGTGCTTACAGGATTCCTTACAGAACGGCTGAGCTCGGCAGAGACCTCTGGAGACCATCTTGTCCAACCTCCCTGCTCAAGCAGAGGCAGCCACAGCAGGCTGCCCAGGCCAAGTCCAGATAGGTGCTGGGTATCTGCATGGATGAAGACTCCACAGCTACACCTGGTCTGAGCAGTAGCAGCTGCAGGTGCCCAGGAAAGATGCTGTGGGTCTGAAGCAGAAGTGTTAGCAGACGGCTAGTGGAGGAACTCAGCGTAAGACAAGCAACATCTGTGCCAAAATATTTTGCCTAGGCTCTTTGTTTCCTACCCACTAGTTTAAGAGAGACCTTCACATAGGAAGATAATATTTTCAGCAGGTGGTGATACACAGAAGAGAAATAAATTCCTATCTCGTCTGAGAATCCCAGTGGAGAACAGGGACTCTGGAACTCAGAGACTTCGTTTTCCTCCTCCTTTCTTTACCCTGCAGATCTTTCTTCTGCGCATCCCATTCCATGCAGAAATGCAAAGCCTTGGAGGAAATCTGATGAGAGGAGCTTTCACCAGGAGACTTTCGGTATATTTTACATTCAGTGGAACAGAAAATCAGGGGCAATTTAGAAAGAATTTGATTGATACTGCTTACAAGCAAAGCCAGAGTCAGATGGCACAGGCCAGGCAACTGAGAGGCAACCCAATTTTAGCATCATTTGACTTAAACTTCAAAGGACATTGCAAGTCTGGGCACATTTTTTTCCCAGTGTTGTTCACTGACTCCATCAGGGTCAAACAAACAAAACTTTACTTGAGAATTCCTTCCTTGTCTACTTCTGTTTGCCTTAGTGCAAAATGGATGTGACAGAGATTTCTGAAAACCCTTTCTTCCTGCAGGGATTAATTCTGGTGGGACTCTGCCTGTTAGGGTTTTTTATAATCTCTCTTGGCTGTGAAAAAAGTGCTGCAGCACCTATGGAAACGATCATGCCGCGTGCTTCTGCAGTTGCTGTCAGCTTTCAGGGAATATAGAAAGACAAAAGTACCATAGGCTGAAACTGGTGTGTGATGGGAGACTCAATTTTTATCTTCTTAAAAAATTCCCACATCTCTACAGCTTCCTGCCTCTCTACCACCTTCCTTCTTTCAGCCCAAGCAAGAGGTGGGAGATGTGGGAGATAATGGAGAGCGTACAGTGACAAGAATCGATCCGTAGCTCTCCAGTCTGACCTATGAAGGGATTATATCCTGAATGTCACTCCCAGCTGTACCTCGAGGTGCCTTTGAGTGCAGGCTGGAAGGGCAGCCATACGGATCAGCAAGGTGGGACGGAGAGGTTGGATCTGCCCGCCTGAACCAGCACAGCCCAGGGGTCTTGGCACTGGCTAACACATTTTCCCTCTGCTGCTGCCGAGCCTCATGTGTCCTGTGGACCAAATAAACATGAGCTGAATTGGCCCAAACAATTTATTAACTGTGGTAAGGCAGGGAGGTATTTTAGGTTCACTGCACTCATCAGAATCTCTTTTAATTTAACATCAGTTTATGGCAGGTATAAATCTTTAAAAACTCTCAGATTCTTTTATAAACAGAATGAATACTTCATGCAAATAGGAGCTGTTCTGGAGTCACTTGCGTTTATGAAACGCCCATAAATTTCCTGAAGGTCCGCAACAAGAAGCCACCAGCAGTTTACACAGCAGGGAATTTTTGAGACAAGCATGGGACCTATTTTGGAAGATGCGTTATGCTGTCCTGGAGTTTAAGGTTTTTCTTCCTGCATCAAAGAACAGCAATGAGCTACCTAGGGCTAGCATTTGAAAATCTGTTTGCCATCTGGAGTATCACATCCAGATCTGGGCTCCCCAGTTCAAGAGGGACAGAGATCTACTGGAGAGAGTCCAACGGAGGCTACGAGGATGATGAAGGGGCTGAACAATGGCCTTACAAGGAAAGGCTGAGAGTCCTGGGGCTGAGAGGGGGTCTGATGAATGTCTAGAATCCATGAGGGCTGGGCGTCAAGAACTCAGGGACAACCTCTTTTCTCTCGTGCCTTGTGATAGGACGAGGGGTAATGGATCCAATCTGGAGCACAGGAAGTTCCACCTCAACATGAGGAAGAACTTCACTGTGAGGGTTACAGAGCCTGGAACAGACTCCCCAGAGAGGCTGTGGAGTCTCCTCTGGAGACTTCCAAGCCCTGTCTGGATGCATTTCTGCCTGATCTGCTCTAGTTTTCTCCTGCTCTCACAGGGGGGTTGGACTCGATGATCTTTGGAGGTCCCTTCCAACACCTACCATGCTGGGATGCTGTGGGCCTGACAAGAAATGTGTTATTGACAACAGTGACGACAGGCTTTTACCATCTCTCAAGACAAATATGCTGGTAGGAACAAATATGCTTCATTTGAGACTTCCAAGAGTGTATCTTAAATTGCAGTGGCTTTGAGGGGGTAAAAAAGAATCAGTGCTGAAACTCTTAATGCATCCAGGTACATCTAAATTTCCCCTGGGGGTGGGATGACTTAACTGTCATTTCAAGTTTTACATTCTTCCTTTAAATCAGCTATTTCATTTAAATAAAAAGGTTCTGTATTCTGGGATGGAAATACAGCTGCCTCAAGTAACCCTGCAGCATGTTGATTTATTACTGACTATCTACTCCTTCAAGGAGAAGATTCCTTAAGAAGACATTCTACACCCAGCCCCATATTTCTTGCTACATAGCACTTTATATTAATCTCATCATATTTGCATCCGTGTAATCGGCGACAAAAAAGTGGAAAATAAGGTAATTACATATTTGGATAAATACATTTACAGGATTTAATGCTTTGTGTTCACATGAATAAACTGCTGTCTGCTATTAGAGATGTGAAGAGAAAAGTTATCTATCTGAAAAGCATCTTTTCTGCATAAATTGAGAAATGAAAAGGTTTTCAAGTTTCCACTTCTAATATTCTGAACCTGTGCCTGTCAGAAAAACTAGGCTTAGGATGTACCTTAAAAAAAAAGAACAGAATTCTGGAAAGAAAAACGTCACTTCTTGCTGACAGTCTTTACATTTGCTTTCTAAGTGATAAAAAACACACCTTCCCCTTTCATTTTTTCTATTAAATCTGAAAATGAAGACTATAATGTTACATACCTTTGTCTGACCATGGCATAACAACTATTATTATGCAGTAAAACTGGGTGAACTCTCCCAAGTTTGGACAGCATAGCTTTTCACCAGTTTTAACACTGGTTTTGTTCACATGCAGACTGCACTTGGTAAATCCCAGCCAGCATGCCTGCACGCAGGAGAAGCAGCCTTTGCATTGGAACAAGTGTCAGTGCCATGTCTGTAGCTCCCACTAATTGTTAAGGAAGGCTCTGTCCTACACAGTTCCAGTCCTATCCACGTGCACTCCTAATCTTACTGAACTGAGCTCCAATAGTAAAGCAGAACTGGGTGGAGTATGGCTCTCTGAAAAGATGAGGGGTTTTTATTTCAAATCCAAGTGTATTTTGCTTAAAAAGATCCGGCTGTGCTGAAGCAAAAGTTGCACAGGCTCATGAACTTCTACATGGTTTGGCCATCAGGGAAGGACCATGAGCCACAGGATCTCAGGTGTGAACTGGATACGGATTGCTGGGACCAGTAGGCATCTAAATAAATACCTGAAGCTGAGCAATGCTAATGCTCCTTAACACCTAATAAAGTTACTTACAGACTGTTAAGTAACATTAGTGTAACCCAAACCAAGGTATGGCTTGGAGCACTAACCATCCCATCGCTGCTTTGTGCAGGACACCACCACTGTGACTCTTAGTACTGCTAGGAACCGAGAGAAAGAGGCTGAACTGGCAGAGTAAGAACCCATTTGTCCTTCTTGGACACCACTTCTTCCCCTGCCTCCTGGTTTTGTAGGAAACACTTTGTGCAACAGAAATGGGGAGGGCTGGCTGACACCACCAGGTGTGATTTCTCACACTGGGAGGGCATGAGATCCACTGGACCCCAGGGGGACAAGTCATGCAATTAAACAAATGACCCGAAGTCTTTTTCCAACAGGGCAGTTTGCAATTCATGGAATTCATGCTCCTATAGAATAAGAAAAGGTAAAGTGGGACACAGGCTGTTAATAACATCATCAGCTCAGAGAAATCAGGGAGCCACCCTTACAACCGCACACGAGCACAAGTCGGTCGACTTCCAGCAGTGACCTGAGAGAAAATCCATCCTGTAAATGAACAGCAAGACCTTTTTCATACGATGTGTACACTCACCTGGATTGTCCATATGTCTGCACCATACAATGTCTGGGCTGTACTAATTGTCAATGGTAAAAAGAATTCACTCCCTGCTCACAGGAAGAAAAGCAGCTGCATAGTTGGAAAGGAGAAAAAAACCTGAGCACCCTTCAACTCTTAAATGACACTTGAAGCAGCTATTTTAAATTAACAGCCTCACTAAATCAGTCTCCTCACTGCTTCCACCTGGACACCCGAATTCAGCATCATAAAATCTCCCTGCAAAGCGTGGTGTGGGAACACGGTCAGGCTATTTCTCAGATAAAATGTTGTTATACCAGTCTGCTAAGATACAATTTTCTCCTTTTATTGCTCAAATAGGAAAAAATAAAATAAAATAAAGGAAGATAAATGAGATATAGATTCCAAAGCAAATGTGTCTGTACTCAGATCTTTCTGTAACAAAAGGTAATCTAGCACAGCAGGTATTGAGTCATGGTATTTTAAGGTAAATAATGAAAATATTTTATAGATTAGTGTTAATAAAATATGATGCACTGAAAGAAAAAGGTTTTTTATTGCTGCGAACACAAACCAAATACTGCCAGTCAAAACATGTTGAACAGGGCAGACTGGTTCCAAGTGCTCCTTCTATACAGATCTCTATGAATAAACCTTCTCCTACCTAGTGTGACAGCCTCATCTTTAGGCTCACTTGGTGGTGTCGGTTGAATCTCTGCTAAGTATGAACTGTCAAGTCTAGCAGACAAGTGTAAGACTCCGCAGAGCTGTTACCTGGTTTCATCTGTTACAGACTAGTTAGGAAGAGCAGTCCCTTGTACCACTTCTCCCAGACACACAGGGAAGGGAATTCCTCTGTTTAGAGACATTCGGGAGAATGTAAAGCGACTTTCCTCCCCTTTTGTACACAGTTTATCTCATTAGCTTTCCACAGGATGGATCCTATTATATTCCTTACAATAAGCCTTTTAAGGAGGAGTTTTTTCCCCAGTTAGATAAAAAGGCACACGCAAAGCAAGTCAGTGCTTTTGTAGAACGAGACGAGTAATTTTAGGAGAGACTGCTGCTTGCAATTTATAGTTATTAAACAACTCCTATTTTTGGAAGACATCTCAGATAATAAATCCTCATTTACATTCATCTCCTCCGTCCCTGGATCTGAAGAAGCATCTTAATCTCAACAGCAGCTGAGATGATGATGAGTGTCTGCCTCAGACCTCTCCCTGACACTCGCTTGTCCTCCGGTTCTGATGGGTGTAATTTTGCCGTAGCTGAGGCCAGTGCCTTCTCCTCCCTCCCACTGCTAAGTAGGGCGAGTGGCAGGAGGTGTTCATCACGTTATGGGTCAGAAGCCTGCTGGGTCACGAGCATGACATTTTGATGCACTCTCACAAAGTCTATGGAGCAGAAACTCCAGTAGGAAAGCTTCCAGGTGCCCTAGAGTGAGAACAGTGGTTGGGCTTGTTTTCCAACCACGCTGTGTAACGGGGAAGAGAAACGTGCAGTACAGATTGTGGAGGGCTTGGACCACAGAAAGGCAGATGGTGAAAATTTAATTTGCCTTCCAGATGCAGTAAGAAGAACTCCTGATATCTGCATGATTAAAAAGCTGGACAGTTTATTAATTAACTGGATACTTAACTCAAACCAGATCTTACATGATACTGTAATATGAAGCAGTGACAGAAACCCCTCAGAGCCTGCACGCTACGTCCTGCAAGTTCATTCTGTTTTGTTTGATTTTTGTGGTTGTTTCTTTTCATACTGAGAGAAAAACACAGGAAAAGTTGAAATGGCTCAGTGCCCTGACCTAATATCCGAGCAGTTCTTCATTATGCAGGGTATCATTCTCTCTGCTTGCTTCCATGGGAAATACTGGACCTCTTCCTCTTGATGGGGAGCAATAGCTCCTCTGGGCACGGCACTGACATGAGCTGTGCTCAGGCAGAGATGGTCCTGGTGCTTTCAGAGGCTTCCCGTCTCGTTGGATATTTGTTGCATCATTGCCAGAAAGTGTCAGAAAGAGAAGGAGCTTCCCTGACACAGCAGATAAGAAGATCCTCACGAAATTTTTTAGCACAACTACTGATGTCAAAGAAGAGCTGGGAATGGTGGAGGCACTTTTCTGACCATAAAGCCACGTTTCCTGACAGACTAGAGATGCACTACTGTCCAGGTTGTAAAAAAAATGCTCCTGCTGAGACATTAGCTTTCCAGCAGCTGCTATAAAACCTTAACTGCAGACAGAGGGAAAGAACATAACAGCAACTACAATCCTGCTGGGCACAGATGAGGGCTGGCAGCAGTCTGAAAACTCAGACTAAAAGACTGGCTAAAAGAGCTGACCAGGAATGGACCACCGCTCGGCTTCTGGCACGCGTGAGCCTTCAAAGCGTACGCGCCGTGAACTCACCGACCTCTGCCAGCGGGTTTCATAATGCAAACACTGACCAGAGGCCATCAGCTCAAGCAGTGCTCCCTGGCATGGCCACAGTAAGACCACGGAGGGTGTGTGGGATGTGTCCTCACCAGCCCTGTCCGAATGCCGAGCCAGGCCTGGGGATGAAGGGCAAGAGCGGTTCCGTGTGCTGCCTACAGCCAGAGAATTCGCATCACATGGAGCTGGGCAGGTGATTACCTCCCAAAGGGGCAAAGAACGAATCTGTAGCAAGCAAGAGCTTGAAGGGGTCATGAGTTCCTTCAAAAACAATGCAAAGACATGGACTGATTCCTCCATCATCTTCTGGAACACTGGGGGAATAAAAAGTGACTGCATTGGCATCACTCTGGTAAAGCATAAAGAGCACGATGTCCTCCAAGGAAACTCCACTGAATTTCCTTGGGATAAACTCCTGATAATCACAAGGAGTCATAAACCATTTTGTTGCTCTGCTCATGTCTTTCCAAGTCTTAGACAGGCAACTTTAAAAACAGAAATATAAATCATTATAATCAAAGTAGGGAGTAATATTATATTTTAATGGTAAAATAATATGGAGACTGCAATAAATTATACAAAAACAGCATTAGAAAACCTATCTAAGAACTTGAATTATTATCTGAGGTGAAGTTATAGAATTATAAGCTCATAAATAATAATGAAGCTTCCGTTGGCAACCTAAGTAATGTTTAAACTGCAGGGTTTAAACTCAGCTTCTACCAAACGAGAGCTTTCAAGGAGGAAAGACAAAGTGGAGATGCCACATCCTCAGGTGAGCAGCTGTTGTTATCCATGGGCTGTGTGGGGAATGGGAAAGACCCCAGCAATTGAAATACCAGTTACCAGGCAAGGGGTGCGAGCCTGGTGCCATTGATGATGCCAGCTCAAAACAGCTCAACCTAGGGAAGCCCCTCGATCCTGGACTACCTGGTGAAGCGAACCTGCGTTTGCAAACAGGCTCCCATTTCCCTTTGCATGTGACCCCAAGGAGTCTGACCTGCCAGGGGTACACTAATTCACATTTCCCAGGTTACAAACAACACCTCCTCAGAGCTGCCTGATGGAAATGTAATGGCAGCTCTGAAGCCCTACCCATGGGAAAAGGCCAACGCGACCTGAGCGATGCACTCCTGCAAGCTGATGTTGCTGGGCCAAAAGGCCACGTGCTTCAAATGCCAGCAGGTCTCCGAGGGCTCCTGCTGTATCTAAGAGTGTAATCCATCACCTCGCTTGCTCCCTAACACTGGAATACCGCTGGGAAAACCCTGGCAGCACAAGACCGAGGCTGGTAATGGCACCTTTAACTCAGGAGACTTGGAACTGATGTTCCCACCTGTCCCAAGGGACACTGCAAACTGCCAGAGCAAGGGACGGCGCTGTCCCTGCATGGCTCGAGGGGAGAACTTCCCTGGCAGTCCTATCTGGGTGTCAGCACTGTGCTTATGATTCACTAATAAGCTTCAGGGAAACCATGCCTACAGCTTGCTGAGCTTCTTGAGCTGGGAAGTGGCTACGAATGAAAGTCTGGAGAGGAGATACACTCTACTGCTGAACACATTTCTATTTCTACTGAAACACAAAGCTGAAAGAGGGCTCACATAAAGCAAACAGGCTTCCCCTGGCTGGAGAACGGAGACACAGCTCCAGCTGTTGCCTCCACAAGACAACAAACCTCACCTCTACAAACACCTCTACAAACACTTTCGCTACTTCCACGACAACTTTAACAAGGGGTTTGAAAATTGGGATGGTTGCAAGTCTTACTCTGCTGAGCACACCACAGAACATCCTGGGTTCCCAGGTATGGAGTTACACCCACGGTGCTCTGTGTGTACGTGAGTCCGCATCTCTCTGCTGATCTGTAGCTATATATACAGCATTTCTAACACAGGGGCTTTCAATCTTGTCATGCCCTGGGTGGGTAAGTAGGGTTAAACTCACATGCTGATAGTCCATGAGAATCACAGACCTGTTGAGGGCTGCCCTGCCCACTTTGGGTGGCAAACAGCTTGAACTCAAGAGTGCCTGTTTTTCAGGTGGATGGAGCTTGTGCAAGGGCCATCAGTCTATCAGAACCTCTTCCAGTTCTCTACCATGCCTTGAATATCCAACCACACAATCATGGATGCAGACTAGATTTTTTTATTATTATTCTGCAAGCAAAAACCTACACTTCCCAGCTTCTCAAACTCAACTGATTTCCCCTCTAAAAGAGAAATGTTTTTTAGGGAACCTTTGGTCCAGATTAGATTTAGAAAAGGCTGGACAGACTTTGAATCACGTTGTTAGAAGTTTGCGACCTTGCAGTGTGCCTTCAGATGCTGTGCAGGAGGAGAGAGAGTTCACACTCTTGATAAGGGGTCTTTATAAAAATAAACACCCAGCAGTGAGGAAGTTACTGTTGCATTTAAATTACCTATTTATTTAAAGTAACCTTCAAGACCTGATATTTACTTTTGCTTGAATATAATTTATCATGAGAAAGAAAGTTGCATGGTTAGTGAGAATACACAGACATTTAGCTATTTTTCCTATTTATTAGTGTAAATATTATTTATTATCCTCTGCTTTGTTGACTAGCAGCTTGCCATGAAGGGAGAACCCACGGAGTATCTATTATGCAAAAAGACAAGAAAGCTTACACTGGATCTCTGACCTCAAATCTGTCTTTTGTCAGGAACACTGACAGCATTTTATCTTCGCAGAGCTGAACTCTATCTGCCAAAAGAAAAGCTCCTTAAATAAAACGATGACTGAATATAAGCATTTTAGCCTCAGCCAGCTATGAGCTGTTGCAACAATCCTTGCAATGAAGGATAGTGAGCAGCAGCCACTCACAGGGACTGCTCCAAGAGCTGCAGTGGGTTCCTATTTTCCTAAGTTGCAGTGGAAGGGTCCTGTGTCCTGTGTCCTGTGTCCTGTGGGTGGGCAGAAAGCTTCCCCTGGGTGCTGGAGACCTTGTGTCCTGCTCTTTGAGGACGACTTTGATTACAGGGTGTCTGCAGTGATCACACCGAAATGAGATGGCTGAGGGAGGTGGAAGGTGAGGGTGCCAAGGATGGGAGGGGATGCACATGGAGCCACACAGAGAGCACAGGCAGCTTTTTTCTGGACTTTATAGCCAGTTTTTTCTGGTCGTTCTCACGCTTGAAAATGGCAATCCTCTCTGAGGTCCAATTATTTTGTCTCTTTTATTTTGTATTTGCTTTATACGTGTTCAAAACATGACACAGTTGTTGTTAGATCAACAGCTTCACGCTGTCTCCTCTGCCCAGAGCAGGCTGGGAGAGGTGTGAAAGCCCTGAGGCTGCTGGCATCCCTGCAGACTGTGGGGGTTGTCCCTGAGACACCCGTGGGGTGGGATCTGGGTGCTCTGCAGCCAGGGCTCTGCAGTGTTTGAGGAGGACTCAGCCCAGCAGGTTGATGCTGATGGTGACTGACTGCACGTTGGCAGCTGGGGCTGAAGGGTGGAGAAGGATTTACATGAGGTGGATTCTGCTGCAGGCATCGGTATCAGGTGCCCCTGCTTTGTATTGGACACACTGCCAGGGTGGATAGGTTTGCAGGTGACATTCCCCAGATTCTGGCTGGGTAAAGACCCCAGATTTTGGCTGGGTAAAGAAAAGCAGAACAGATTTGGAAGTTTCCTCCTGTAGCCCTTCTTAAATAAGAATAAAGCCTTTGGAGACAGCGAGCACAGTCATTCCTCCAGTGAATTTCTTCCCTCCCTTCAGAATGTACACAAGTCTGGGGTCTTGCAGCAGCATCTGAAGCAGTTTCTAGGAGGACACTTGATTGCCCCAGCTAATACAGCAGCCAGCTGCAGAAGGCAAGGAGCACAGTGGGCTGCCTCTTCCCAGAGGCTCTCCGGACAGGGAGAGGAGAAGCTTGGTGACTCTACTGGCACTGGGAGCAGGTGATCTGAGTTTGGGCCACAGTGCCCCTAGAACAGGGAACCTCAAATCATTTCTGGAAAATTTCTAATTCATTTCAGAGCCAGCAAAAAGCTCTTAAAATGTGCAGGCTGGAATAAGCTTTGACATGGTCTCCATGAAGGATCAAATCCATTTTCGTCTACCTAAGGTCTTTGCCTTTGCAAGGAATAAAAGCTATTCCCTTACTTCTGCCTCAACCTCTTCCCTCCCCTCAAAAAGAAGGTGATATCCGTGTTTTCCTCTTTTCCCTTTTTCTAAGTTCTTCAATGCCCTCTGTCCTTTAAAGGCTTTGACACGCAAGGTGTCCATTTATTAGGGGGCTGTAGAAGATCTGGCTTAGCCTTCACTTTACATCAAAGTTGAAATACTTCTTCTTAGAGTTTCCTGAAGGGGTCCTTCCCCTTCTTTTGTACCCTGTAGAGGGAAGAGCTGCACCACACGATTTTCACAGGTACAACTTCTTTACAAGCAAAATTCCCATCCTGCTGTCCATACAGCCAGCTGACAGATGCTTGTTAGCAGGTGAAAAGAAGGCTACTTGTTAAAGTGCAGCTGCTTCCATATTTTTTTTTGCCAGCTGCATATCAGACACCACCTGGCAGGAATTTATTCATTAGATATTACTTCAAAAAGCAGCAATGTGATGAATTTTAAATGATAATTCGGCATGGTTTAAGGACTAGGTAATTGATGAGGAAATTGAATGTTAATTTGCTGGGAGGATTATTGTGAGAGGCTGGGATATTTGGTCACTTTCCTGGGTTTGCAAATGAAACAGCCATTGTTATTCTGAAAGAATAAAAGAGCAACAATCCCTGCCCATATTTATTAGTAAATAAAGGACGTGGTGGATTCTAGGTCACAGAGATTCAGCTGAACTCTTGATCGGGACTTAAGCTCCTTTTAATAGCTGGAGAAAACGCCTGGATTCTTTGTATTAACATTTTATAAAGTGACAGTCTGAAGATCTCCGATGGGAATTGTTCACACTGCCTTCATTCTGCCTTCCTGGGCTTGTATTTTTAATAAGGCTGCTTGTCCTTTCCTCAGTTTATTCTAAGCAAAAACCAAAACAGTTAAAATTTAAAGAAAAATCGTAGGAGTGAAGGCAAATCTCTGAGCACAAGTAAATTTCATCCAAGAGATAAAGCCCAATCCCGAGGAATTACCCAAACCAGAAAACTTGGGTTTAAGTGGAAGATATCATGTGTAAGGCGTTTGAACTGGGATAAATGAACGTATTTCATTAGTGGTGGAAGTTTTCTTTTCCTTTGCCTCTTAAAAATGTAATAATCCTCTCTCCCACAGGACTGATCCGAATCCATATATCAGCAACAATGAAAAAATAGAATTTCCAGGAAAAAGAGTTCATTTATAAGACTGGGATTCATCTCCCAAAGAGCATAATTCAGTTCTGATTATTATATTACTGGATCTCTTCCTGGATAATTAATAGATGGGATAATCTGTAGTATATAATTACAAGAAGACCAAAGAGTTTCGATCTAATTTATTGACTCAGTATTTTATGAAATGAAAGTTCATTATGAAAAAGAGGAAGTCTTTTTGGGTTTGACCTTTACCTAATTGATACTCCACAGATATTTTCATGTCCATTTATTTTCTAACCACGTCACATGTGCTCTGCAAAGCTGGGTAGAGTCCCATAGCCTTTTGGTTACCACTTATTTACAGCAGCAGCGTAGCTCCGGGGCTTCAACCCGTGAGAAGTTATAAACATAACACTCCTTCCTCCTTCCTTCTGAATTCCACCCCTGAAGCTGAAGAAGCACCTCCTGGAAGTTAGAGAGGTCTGGTTTTAGAAGTGCCCCTGCACCATGGCAAAGCAAGCAGGCAGCTGGGTATGATGTCAAGTCAAGGGACAAGACTTCAGCGAGTGAAAAGGAAAGGGTTTGCCTGAGGTTTCCAAGAGACACTGAGCCTTCCCCTGTGAAATCTTTCCTGATCCCAGGGAAAATACATCCCTCTCGGATTCACCACAAAGAGCATAAAACATCACTTCTTGCAGGTTTCAGGAGCAGGGGACACAGTAAAAGGCGTTGTGTTTGTTAGATTTCCAGGCATGATGTTTTCCTGGAAATGATGTCTCACCAACTACATTTTTCCTTTTAAAATCCTCATCCTGATGCATTCTGCTTCTCTCCAGCCTCTCAGTCCTTGATGAAGTGGCCAACACGAGAGCCAGTGAGTCCCAGTTCCCATGCCAGGAGGACACTGCCTATGAGCCTGACCAAAGCTAGCTCTTGGGAGAAGACATTCAGGGTTTACAGCTGAGGATACAGGGAAGCACCAGGTCTTGTGGTGCTGGAAAGGCTTGTTGTGCTCAAAGCTGGCCTTCAGGAGGCAGCACATTTTGGAGGACTATGGCCACGAACACTTGCAAAGGCAAAGATTTCCTGCAAAGAAATCCCACGTGCAAACCAAGCACTTTGTACCCACCTGCTGCTGGATGTAAACCTAGCAGAAGAAAATGTGATGTAGGTGGAAGTTCCACTGCAGTCTATGGCTTCACATAGTTTCATCTGCCTTCTTTTCCCTAACTTCAAACTTTTTCAAGAGAAATAGCAGGTTTGTTCCAGTTTCCAGGTGTTTTCTGCAAGATGCACCAATGTGTTTCAGATTAACAATCGGGTAACTGCCTTTGTCCTCAGAAAATCTGACCAAACAGCTGCACTTAGTTTTATTTCAGGGTGGATTTTTTTCCTCACTTAGATATTTACTCAAAATGTCCTTGGGTAATCATCACATCTGCCTATTTACAGGGGTCACTGGAGACACTGGTAAGAACAAATCCATAGGAAAAGCAGGACTGGTCATCACAGGGAGTCACAGATGAGATCAGCTATGGAGTAAATTAATTACCAGGGTATTTCTTTCAAGTATTTGGAACTGAAACAGTACAAGAGAAACTTTGCTGGCTTCTGACATAAATAAAGGCACAAAAAACATCTTCTCTATGTTCATTCAAATATTCTCATGGCCATTCTGTATGCTGCTGAATTACAGAGGTCTAATTATGGAAGCAGATTAGCATCATGGAATGTCTGAGGCTGGAAGGGACCTCCAGCTACACAGGAGAGAGGATTCAATCTTAAGAGACGCTGAGTCAGGAAAACTTGTGGTGTAAACCATGGGAATGAGCTTCTAACCAGCAAGGATTAAAGAATTACCAGAAATACATAAATGGTGAACAGGAAAGCTGCAGTCCCTGGTGTTTGATGTGGTGCAGGCAGTGCCAGAGAGCTCCAGGAAGCTGGGGTGTCTACAGAGATGGAATTGAAGCAGGTTCCGAGCAGAATACCGAAAGCAGTTCGGAGACTGGAGAGAATATTACACAGTATTTAAGGGATGCAACATATTTGGTTTAGTAAAGAGAAGATTATTGGATGATTATATTACACTCTTTAAGAACACAAATAAGGGACAGAATTTAATTAAGAGAGCAGTAAGGGTAGGAGTGCCCTGCAACAGACAACTCAATCTAACAGCAAAAGAGACAAGCTCCCAAGACTATTTTAACATGTTGAAAAGCAGTGGGTATTTATTTTAAAAGGATTAGGTGTTTGGGTGGTTTTTGGTTTGCTTTATTCCTGTTTAAGTTTTAAGGATTAAAAAGAGGTGTTTCAAACTGTAAGCAGTCAATAAAGTTAGAATAATGCTCTGATTGCTTAACTTCACCAGGTAACTCTCAAAAGGATGGAAAGGTCATCCAGATGAGCAATATTTCCTCACTTCTACACGCCCCAGCCAATGCTTGCATAAAGAGAACTAAGAGCAAATCAAGCAACGTTCTCCCTTAAAGCAATTCACAAAACATAACCCACCAGGCCCTGTTTTCACAGCTGTGGCTGGATGCAAACATGCACCTTGCTCACACATCCCCTGCTATCACCTCCTTTGGGGTGGCTTTTGTCCACAGGCGCCTGAAGACTAGAGAGGCAAGTTTCTGCTGCCTATGTACATGGATGTTTTTGACACAGCTGCCTGTCTGTGAAGAGCCTACAGGGTACAGAATAAAGTTACTCTCCACAGGACCTGAACTGATGGCTAGCTGCCATCAGAGAACCACAGAAGGGAAGGGGCCTCTGGAGGGGATCGAGTCCAACCCCCCTGCCAGAGCAGGGTCACCCAGGGCAGCCCACACAGCAACAGAGCCAAGGGGGGGTTGGAATCTCTCCNTCTGCTTCTCTCCAGCCTCTCAGTCCTTGATGAAGTGGCCAACACGAGAGCCAGTGAGTCCCAGTTCCCATGCCAGGAGGACACTGCCTATGAGCCTGACCAAAGCTAGCTCTTGGGAGAAGACATTCAGGGTTTACAGCTGAGGATACAGGGAAGCACCAGGTCTTGTGGTGCTGGAAAGGCTTGTTGTGCTCAAAGCTGGCCTTCAGGAGGCAGCACATTTTGGAGGACTATGGCCAGGAACACTTGCAAAGGCAAAGATTTCCTGCAAAGAAATCCCACGTGCAAACCAAGCACTTTGTACCCACCTGCTGCTGGATGTAAACCTAGCAGAAGAAAATGTGATGTAGGTGGAAGTTCCACTGCAGTCTATGGCTTCACATAGTTTCATCTGCCTTCTTTTCCCTAACTTCAAACTTTTTCAAGAGAAATAGCAGGTTTGTTCCAGTTTCCAGGTGTTTTCTGCAAGATGCACCAATGTGTTTCAGACTAACGATCGGGTAACTGCCTTTGTCCTCAGAAAATCTGACCAAACAGCTGCACTTAGTTTTATTTCAGGGTGGATTTTTTTCCTCACTTAGATATTTACTCAAAATGTCCTTGGGTAATCATCACATCTGCCTATTTACAGGGGTCACATCTGCTACCACTGGAGACACTGGTAAGAACAAATCCATAGGAAAAGCAGGACTGGTCATCACAGGGAGTCACAGATGAGATCAGCTATGGAGTAAATTAATTACCAGGGTATTTCTTTCAAGTATTTGGAACTGAAACAGTACAAGAGAAACTTTGCTGGCTTCTGACATAAATAAAGGCACAAAAAACATCTTCTCTATGTTCATTCAAATATTCTCATGGCCATTCTGTATGCTGCTGAATTACAGAGGTCTAATTATGGAAGCAGATTAGCATCATGGAATGTCTGAGGCTGGAAGGGACCTCCAGCTAACAGGAGAGAGGATTCAATCTTAAGAGACGCTGAGTCAGGAAAACTTGTGGTGTAAACCATGGGAATGAGCTTCTAACCAGCAAGGATTAAAGAATTACCAGAAATACATAAATGGTGAACAGGAAAGCTGCAGTCCCTGGTGTTTGATGTGGTGCAGGCAGTGCCAGAGAGCTCCAGGAAGCTGGGGTGTCTACAGAGATGGAATTGAAGCAGGTTCCGAGCAGAATAACGAAAGCAGTTTGGAGACTGGAGAGAATATTACACAGTATTTAAGGGATGCAACATATTTGGTTAAGTAAAGAGAAGATTATAGGATGATTATATTACACTCTTTAAGAACACAAATAAGGGACAGAATTTAATTAAGAGAGCAGTAAGGGTAGGAGTGCCCTGCAACAGACAACTCAATCTAACAGCAAAAGAGACAAGCTCCCAAGACTATTTTAACATGTTGAAAAGCAGTGGGTATTTATTTTAAAAGGATTAGGTGTTTGGGTGGTTTTTGGTTTGCTTTATTCCTGTTTAAGTTTTAAGGATTAAAAAGAGGTGTTTCAAACTGTAAGCAGTCAATAAATTTAGAATAATGCTGATTGCTTAACTTAACCAGGTAACTCTCAAAAGGATGGAAAGGTCATCCAGATGAGCAATATTTCCTCACTTCTACACGCCCCAGCCAATGCTTGCATAAAGAGAACTAAGAGCAAATCAAGCAACGTTCTCCCTTAAAGCAATTCACAAAACATAACCCACCAGGCCCTGTTTTCACAGCTGTGGCTGGATGCAAACATGCACCTTGCTCACACATCCCCTGCTATCACCTCCTTTGGGGTGGCTTTTGTCCACAGGCGCCTGAAGACTAGAGAGGCAAGTTTCTGCTGCCTATGTACATGGATGTTTTTGACACAGCTGCCTGTCTGTGAAGAGCCTACAGGGTACAGAATAAAGTT
>VWZY01009230.1:216839-233490 GCA_013399075.1 Chloroceryle aenea
CAGGGAAGAAGTTTTTCTTCATGCTGAATTGGAACTTCCAGTGTTCCAGTTTGTGCCCATCACCTCTCGTCGTATCCCAGGGCACCACTGACAAGAGCCTGGCTCCTTCTCCTTGCCCCCCACCCTGCAGAGATTTGGAACCATTGCTCAGCTCCCCTCTCAGGCTTCTCCTCTCCAGGCTGAACAGCCCCAGAGCTCTCAGCCTTTCCTCATCGCAGAGATGTTCCAGACTCTTCATAATCCTGGTAGCCTCCATTGGACTCTCTCCAGTATTTCCCTGTCCCTCTGGAACTGGGGAGCCCAGAACTGGACATAATCCTCCAGCTGTGGTCTCACCAGTGCAGAGCAGAGGGGGAGGAGAACCTCCCTGACCTGCTGGCCACACTCTTCTTGATGCCCCCCAGGAGGCCATTGGCCTTCCTGGCCACAGGGCCCATTGCTGTCCCATCTTTATCTCCCAGTTTTCCTGCTCAAAAAAGCCATCTTCTCCTTCCTGTTAAAAGGCATCATCCTGTGATTTTAATATTGGATCTAAATTATCTTCAGTTTCAGAATTGACTTTTTCATCCTTCAGGATTCTGTTCTGCCTTATCCCTACAGTTGTGTTATTATTTTTCTAATAATGCTGGTGAAAGATTCAAGATAAGAACTGATCTGAGACCAGTCACGACTACTTCCTCCACATACACTTCACGTTACTCCAGGACAGTGAAAAAATACCAGACATTCTGAAAAGCCTGCATCCTTACCTCTCATTTCCCTCCTCTGATAGATTTTTACAGAAGGTACATCTCTTGCTACTGAAGTACTGCTGTATTTTCCAAAAATTCCCAAGAAACTGCCAAATAAATCCCAAAATGCATTTGGCTTCTATGATCACTTCAAGTCCACGTGCCCTCAAGGCAGGAGAGCTCAGGCTGGTGCTGGCAACGCAGCCATCGCCCCGCCACCTGCTACAGCCAGAGAACCCAACCTTGACGGTGGGAGCCACGTCCTCTGGTTGATCTCAAACTCACTCTGACCTGCAAACCAGGAGCATTTGCCATTTGGAGCCAGGATAGTCAGTGGGAAGTTGCCCATTGGGTTTAGTCAGGTTTGGATTAGTTAGCTGCTTGAGATATCTGAAAATGGACCAGTGCACAAATCTCTACTGCTCAGGGGGACACAGTGCACACACGTTTTTGACCTGGACAATGGCAAAAGGAGTTCAGAGTATTTTGCAGTGCTTTAAAAAGGTGAAGTCAACCTCTAGGACTGATGAAGTCAACCTCTAGGACTGATGCTTGTTTTTATTGTATCTTTCAGAAGCAGTTCTTAGAAGATAATAATTTGTTGCAAGACTAAACTTGTTAGAACAGGAATTCACTGTAGTGTCTTCTGGTTTTTTCTTTTTCTGCTTGGTTTTTTTTTCCCTTCCTTTACTTTTGTTTATTGGTTGTTTGGTTTTTTTTTGTTTTTTTTTTCTATTTTTGTTTGGTTACATCCTGCTATTTTATTTTTGTGTGTGCTTATTAGGATTCCTAGAGACAGAACACCACCTCGAATCAAACGTCCATCACCAGGTTCAAAAGGTCCAGCCCATTACCTTGATGCAAGAGTTAAACCCATTATTGATACAGCATTCAGTGGAACTAATAAAACCAATCTATTAGCTGGCACATTTTGTTCCTGGGGATGTGTAAAACGAAAATCAATATGAACAATGTGAACATTCAGAGGCAACACTGCTGCTGCTTGTTTTAGAAAATAAGAATTGCTGTTTATGTCGGTACCTTGTAAAATATTCCACTTCTTCCTTTAGTTCACCTGCTAGTTTTAAAGAGAAGACAATAAGCTCACTGAGGCATCTGCCTCTGACACAACACTGAATTCCTCTTCCTGAACTGAAAGCAATCTGTCTGCCGAGGACACTGAGGACCAGTAATTTACTACTTCAGCTGTAATTTTAAGTGCTCACCCGATGCAGGGATTGAAGCTTTCATTCCATAATTATAGAGGAATCAAAGACTAGCACACTAATGTATTGAGCTACAATGCCAGCTATTTATAATCATTGCTTCTCAGGCAATATGTTTTTAATATGTTGGGATGGTATGGTTGTCAGAAACAATCCTTTCCCTTTCCTTTTTTTTTTATTTCTTTTAAACAAAGCCTCCCTAAAATGGCTGAAAATGCAAATTATTTTGAAAGCTTGCAGTATTGTAGTATTTTTAAAGGAAAGAAAAAAATCCTGTGAAATTTATCAGGATGAGTTTTGGTCCCTCCTCTGTAATAAGGTACAAGGAACATCAGAACGAGATGCCTCCATTAAAAAAAAACACCACAAAACCAAAACCCACCGTGATGTGTAACAAGGTTAAGAGAGCAGGTTGGGATCCAAGTGGTTTTTCTGATCTGATCACCCCTGAGTGACCCAGATCACCAGTCTGTGTTATCACTGGCTGAGATACCTCTTACAAATGACATTTGTTATGCTGTTAGCTCTGGAGAAAGTCAGGTGTAGTTTTTTAGTTTGGCTGCAAGAAAGCATCATCACCTGGATAAAAAAAACATCACCTGGATAAAACCATCGCCTGGATAAAACCATCACCTGGATAAAACCATCACCTGGATTAAAACAGAGCTTTCTCTGGGGATAGAAGGGCTTAGCCAACACTGAGCTTTCCATCAGGAAAGTTTTCTTGAGTGCCGTGCAGAATTTATAGCTTTATAGAGAAAAAAACCCGATGGCTCCTCTGGAATGTCCTGATCCACTCTGCACTCCCAGACAGTTCTGGGGGAAAGACGAGGAAGGTTTTTCTCCTTTTAAGCCCTTTTATGCTAAGAGAGTCTTTCCAGGTAATGCCAATCCGTTCCTTCAGCCCACTAATAAGACTTTTCAGGTTGTCCCTTATTATGTTGTTTGTAGAGTGTCCAGCACAATGAAGCCTTACATTTATTAGGGCTTTTGATGTCATATTGTTGTACAAATAATTATTAATAATGGAAAAACGGGTTTAAATTATTCATGAATAACCTGTTCTGAAGTTGATTTAGTGTCTGGAGATTCCTGACTTGCATACCCAATTAATTAATAGGCTAGCTCAAAATTCAAGTGATGCTGGTTTTGTCAGAAGCTCTCTGCACTGCTCCCTGGCTCTGGCTGGGGCTGATGCTCATTCAGCAGGCAAGAGGGTTTTCTGTGCTGTTCCAGCTCACTGATCTGCTGACACTCACCTTAACTAGTTTCTTGTATCAAAGATTGACTCGACTGTTTTGGGAGAGAAAGCTGAACCTGAGGGCAGGGTCTCTGGGGCAGACTGATGCATGTCTCAGCAGCCCATCATGCTNCAAAGCCCCACGGGTAGCTTGTCCTCACCCACCGCCCGCTAACGGACACTGACAGACTGACCCAGACCTGTTCCCTGGCACTGTCTGTCTTGGGTCTGCCTGAGCTGGGGTTCATTTCCCCCCAGCAGCCCTCCCAGTGCTGTGTCTGCACTGGGAGCTCTCCCCATTTATTCTTAGACCCAGAATAGATGGGCCTGTGACCCCTTGTCTCTTCTTCTAGGGTGCTCCTGCTCTGGCAGGGGCGTTGGACTNCTGGATTAAAACAGAGCTTTCTCTGGGGATAGAAGGGCTTAGCCAACACTGAGCTTTCCATCAGGAAAGTTTTCTTGAGTGCCGTGCAGAATTTATAGCTTTATAGAGAAAAAAACCCGATGGCTCCTCTGGAATGTCCTGATCCACTCTGCACTCCCAGACAGTTCTGGGGGAAAGACGAGGAAGGTTTTTCTCCTTTTAAGCCCTTTTATGCTAAGAGAGTCTTTCCAGGTAATGCCAATCCGTTCCTTCAGCCCACTAATAAGACTTTTCAGGTTGTCCCTTATTATGTTGTTTGTAGAGTGTCCAGCACAATGAAGCCTTACATTTATTAGGGCTTTTGATGTCATATTGTTGTACAAATAATTATTAATAATGGAAAAACGGGTTTAAATTATTCATGAATAACCTGTTCTGAAGTTGATTTAGTGTCTGGAGATTCCTGACTTGCATACCCAATTAATTAATAGGCTAGCTCAAAATTCAAGTGATGCTGGTTTTGTCAGAAGCTCTCTGCACTGCTCCCTGGCTCTGGCTGGTGCTGATGCTCATTCAGCAGGCAAGAGTGTTTTCTGTGCTGTTCCAGCTCACTGATCTGCTGACACTCACCTTAACTAGTTTCTTGTATCAAAGATTGACTCGACTGTTTTGGGAGAGAAAGCTGAACCTGAGGGCAGGGTCTCTGGGGCAGACTGATGCATGTCTCAGCAGCCCATCATGCTCACCCCAGAACACCACGGGGAGCTTGTCCTCACCCACAGCCTGCTAACGGACACTTACAGACTGACCCAGACCTGTTCCCTGGCACTGTCTGTCTTGGGTCTGCCTGAGCTGGGGTTCATTTCCCCCCAGCAGCCCTCCCAGTGCTGTGTCTGCACTGGGAGCTCTCCCCATTTATTCTTAGACCTATAAAGGACTGAGGCACCGGGGAAGCGTCCTGTGTGCTGAGCTGCTCAGCACTGTGGAGGGGAACTGCTTTACCTGGCAGAATAGATGGGCCTGTGACTCCTTGTCTCTTCTTCTAGGGTGCTCCTGCTCTGGCAGGGGGGTTGGACTCGCTCATCTCCAGAGATCCCTTCCGACCCCCGCCATACTGTGACTCTTGCTTTGCAAGATCCCTGGCACATAACAGCACCTGCAGGCACTCTCCTCTCTCAAAACTTGCCTCCAGAAAGCCCACTCCCTTGGCTGGCTGCAAGCTCAAGGAACCTGCATGGATTGAGTGTCAGCCCCTTCCATTCATTTCCCTCACCTTCTTCACTCGGTCGCATCGCTGGGGTTCCTGACTGACGTGGGATTGTGGGCACATTCACTGCTGACAGACAGGCTACTTTCTACACCCAGGAGGAATTTAATTGCTTTTTTTATACACTGATTGCAGGTAGAGTGTGCCCTTGATAGTAATATGAGTTTCAGGATAAAATAAAAAGCCAAGGTATAAAAATTCCTGCCAGCCACCATGAAAGCAGAGACAAAGACAAAGCTTTTTTGTTTTGCTTTTTTTCCTTTTTCTTTCTTTTTTTCCTTGTTCCTTCCTTCTTTTTTTTTTTATTTTGTCTTTTTCTTTTTTTTCTCTTTATTTTTTCTTTCTTTTTCAAAAATCAGCTGATTTCTTAGTCACAGAAATGGCATTTTGCTGTGTTATTCAGGAAAGGGAAATCTTCTGTATGGACAGATACAGAGAAATACTTTCTATTATATAATAATATTATATGACAATATTATATTTCAGTGCCTCTAGGATATGAGAATAGCACATATGAGATGCAGCTAATACGAGGCATCACACTGATGAAGGCAAGCCTGGTATTTAACACTGGTTCCAGTTCAGAGTTATCTTTCAGGAGGATTTTCCAGTGTACCTGCCACCTGTACCCATTTCTTCTCTGTAATGTTTTGTGTCTGCTTCTGAGACCCTGCACTACCATTTCATCTGGCTGTACCCACCTGAGAGGTGGGTGTTTGAGATGAATGCCTTGAATACCTCTGGCTCAGGACAGGGCAAACTCCCTCTGCAAGTGTCTCTCTCCCTTATCGTTTTACTGCAGAAAGAAGCTCTTCAGACCCCTTGCCTAGCGTCAGAGGAGACAGAGCCCCTCACAAACACACTAACTCCCAGCCACTATCAGCTCCAGCAAGCTGTTCCTTCTGGAGATGTGTTTTCCAGCCCACTCCCTAGTGCTGACCTGGGCCACTTTCTCAATCCAAAAATTGCTGAGGAGCAGGTAGGATTTATCCTCAGGCCCCTCAGGCCATTTCCCCATGGAAGGAAGGGAGAAGGACCTGGGATTGGACCCAACTGATGATGCAACTGGCAAGTGGTCCCTCTAACTGCCCTACATGGCCTGGAGTCATTGCCTTCTGTTGTCAAAGTGATTTGTCTCAACTGCTGAGCTGTCAGAACTGCACCAGCACTACCTGAACGTGGGGTAGCTGGTGTGACTCACGTTGCATTGTATTTCTTAACGTGCTTCTGAAGCTGAAGATAGATATGTGAACAAGAAAAAAACAGCTGAAGTTAAGGTTCTGTTAAATGCCATGTTAACTTTGGAGACATCTCACCATGTACATGTATGTGTGCGTGCTTACACTTGGGTATGGATGGTGCTACATACGTAAGGGATAGAAAGTTGAATAAAATATTTGCTTTCATTCTAGGAAAACGGACAGCAGCAAGAGGAAAAGAAGGTGCAGATTTTAAAATAATTAAGAAAAAAATATACCCTGACCTTTCCTCCTGTTATCTGACCTTGGTTGCCATGGAAACAGTCTCAGACACGTCAGCAGCAGGAAGAACTCTCACTTACAGGTGTCACTGACAGAGAGGAACTGGTACCAACACAGATCCACACTCCAGCACGGACAGTCTGAGAGCTCAGAGTGACAATGCAGATCTGCTGCCAGCGGTCTGAAGCAAAATATTAAACTTTCAAAGGAGGAAGAGGAGAACCAGAGCCCCTGTCAGTCAAGCCTCTCACACATAGCTCCTGCTAGGCAGGGGAAGATGCAGGTACCCAGCATCCTTAGTTACTCTGGGTTTCCTTTGCTTCACAGCACATAAATATCAACAGATGCATCAGATGCACAGCAACAGGGCCAGGTCTGGTTTGGGGAGTAGGAGGGGGTTAATCATGTGCTGCAAAGCCCACTTGTTGTTGAATAAGCTAACAAGGCTCCTGCACAGAGGCAAGTAAACATCTACGGAGACATCCGACCCAGCTACAGCAAGGACTCAGCCTGGGGTCCCCATGCTGTGTTCTGCAGGAAGGGAACGAACACTGTCCGAGCTTCACAAACAAAAAAAGGAGCCATTTCCCATCGAATCCTGGCCACGTACAAGTGGCTGACCCTGGGTACATCATTTACTCCAACGTCTTATTGATCTCGTCTCCCTGGGGTCTGACTCACCAGGGCCATCCATCCACTGTGCCTTAATGTACCTGGCTCAGGCCCGACCCACAGCTCCTCTTCCTGCTCAGTTTGCCTATCCCAAAGTAAATCTTGCTCTAGAGCAACGGCATTACAGACACAGCTTTGCTACTTCATTAAGGCATGGAGCTAATTGTCTGCAATGATGTCATCAAAAGGCTGTTTGCTGGGGTACAGCCCTGAAATAATTGACATAGAAGAGCTTAGAAATGGATCATAAATAACTGGCAAAGCCACGGTTGTCTTTGTTTCATTACAAAACAGGAAGGAAGGGAGTCGGTCGCCGGCACCGGGGTTATTGACAGCACAGATACACATCAAGCCTATTATGGAACCTGACATTCCCAGCTTATTTTCCCTTTTGATTTTTTTAACACTCTATGTTTCTTGTTTAACAAATTGTTCTCAATATGACGTATTCACAATAAGCCCATAAGCACAAACTGAAACACAATTTCCTGCTAGCTTCAGTAGAAATACATTAATCCACTGGATATTTCCCAGGACAATATTATCTCTCATGTGCAGGCTATATTTCTCTCATTCTGCTGCAAAGGGGAGAAAAAAATCCTTGAAAATCTGTTTGAAAGTGACATGCAAGAAACTCACAGGTAAACTGCCTCTTGCTCATATGAAGACTTTTCTATCTATCCATCCATCCATCCATCCATCATCCATCTTTCTTGCAGCACATCATTTACTAAAGCCCTCCGCGAACACGGTGGTGGAGTGAAATGGTGGAGGGAAGGCAGGGCTGTAGTTAGGCTGCTGTACCCCTGGTTGCTTGGAAAGGCTCCTGTCATCTGCTCCTAACTGCCTGCTATCACAAGAGCATGCTGCCTATCAGGAAGGGAAGAATACTCTCTGCTTTGTGCTTAAAACCAGGCAGCTTTTCCATCCCCACTGCTGTTACTCCCCTGCATGTTTTCAAGGCCACGTATGCTGCCACACCTTATAAAGTTGAACTATGAAATGCCACAGGGAGAGGTTGATTACTGGTCTCTTATGACCCACAAGGCTAAACCACTAACTAGTTCTTCACTGTCCTGTCAGCTGATCATGAGAAATGCTTTCCTCCAAAACAAATAAAGTCGAGAGGAAGCTCTAGTTTTAAAGACTAAGCAGATTGGTTTCCCTTTTATTTTTCCTCTCGTTTCAAGTGCTCACACTGTGCAGATCAAGTCAGGATCTCTCCACAAGTCAGTGAAGGGACAGAGCTTTGGCTTGGGCTGTAGCCCCGTGGAGATGTCATCCTGCATGCTGCACATTCCTGCTTCCCTTCCCAGGCCTTTCAGCAGCAGGAGGTGTTTCAGAAGACCTGCTGGTGAGCTCCTAACAAACTCATATTGCATTGACCTTTCAGAACATTGTGTTCCTGGTGTACACCAGCCCACAGCTAGCAGCTCAGCATCCCTGATCTTCCCAGAGGGGCTATGCACAAACAGGGAGAGGTGCTGGAAGTGAGAGGGGAAGGGGTTAAGGAGATGGACACAGCACTGCAGTGCCTTTGACCCTCACCAGAGCTTTGGGTGCTTTGGAGATAAGGGCTTGAAAGTTCTCAACTGGAAATGCATCCCAACTAAACTTTCAGGCCTGGCAGGCAGCGAGGATTTGTCCTTGGGTTGGGAAGAGCAGCCCTTGCAGCTCCAGAGGGAAAGACCAGAAAAACAGATGGAAGGAAATTAATTCAATAAAAATAAATTAGACCTTTTAAAGAGTATTGTTTTTAATATTTATGATGCCAAGAATATTTGCATTTTTCTGTCAGCAAAGTATACGTCTCCATTTGACCTTCACTCCCCAAGTGAGCGCTTTATTCAGCCTGAATGGCAGAGATTTTTCTCTCTTTTGATGGACATTTGTAAGAAAACCTGGATGCTGCCTTTTGTTGGTGGTGGTTGGCTTTTTTTTTTTTTTTTAATTCACGTTGTAAAATGATTCTTGATGATAAGAAAATGGTAATATTTGCTCATACCACCTGACTGGATGGAGGTAGCCAATGATCTGTATCTGGGTTGCTGCGGCGTGATGTATTATACTTCACATGATTTGCTGCAGGCAGAAATCTTAATTAAGGCTTTTCCTAAAGAGTGACCTTCAGGGACTCCATTTTTGAATTGGTGTAAAAATAGACAACTGCCCTAAGAGCATTAGGGGGGTTGTGGAAGAGTGTTAAATGGACATTTCCCCATCTCTTCTACACAAAAAAATGATTATTTGCTGCTATTATCAAATGAGTCGTGAGGTGTTTTCAGAGAACAATCAGCCCTAACATGTACAGAGAGAGATTTCAACTTGACACGAGCTAGCTCAGGCACTCAGCTTCTCCTCCACTCCCAATGCAAGTTGCACAGCTAATTTAAGAATATACTCCCCCGGGCTCTCCTCATCCATATTTTACCACACTGAGGAATATTAACTGGTTTGGGATCCCTCTCATTAGCTGGCCACAGGTGGTGTCTTGCTCAGCTTGCATCAACAATCCCTGCACCCAGCACCCAGTGGCATCCGAGCAGCTTTGGCTGGGCAAGGAGGGGACTGTGGATGGCACTGAGGAAGCAAATTCACCCTCCTCCTCACAATGAAGCGTTGGTAACAGTAGCTCCAGCCATGCCACTGGGATGTGGACAAGTATCTCCAGGCTGCTTGGCTATGAATTCTCAGCTGAAACATCCTTCTGATGCCAGGCCTGGGCTTTTCTTATTTCTTCCATCCAGAACAAACTGCCAAACCCTGCAGCAGCTTCATGCTGAGGCCACCAGCTCTACCTCCTGCTGCCCACCCAGGCTCGGGTTTGATCTGGAGAGCCAACAGGACAGGGCACACAGTGCTGGCACCCCTACGCCCTCCGTGGGCTGTGCCACGTCGTGACAGATCAAGAGAGGTGATTCTGCCCCGGGGAGACCTCATCTGCAGTACTGCATCCAAATCTGGAGCCCCCAGCACGAGAAGGATGGAGACAGATTGGAGCGTGTCCAGAGGAGGCCACCAAGATGAGCAGGGAATGGAGCATCTCTCCTATGCAGACAGGCTGAGGGAGCTGGGGCTGCTCAGCCTGGAGAGGAGAAGGCTCCAGGGGGACCTTATGGTGACCTCCCAGTACCTGAAGGGGCTCCATGAAGGCAGGGGAAGGTCTGTTCCAAAGGGTTTGTAATGATGGGGCAAGGAGCAGTGGTTTTAAGCTGGGAAAGGAGAGGTTTAGACTGGATAATAGAGAAGAGGTCTGTAATCTGAGGGTGACAGCCACTGGAATGGGCTGCCCAGGGAGAGGGTGGAGGCCCCATCCCTGGAGTCATCCAAGGTCAGGCTGGATGGGGCTCTGAGCACCCTGCCCTAGGTGGAGATGTCCCTGCTTGTGTCGGGAGGTTGGGCCAGATGACCTCTGGAGGTCCCTTCCAGCCTCAAACACCCCATGGTTCTGTGGTTCTGTGACACACACTGTCTGTGGTGTCTGCTCAGGCTGGCTCTTCCGATGGCCTCAGAACTGCTGTCTCAGCTGAACAGCTTTGGGTGAGTGGCTGAGGGGACACCACGCACCCAGATAAGGAAAGCCGATTTCAGTTGCCGTGACTTGGATAAGCCACTTAAATTTTGAAGATGAAACACGCTTTCAAAGTAACTTTTAAAAAGGTTTTGACACGAGCTATCCCCACCCTGCTCTACAATGCAGCTTTCTTCGTGGGCAAAGATGAAATGCAATAGCTGCTGGAGCTTATAGAGAGCTCTTGTCAGAGATGGAGCTTTTGTCTGCCTTTTTTGACAAGCAGAAAAACCCTGGCTTTTTAAAGCTAAAGCCTATTGTCAGAGACACAAACCAGACTCTTGGCTAGACTCACCCGCCCTATTTCCACTGAAATAAGACCTCGCTATCAGCCTACACGAGCCAAGGGACCGGCTGCACCGAGAAGGACAGCGTGCTTTCAGGGAGCACGGCAGCCCAGGAGCTGAGGGAGCCTGAAGGAGCCCCCTGAGCTGCCTGACTGGCTGAGCCCCACTCCAGACCCCGGAGATGTACCGGGCACCGGTGGCACCAGCCCAAGGGTGGCACTTGTCACGTCGTGCAGCGCGGTGCGGGCGTTGCTCAGAGTACCCCCTCCTGTCCATGGGATTTCCATCAAAAGCTTCTAACTCCCTTGCTCATGGTTCTTTCTGTTGTGCTTTTCTGTAAATAAATATTCCCCTGCAGGTCCCAGAGTCTCCAGCATGATGGGGTTCACCCCTGGGGTGGCCGGGACCCTGCAGCAGGCAGGACAATTTCTCTTTTTACTCCCAGCTCTGCTACTGCTCTTCAAATGTGACCTGAGGAAAATTACCTCGTCTCACCATTACACTTCCCCGACCTACAAAACACAGCTAATTTTGTTTATCTGAGAGAGCAAGGAAAGGTCTAACGCTGGCCAAAGAGCTTAAACCTGCTCAGATGCAAGATGCTGGAGATGCACAGGGCGATGAGAGCGGCCCTCGCCTCCCCGCACGGCACCACGCCTGCTAACGCCCCGCTGCCAGCCCTGGCACAAAACCCAAGACAACAAACCCTCCACGGCTCCCAGCAGGGTGTCCCACAACATCCCTGCCCCCCGGCACCGCAGAGGGCCGGGGCCAGTGCTCCAGCGTGAGCGAAGGTGCAGGGAGTGCCACGATCTCAGGCGGTACCCGAGGTGGCTTCTCGGGCTCTGATCATCTGGCAGCCCCCGAGCTGAGGCAAAATAAATAATGAACTAAAGAGACAGCTCCCTCACAGCCTCACACGTCGTCGTGGAGATAACAGGCCAGTGCCTATAAATGATCTGCACTGAATCATTTGCCACATCAGTATCCGGAGCTCTCGGCTTCATTCAGGGGCTCTCTCATCCCAACTGCACGCGAGCTGACACTGTTAATACATCAACGCCTGCCAAGACGCCTGTAATGAAACCTGTCAGTGCTGCCCCTGCACCAAACACTACTTGAAAAAGCAGATGTGGAGCTCAGCTTCAGTTTATTGCTGTCTGAACCTTCCTCACTTACAAAACCAAAGGGTGATTAAGGGGGAAAATCCCTGGCTACTCAAAGTTGCGGGAGCTGTGGCACGCAGCTTGGAGCACAGCAGAAATGTGGGTTGGAGCCAGCTACTCTGTTATTATTATTATCATGCCTGGCATCTTAAACTTCAAAGACCCCAAAATATTTCAGGGTGTTTACAAGAAGCCTCATCCCATGCAAACAGCCAGACTTTCTGCTGGTGGACACCGTGGTACCTCTCGGAGAACAAAACCACTCTGGCTGGTCAGGTAGCGTGCCAGGGCTCCGAGCTGTGCCTGCTGCACTGTGTGACCAGGGCAAGTCACCTTAGCTAACATTCTCCTAAGCATGCAGTGTTTCCAGAGCTGAAATGCCACTTCCAGAACTTAAATCCTGCTGGCTGCTAATAATGTATAAGCTTATATGTGCTTAAGTCTTTTCTGGAAATGAGAGGAACTGTCCTAAATGATTTTGGCACTTCCAGAATGAACACACTCCTCTGTGCTTGTTACTCTGCTTCCTTCACAGCTACTGGACAGAAACAGGGTGTGGGTAAAACACAACCCATCTGTCTTCCCTGAGAGCCTTCTGTGCATCCACTGCTGCAAGACGAGGAGCCAACAGGGACACCAGAAATGCCACATTCTTCTTGTTGACTCTCGACAGCTCCAGTGGGGACGGCTGCACTTAGGCACCTAAACACACTCGTGCAGCTCGTGTCCTGCTCTGCCACAGAGGCAGCCACCCATCCCCTCTCCTCAGCAGCCCTTCTCTCCGCGGAGGCCGGGGAAACCCTGCAGGTTTGCACCACAAACACAGTCTGCTCCACTCTCACTTCAAGTTCTTCAGGCTGCAGCGCTCTCGAGCAGCACGAGCGAGCCATTGGGAAACCACTGCCAGGCGCCGGGGAGGACGGGATGTTTTGCCATCCCACACCACACCCCAGCACTTTTCTTCCACGGGAGATGCACAGTTGCAAGGAGAGAAGCAGTGACAGACTCTAGGAGGTCTCTCTTCCCTTCTCCTGTCCCTATGAGGCAAAAGGAAGTCTCCAGCAGCATCCCTGTGCTGCTGAGTGTGGACAAAACCACCCTGCCGGGCCATCCGCCCGTGCCCTGCGGAGGGTGAGGAAAGCCTTGCTCTCCATCCCGAGTGCAGCTGATGAGCAGAAACTGATACAAGTTTTCCTTCTTGTGCATTCCGGTAATTACAGCGAGACAAATGGAAGTAGAGGGTTATTTTGGTAATTGCCTACCCCCAAGGTATAAACCAGTATATTATGTACTATCTACAAATGAGGATTTAAATCAAAACCGCGTGTTTAATTTTGATTTTAATTGCATTTTTCCTTCAAACATCTATTATTGTTCCCTCCCTAGTGCAAACAGACCTGAGCAATCTTGCAGAGATCAACGAATTCTTCCCTAAATGCCACACACCTCTCTCCTGGTGGTGCTTGGCTCTGTGAGCAGTTAATCTGCTAACTTTGACAGAGCTGTCTAATTTCTACAGCCTGCTTATTTTTAAATCAACAAATATTTACCGCACGCTGCATTTGAAAGGCTACGATTATTAGCACACCTCTCTTTGATTATCAACCACACAGCAATAATACCAGCAGCTGCTGAATTGTAAGTGAAAATAACCCTTTGTTCTCATTTTTCTTATCTGTAGACTCTAACGGCACTCGTGGGGACAATAACCTATGAAATAGATTAAAAGCCTGTTAAATGCTATTTTCAGCTTGGCAGATCACCAAACCCCAGCTTACCCTTAAGCTCTGTTTCCTTTTAAACATTCCTTTCAGTGCAGCCATGTGACGACAGCAATGTGCAGTTTTACAGTGATGAAGGAACTGCAGGAACAAGAGGTTTGAGGTTTTTGGTGCTGCTCTCACCGGTGAGGAGGACTCGGCACCACCAGGCACCAAGGCTTCTGGAAAAGGCTGCAGATTTTTCCCTCTTGCCTAGGGACTTTAAACTCAGAAAGGGGACACTGATGGTTTCTCATTTCTGTCTGGTGGTGCTGAACCCCCTCTTTGTCTCCACCCCCCTTTTACAGCGCTGGATTCAGACTAGCAGGGAAAGAATTCATCTGTTCATGGGATAATTCCAAGGAAGTTTCCAATGTGATGAACACTGAGGAGCAATGATGCTGCCCAGGGCCATCCTTGGGGAGACAATCTGCTTTTCTGAACCTCTGCTGACTTGGGACTACTTTATCCATTTGAAGGACAAGAAAAGAGAAGAAGAAGGGTGAAGGGTGAAGGAACTTGACAGCTGATTGTGCTCTGCTGGGAACAGTTGTTTTTGCAGGGTGGATTGTTTCCAGTCAAACATGGGACAAAACAGATCAAGAACAGCACAACAGGATCTGGGTCTTTCTTCTGCTTCTTGCACTATTTCAGCATCTTTAGTTTTGACCAGAAGCTCTGCCTGGAGCTCAGGAACTCCTCCTGAAGAAAGCCTGGATGGCACTATAGGCTTTAGCTCCCACTCGGTTTGTGTGAGTGAAAACAAGCCTGCAGATAAAGTTCCAATGCTTTCTGAATTCAGCTGATGGGAGGCAACACAAATGGCAATTTTCCCAGATCTCCCCACCTTCTGAATAGTTGGAAATAACCAGGAACAATGTGTGTGTGTTTATGGACATTCCTTTATGACTATTTCTTTTTAAACTGGAAATGACCACTTGACTTTGATCCTAAGAAGGAACGACTTTTCCTCTTTCTGGTGCATAAAGTCCTTTCAACCTCTCACCGGAGGGACAATAAGAGCTCACAAAATTTTATGCTATGAGAAATAACACTCCTGTACTTGAGCTCTGGCTTGCTGAAGGCACAAAGACCTCTCACACACCGGCACACTGCAGACAGGCAATTGCCCAACACGAAGAGATTCCTGCTTATCCAGGCAGAAATCTGCTGCCTTGGAAAGATCAACACACGGGAAGAGGACCAGAGTCCAGGAGCCTTTAAGGCAGTCTGTCCTCCCCAGCAACAACCCACCCCATCATTCCTCAACCCCACGGCCATCCTGGGGGGGATTGCTCAGGTTCCTGAGCTGGAAAAGGAACTTTCTGCTTTTGGAACAAGGCCATTATGTTCTTTAGCAGAACACACATAAAACATCATTCTCTTCTCCACATCCCTTGCTATTTTTCCTTTGCTTGCTGCTGAACTGTGATAGACCCTCACAGACTTTCTTCTCCCTTCTTCTCTCTACATCCATATGGAATGTGATGAGATTTTCACCACACGGCTGGATGTCACACTCAAATACACTTCTAGTGTAAACAGCATCACCAAAAAACCCCCCAAATAATAAAAATATCAGGACTTCCCATCTGTATTTATTTTCAGCATTTACTGTATCACCTGCTCCAACCTCAATCAACGTGCAGAAGCCACATCCATAGCAGCAGAGGAGGGAGATTGTCCCACACCCCTACAGCTGCCTGCTACTGGGCAGCTGTTTAAGGCTGGGCTTTCAAAGAAGCCTTTGCAGGTCAAATATCAAAACTCCATTGTAGTTTTAAAAGAGATGGTGCCTTAAGACCCCAACTGGACTTCTTCTGCATGTGACATTTTAATGCACATCTTCAGGCTTTTGTTCATTTCCCCAGATCCTGGAGTTTCACTTTGAGCTGTGGGTTGAAATGAACTCGAAACATGAAGTGAAACTCAAATGAAAGCTCTAACTTTTACCTACTTTCAGAAGACAACTTCAAATCCCACCAGATCATTCTGTGAAGTATGTTTTTGAAGCAAAAGCTTAGTTCTCTTCCCCTGATGTGTCCTATTATCTTTGCACCTTAATTTCACCCATTTGCTTGTATCTCATAAGGAAAAGAGCATGTTTCTGTACACTCAGGTGACCTGGTTAGGGAGCCAGTGTTTGCAGTTCAAGCAATAATATCACCACTCTGAAAAGGAATCCTATTTAAAGTGTATTCCTGTTACTCTGGGAGCAAATATTAGCCACAGTGTTTCATCTTCCTCTGGTTCTTCCACCCTTTGTGATACCAGCATCCTGCGTTTATAACCACGAGGGTGCTGGGAAGTTGCTGATGAATGTTGGACACACCAAGGCTCCTGCAAAGGTTCATCCCAAGCAGTGACCTGGGTACTGATACAGGAACATATCAGCTATAATCTGAGCATTACTTTTTCTTTTCTGATTCACTGTCATTGTTTTTTACTCAGAGACTGGGGAAGATTTTCTGGGAAAAGCTGAAGGAGCCCTGAGCCTGAACTCCATCTATTGTATAACCACAGAGCAGGAGAGATGGACCGCGGGAGGTCACCTGGTGCATTTCTCTGCCATTACTATACCAGAGGAAATTATTTTTTCTTAAATTATTCTGAAAAGACTGATCCCAAAAGGCAGTGCACATTGCCAGCGTAGGATTTTCTCCCTGTGCCACAGAGATCATAACTGTTTTAAGAGGACCGGGTCACCCGTGTGACGCTGGGATGGGAACACTGTAGTCAAATGGTGAGAGTTTATGATCTGATCCCAACCAGTGGGCTATCTAGCCTCCTAAAAACACAACCCAGCAAGGAAACCCCAGCCCCACATGACTGCGAGCAGCTTGCAGCTTCCATTCCTGTGAAAAGATAACCTTCCCGTGCCTGGAA
>VWZY01009230.1:236440-261595 GCA_013399075.1 Chloroceryle aenea
GGCCCATCGATCCAGCCTGGGCAGATCTCTGTGGACCCTCCAGGCCTTCCAGCCGATCAACACTCCCACACAACTTGGTGTCATCTGCAAAGGGGACTTTGATCCCCTCAGCCAGATCATGGTTAAAGATACCAAACAGAAGTGGCCCCAGCACTGAGCCCTGGGGAACACCACCTGTGACCAGCTGCCAACTGGGATGAGTTCCATTCACCACCACTCTCTGGGCCCATCCACCCAGCCAATTTTTTATCCAGTGATGTGTAAAGCCATCCAAACCATGAACAACAACTTCTCCAAGAGAGAGCTGTGGGANGCCAATTTTTTATCCAGTGATGTGTACAGCCATCCAAACCATGAACAACAACTTCTCCAAGAGAGTGCTGTGGGANNNNCTCCAAGAGAGTGCTGTGGGAAACAGTGTCAACATGCACAGCCTTTCCCTCATCCACTGAGTCACCTTGTCATAGAAGGAGATCAGGTTCATCAAGCAGGACCTGCCCTTCATAAGCCCATGGGCTGACTGGACCTGATCACCTTGTTGTCTGTATGTGCCACGTGATGGCACTCAAGATCATCAGCTCCAGAGTGCTCAACAGGCTCAGCTCACCAAAGAAAGAGTCAGTTTACTCAAAACAGAGTTGGGAATGATTTGTCTCCTGCCGAGGAAATAAAGTAGGAAATAAGAATTCCCCATGAAAAGTGCCTATTTCTCTACTGACCGCTGGTGAGAAGCTGTCACCCGCCACTAAGGGGACACTAGCTCAGCTAGACGTCCCCAGTGGGGACATCTAAAACCAGGTGAAACAGTGTCCATGCTGTTCAACAGCACACGGACACCGGCCCAGATTTCTTCGGGGAACCCAAAGTCATTTTCACCTAGTGTTCTCTCAAGAGTGACCACCAGAACCTATCTTCTTTAACTGGGACCAGAACATCTCTGAAACACGTTCCCTGCGCCTCACAGTGCTGGGTTTAGTAGAGGTGACNCTAGCTCAGCTAGACGTCCCCAGTGGGGACATCTAAAACCAGGTGAAACAGTGTCCATGCTGTTCAACAGCACACGGACACCAGCCCAGATTTCTTCGGGGAACTCAAGGTGATTTTCACCCAGTGTTCTCTCAAGGCAGTTGGGAGTGACCCCAGAACCCATCTTCTTTAACTGGGACCAGAACATCTCTGAAACACGTTCCCTGCGCCTCACAGTGCTGGGTTTAGTAGAGGTGACACCCGCTCAAGTATCCCACGAGGAAGCCTAAACTGGAAGGAAATATTTGAGTGTCTCAGCCAGCCTGAGCCATGAACTGCTGAAATCCTGCGGTCCCCTGCAACCGCAGGGCTCCCCAGTGCTGACTCCTGACAGGGTGACAGCGAAGGCAAGGCCCAGCACCCTCAGCTGACAGATGACCTTTACTGACTCCAGCTCTGCTAGGTTTATTCCTGAGCCCCAGAAAAGAAAACCAGGCTTATAAAGATTTGCAAAGGCCATGAGCATACTGTTCCTGTAGATTTTTTGAGCAGGGGTTTTTTACTCACAAATGGTAGCAAAAGCTATTCTGGTAAGACTCTGTGAGAAACAGGGCAATAAATTGGTGTCATTTGAGTGGATTAGTACTGTCACATCAGCTGCCACAGCTTTCTGCCTCTGTCATCAACTGTGCTGCTGCTGTTCTCTGCACCCATCGCACTGCAACAGGAGCAGGCATGGCAGTTAAAGGTGGAGTCGAAGGCAAGGCATGTTCTGAACCCAGCTGGAAAAATAAAGGGGGAAATGCTGGTATTAGAACCATAAACGAAGGGATGATCTGGCAAGCTCACAGGTGGGGGGTGGTATCAGTGTTACTGAGCATCAGAACATTTTTTCTTGAATAAATTAATTTGTATCGAGACCAAGTGGAGCCTGCATACTCCGATTCCTAAGGATAGGAGGATTTAGCTTTCTTGGAATCACAAGAAGGACGATTGTGATGAACTCTCATGCTTTCTAGGTAGGATGAATCATTTGCTATGGCCCATGTGACTTTAAGCTTGGTCTGGTATCCTGTCAGGGGACCCAGTGATCACCCTGGGCGTGTTTTTTATGCATCTGTTGTAAAAAGATTAGAATGTGTCACAGAGGTGTTTCAGAAGGAACTAAATGTCCAGCTGACACACCCCCAGTGTGTTTTGATGCTCCTAGTATCAGCAAGAGTCCTTCTTATCTGTCTTTTAAGACCCCAGAGAACAAGGGACTAAATGAGTGTAAAGTATTATTTCTATAGCATGCTAAATACATAAGAAGGAGATCTGATCCCTACACATATCTACGATGACTTAAAAGCAAACAGATTTATTTGGTGTTCACATTCGAGCAAAATACATAACCCACAACCTAAACTGACTGGAAATACTTGTTGGACTGGAAGGGAAATGCCCCTTGCAGACTGAATCCAAGCCTCTCCACTGTGCAGAGAGCTGGCACAGAGAGCAGTCTGGTAGCAGAACAAGCCTTAGGCTGCAGAATGGAGGTGGGAAAAGCTCGTGTGGCACGGGGCTCGGACACCTGCTGAAAGGACAACTCTTCCAGCCTGAGCACTCCTCTAGTAAACGTTTGTGATATGGAAACAGGATCTTGGCTGGACCACTTCTGTGTCTTTTGGTGAAGACTTTGTTTAGATACAGTCGGTGCTTCTCAGTAACTTCTCCCACCTTATTTCAGCAAAAACTGAAGTACAGAGAGAGATTTTGGCATACCAGCCATGGAGATGGTGGCCAGGAGCACAGGACAGCTTTCAGTTAAATAGAGGAAACTTTCAGTTAAAGAGAGGAAACAACTTTCTGTGATTTCTGGTCAACTTCTTCTGAGCTGTGGGGCAAGGAGAGGATTTAAGATCTGATTTATTGAGTTACATTAAACCTTAAACACCTTTGCCCTTATCTTGTCTCCCATTGCTCTCTTCTGACTGAAGAAGTCCTACCAAAATGATTAATTTACTTTCCAGTTCTGATGTAATTTTGTGTTTGTTTTTGTTTTTAGCCAAGAAATATTCAGCACTGGGAAGTTCTTGCCACACAGACCTACTCCCATTGACCTGTGTCTTGCGGGTGATGTGATGGATTCAGATAAACCTGCAGGTCAGAGCTGGATATTCACCTCTCCTGCCTGCAGGAGTAGTCAGCGATGGATCTGTATGCCGGTGCCTCAACACAGCAGGGCCAATACTGCTGTCAGGCAAGCACTTAATGAAGCTTTTGTATGCACTGTGAAAATTGTCTTTGATAATGACACTTGTCTGAGCCAACAACCTCTTGCCTTGCAAACGATGAAATGCTTTTCATAATACAACTCTGGACTGCAGTAATAAAGCTTAAAGCAAAAGTCTCATGGCAGTGTTGGAAAATGTGTTTAAAAATGATTTTAAGTATTTTTTTTTAGTATTTCCTAATCCCCTCTATTAAGATACATGCACCAAAGTCTTCCCTACCCAGCTGCTGTTACAAAGGGGGACTGTTCCACCCGTAGAGCTTTGTCTGACAGCATTAGAAAGCAGCAGACTCTCTTATGTCTTTCTAAAAACTCTTTTTTTGAGCAGAACCTGAATTTTGCTTGGTTTTCTCTACCTGTTTTCTTGCTAATATTCTCTTTTCACCTCTCATTTCCCTCCAAACTGTGAGTCTTGGAAGTCACATCCTGAAACAAGTACTTTATGCAGTTCTATACGTCATTCTAGATGTTGCCAGGGGCATGGCTGGTCTGACATTTAGCCTTGACTCTGGTTCAAGGTCCATTGAGAAGGTCCTGTCATCTTTGTTGAAGTCTGGCTCTGGTATCTGTCAGTTGTTGTTCCAGAGAACTTCTTGCCCTAGATGATTATTGCCATAGGTGATCAGCACAGTGAAAAATGGGGTCAAGGAAAGAGTCAAGATCCAGACAGTTGAAAGCCATGAAAATAAAGGTCTTAAAACAAAACACAGCCCTGAACAAGGAGCCAAGGGTGGTCTGTGATGAAGTGAACTGATCAATTCTTATCAATCTGTGTTGCTGATGTGACAGGTCACCATGTGTTGGACCATCTGGATCCTCTTCATCACGTTCTCCAGCGACCCCTTGTACAGCAATGCTCAGTAACTTAATGCAAAGGTGATGGACAGGAGGCTGCTTGATCTTCCTGCCACATGGCAGGAAAAGATGCAGCCTCTTGATTACCTAGAATAAGACATTTTTGCCTTAGACGTGTCTTGAGCACCCAGGAGCAGCAAAGTATATGGGACCTGGATGAGATGATGGCCAATCCTTAACTGATCCTTTCCACCAAGGAAAACTGTTGCCTTAATCAGTTCTTTGAAGTTTTTCCTTCTTCCCACCTGCACCTAACTGCTTCATATTTCACATCTTGTTTATTACAGCCAGGCAATGATTCAGCTGGACCTTAACACAGAAGTGACTGACTAACCAAGAACTGTGGCGAGTTTGACTTTTAAGACAATCAGTAAGCCAGCAGAAGGAGAAGGCTTTAGAAACATTCAATGTTTTGAAGCTTTTCCTCCATACAAACCAATACTGTCCTTGGGCCCTGACTCCTGACTCCCTCAGTCCTCTGCCAGACACACATCATCCTGCCTTCTTCCACTGCTGAGCCCCATTCTGCTGTGTGCCCAAGACAGCCCCCAGAGACCATTTTCTCCCCGTCCTGCGTGCAGCATGGGCTGCCCATCTCCCCTGCCTACCCCATGGCACATGGCCCTGTGGAACGGCTGAGGGTGCTGAAGGTTTCTCCATAGGGGGAGAGCTCAAGAAAATCAAGGAAGAGAGCTTTACAGTAGACAGCTCCCCTTGGCTAATCGTTAGTGAAAATAATAGCAAGGAAAATACATTTACATCATGAACCTTCTGCTGCAGCTGTGACTGCCACATTGTTTCCTGAGGGACAGGGTGAGAAAGGGGAGCAGGGAAGGTTCTGCTTTGTGCTCAGAGGCACTGTAAGACACTCCAGCTGACGTCTGACTTACGTATTTAGACAGGAGGTGAGCTGAAGGCTAAAAGTGGTTCAGAAATGCACAGGTTTAGTTTTGCTTCATTTTACAGACAATAGAAATGGGAGTGAAAGAAAGCAGAGCAGTTCCTGAGCCGGGCCAATCCATTCCTAGCAGAGCAGAGGTCCATCGTTTGAGAAGGGAGCCGTTAGAATAGAAAGCAAGCAATCTGCACTGTCATTTATATGATACAAAAACTGCCTTTTTTTTTCCCCAAATAATAAATGAAGCAACTGGAGAAAGAAGAAGAAATACAGCAGATGGAGTGACAGCCTGAAAAAAAAGATTTAAAATGAGAAAAACTGCGTCAGATCAGAAAGTCTCAACTGCAGGAAACAATCAAGGTGTCACTAGGGCCTGGAAGTGTGAACACGAAGGTATGAACGTGTAGGAAACATCCCAAAGATCACACCTGAAGACCCCAGCAGTGACTGCTGAGGAGAGATTGGCCAGCATGGTCTCATGGCACCAGAAGAGGGATTCTCTCCTGGCCTTGCTATGACCCTGAGAGACTCTTCCTCAACCATTACCCTTTCTTCCCTCATTCTTCTTGTCCCTCTCACCTATTTACACTGCAAACACTCCAGGGGGAAATGAGACCTGCACGAAGCCCAGCCCGACAACGCGTGGAGTCTTGCCCATGACCTTTGGTTCCCTTTCACAGTGCTAGCAACATTACCAGTATAAACAAAGGAGGGCAGCCTTGGAGAAGAAAGGATTCCCAAGTTTCCCTGAAAAGCTGAGCGGGACTTGATTATTGCATCCCCTTCCACCCAGTTCCTTCTTGTCATGCATTACCAGTCAGCATGCTCTGCCTCTACCAGGAACAGTGCGGAGAAGGAAAACGCCGCTTTCCAGATAGAATGATCAATCTCTTTGACTTTGCCTGTAAACATGTTTCATCAGGGGGTCACTAATATGCTTTTATTGCCTCCCTGTCAGAGATGATGCCATTACCAAGCCTGATAAAGTATTCTGTAGAGGGTTCCTTTTAATTTTATTTTTTATGTGATCATGAGAGACCGTAACCGATAAATTTAGTCCAATGCTTTCTCACTATTAACTAACTCTGAGTAAATCCGTTGGGGCAGCCTGGATACAAACACTTCAAAGAATTTTCACAGGATATTGGAAATGATATTCACTGTGGGACAGGGGTTTAAGTACTGAGCTGCTAGTGTTTTCTTAACCATTAAAGCTACAACACTGCTAAATGTCATTTAGTCAAAACATTGTGTTCAGAAGGATTTGTAGCACAAGATGACTATTTGCTTTTAATAAATTTGTTGCATCAGGGTGATTACGTTAGCTTATTTCCTGGGGGAAAGGGAGTTTGAGAAAAGATGATGCTTTTTCCCCTCGGTTTCTTTATTGGGGCCCAATCCAGGTCCCACCAAAGGCAACGAGAGTTGTGCTGTTGCCTACAGTGGTAGCAAGTCACACGAGCTCTGCAGGCTTTGAAGTGTTCAAATCCATAGTAAAACACGGGGCCTTTTCTGAGAAAGAGGGAGGAGGGGAAAAGAAACCCCAATCAACCCCAAATCCAACCAATCTAAAAACCCCCAGCTCTAGCAGCTTGAATAAAAATGCAACCAACCAAAACACAACACAACAAAACAAAAGGCAACTGAAATAAACGTATTTCTCATGGAGGGTTTGGGTTTTTTTTCCACTCTGCTTTCACATCCTATATAGCACCCTAAAAAATGGAACACAGGACATGAAACCATGGAAACAGCTGGATGCTACAGGAGTTCTGAACTACTTTTGTCAAGGTTGAGACTTTAGGGATTTGGTTTGGGTTTTTTTTAAGTTTAATTGATTTTTTTCCCCTACTGAAATCCATAATACGTTGAGCTTGTTAAACCTATGTTAGAGGTCATAGACTAAATTTAATTGGTAGTATTTCTTTTGAGCCTAATTTAAAGGTTGATTTGGCTTTATGGACAGACCCTTAGCTGTTGTAAATCAATTCACCTGTACAGGGGCTCTGTTTGCACCAGTAGAATGTATGGTCAGCCCAGAATCAAACCTCATGCAAAATCTCAGGAAGAACATGAAAAAAAAAATAATAAAAAGTTCCTTTCTTGAAAGACTGTTCCAGTGAAATTTTCTGTAAAGCTGAGTATTTTGCAAGGAGTTAAAATACATCTGTGATTTTATTTTCCTTCAGTCCAAGAAGATGGTGCTGGAACATGGTTATGTGTGGTTATATGGGCTACATGTTTGGGTTTATTTGGTAAAGCCCCCTCACAAATCACAGTCAAGTCTCCCATCAGTCATTAAAACACCTTCTACAAGACTCCACTGTCCCCCTGGGGAGCCTTGGGCTCAATATTAATGGTTCCCAGTCCTCCTCCTCCCTCCTCTGCTTGCTTGGGCTCAGACTTGACCACCCCCATGCACCAACTCCCGGCACGGCCCTGCCCAGCCTTGCTCCTCATCTTCCTCCTTGTATCCCTCTGTGTTCCTTCACTCTGGCCCCGGAAGGCTCCCTGGCAGCAGGCATCTCTGACTGCCTGAAGGCAGACCAAAGTCAAGGAAGTAGCATTGTGCTGCAGCAAGAGAGGGATTAATATTTATATTTTTCATCAGAAAAAAACCAAACCAAACCAGCACACTACAGAAATCTGCAAATCAATGGTTGGAGAGATCTTCAGCGTGTTCATTCTATGAGTCACTTTATTTCATGCACTGTGCCAACCAATGCTGGCTTTTACAGACCTACGTGTAGCTCACGTGCATAAATCCTTCCAGGCTAAAAGGCTCCAGACTCTGCCTACGTTCATTGCTGCTGTGCAAAAAGCACTAACAGGATGCCAGTAGAGAACACCACTGGCTTACAGGCCTTGTGAGGGTCACCAGATTATTTTGCAGTTGAAATTCAATTTCAGTACAATGTACTCAGGATCTGGAGCCTCCCGTGCAGCTGCGGTTGGACAGCATCAATGAAGTGAAACTCAGCAGAAAGATGTGTGCAAAATTCAGTCAAAAGGCTTGTAGAGCAGGTGTGGTTAAGATTGTTTTTCCTGAATCCAGATATCCTGGAAGGAAGTACTAAAAAGCTAGATAAAACACGATGACAAATGCTAGCCCGTCAGCTTTTCTAACTCAATCAGAAATTGCACTTCAGAAATTGTCTTGAAGTGGTTTTCTTTCTGAGCAGCTCAGTAGCTACAAAAGGTACTGATAAGCTTCTGAGTGAAAGAAATGAGTCTCCTAATCTTTTGGGATTCTCCCCTCACCAGCAAACGTGCAAGGTACTGGAAAAGTCCATGGACTCGACGTTAAATAACTCATTAATACCCAGCAATGACAGAACTGTGATCTCAGGACAGGGGGTTAAATAACAGAGCCTGGGCAGCTCGGAGAGCTGTGAGCAATCTACTCCACTCTACATAGATCCTAAACAGCGGCGCAATAAATCTTCCACAGATGATATGACACTTAGATCTATTTTCCCCTATATCTATTAACTGAAAAAGTCATTTCTGTACACATCACGCTTCAGCTAACTCATCTTGACAGCAATAATGTGGAGCGACGATCGCTTGAGACGGCTCCAAAATACCCACCCCGGGAAACTCCCACTCCTTGTACTTTCTTTACTCATCACCCGTTGTGAGAACGCGAGGCAGAGTATTGTGGTGCCACAAAAACGTCCAGGATGCTCTAGCTGTGTAAATCAAGCAAACCTGCCCTTGAGAAGTTGCTATTGTTAGAGAACCGTAGTTGGTGTGGGGGTTTCTGCTGAAAGGAGATGTCAGGAAGATCACGATTCAGGCGGGTTAAAGGTCTTGAAAATAAAGTCAGAAGATGTGTGGAAGATGCTGCCCAAGATGAGAACTCTAGAAAGGATGAGCCTCATCAAAATGAAATACAATAAAATTATCCTAAGGCATTGTTACTCATGGTGGATCCTGATCTCCAGGGAGGAACTGAAGTCTTCACAAGGACTTAAAAGGACTTGGGTTATGTCTGAACAAAAACAATAGCAGCAACAAATGTGCCTCAAAGATAGAGTTTTATCTTTCTTACAGATGGGAAATACCACCCTGAGGGTCGCTTTCTCATTAGAGCAGCATTAACATACAGACACACGACCTGGAGCTGAAAGGAGATCTGAATACAATCTTGGGCTTCAAGCAGCACGAGGAGGAATTTTCTCCACCACGGCTGTGACCTTCTGCCAAAACACGGGGTAAAAATATTTCCTGTGTCATAGGAAGTTATGAGGCCTCGACGGAGAAAATATCTGAGGGTTGAAATTTGGCCTGAATGAAAAAGGTCCTCACTGAAGAAATGAAAACTTGGCGAAAGCCACGGTGACTGATTTGTGACCAGCTGGGAATTCCCGTGACACACTCGCTCAGGACTCGTACAGCTCCCAGCATCCACAGCCAAGGCGAGATGCTCTGAAGACATCTGACCCTCAAGTGACAAAAACCATGAACTCACTTGGAAATCAACTGCTGAAATGGAAAGACCACACTCCAGGATAATGCCGTGGGTTACACCCTACTACAGTCCTACTCCTCTGACTACAGTCCTACTCCTCTGACTACAGTCCTACTCCTCTGCCAGCCCAGCGTGCAGCACCCCAGCCTGCCTGACACCGTTACACACCCACACCAGCCTACAGGGAAATCTTATCCCACAGTGGCCAAATGCCACCTTTCAAGAAACTGGTTTAAAGTTCTTCTTCAGGTGTCCTTCTGAATATTTCTGAAGGGTTTAGACAGGCAGTACTCATTTCAATTGATTACAAAATAAGCAGTCAAGGAAGGCTCTCTGTCTTCAGCCCCTGAATTAAGAGTCTGAAGTAACTGCAAAGGCTGTGTGAGATCCACTCATGGCTTAGGCTGATCAAGTAAATGCAATAAGCAATAGGATAACTTCCAAATTAGAAAGCAGAGTTGTTACCAAAATGAACTAATTTCACATAGGAAAACTGACCTGGTTGAGAAGAATAATTGTATCACTTTTCTACCACTTGGATTCTAATTATTTTCATTCTACAAAACAACTTCTCTGCTCGCATCTGATTTCAGCCAATTATTCCACAGGCCCTGTGAAGAGCGTCGGAAGGTGCAGTAGTTAAAGGACAAGGACAAATAAAGTACATATTTGCATAAGGTGCAAAATTCAATTAAAGTCAGCAGAAATTAGACTCAAATAAATTGTAACCGTCCCAGAGTGACCGACTATGACAAAACATTTGTTTGACCCTTTGTCTTAGGACAGCTTGAAAGCCTCCTCCTCAAATGTCCCAGCAGAATCATCGAATCCTGAGGGCTGGAAAGGATCTCTAGGATCATCGAGTCCAGCCTTCACCCCAACACCTCTCTATCCACCAGACCATGGCCTCAACTGCTACATCTGCTTGTTGATCAACCCCCTCCAGGGATGGTGACTGCACCCCCTCCCTGGGCAGCCTTCCTTTCTGTTTCTGCCCTGAGCCAGCCACATCCTCCTGCAGTCACTTCTGGGTCTGAGGCTGAATTCCTGGTGGGTTCACAGCTTGGGTCCGTGATGCTAAATTTGGGAACTAGGACTGCACGGCCACCAACAGGCTGTGGCTGCAGGCAGCTCTCCTGGAGGACACCCCTTGGTGGCTCTGCCTGTGTCTCCTGTTTCCAGACAGCAAAGCAGGAGATTAGAGGAGAAACAGAAACCTGAAGGGATTTCCCTCTCTCAAGTGCTCCTAGGACAGTGGAGCTCCGTGTTATCTCCAATAGAGTTGGTGTTTAACGTGGTTTGATTCTGAACCTTTCTGTATGGTCGTGTGAAATGCCTGTTGAAGAAGGAAAGCATCTGTCCAGATGGTGTCGGCACAGCTGACTGTGCCTTTGGGCAATGGGATGACCTTCTGAGATCCCTTCCACTTCTGTTTTCTCTGACTCTATTTTCCACAATGAAAACTAAAGTGCTTTAGCACCATCCACAAGTGAGCACAACTGCCAAGAAAATACACACTGGAGGGAAAAATCCTCTTTGATTGCTCTGGGTTGTTGGGGTTTTTTTAACCTAATGTACAGCTAGATCTTCTCCCAGAAAAAGACTGATTTTTTACCATTTCTGGTGAGTACTGGCTATTTTTATTACCTTTATATCTCTCATAAAGGCATTTCTTTCAGACAGAACACTATCAGCTCCACGTATTTGATCCTTTTTTATTTTCAAAGCAGACATCACATTCTAACCTTAATGCTTTGTATTGTGATTTTGTCCCTTTTTTTTATTATTTTTATTTTATTTTATTTTTATTGGAAGCTTCTGTAATCTAAATATGTCTTTATTTCCAAGAGGATGACTGTTTCCTAGGGGATGACACTGCTTCTGGCCGAGACAAAAGCTGTTCCACCTAAGGTAATCTTCTGAAGTGCTAAACACAAGGATGTACTTTTCATTTCATCCTCGGTGCAGGCAGCTTTCTTCTTCTGCACAAAGACCCGAGCTGCTGTGTTACCAGGTCTTCACCTGCACAGCTCCATTCATTACCAGCATCCTTGGCACTCTGCTTTGGTAGCCATGCACCAAAGAATTCAAGATGTAACAGCAAAAATGGAGAAGCTGGGAAATCTGTGCCCTGAATGTGGGTGCAGAGACCTTTCAGATGGGTCAGGCAAGGAGCTGGCCAGGCATGGAGCTGTGGCTGGAGGTAGCTGATGGCCTGGCAGTTGGCAGGGTCCAACCCTAGCTGAGCATCAACGCTGACCCTCGTCAGGGCTAAACTGAGGAGGGAAAGACCTATGCTGGGAGCAGTGCTCCAGGCTGGGCTCTCCTCTTGACCTGTTTCTGGGAGGCTGGCAGTGACTTGTCTGGGCTTCAACCCACGCTGAATTCATTGAGATGATTTCCCCCCACTTAGGGGTGCCCAGAGCAGAGCCCCTCTGCAGAGCCTGGCAGTGGAGCGCTGAGCTGAGCAGGACATGAGTTATGGGTTCAAACTCAGCTCTGACCTGGGCTTAACGTGAAGTGAGAGACCAACTGATGCCACTGTCAGCATTAAAAGGGGAGCAACCGTTTCCAGATAGGGCATGGCTTTGCAGTAACAAACCAACCCAAACCAGAACAAAACAGAAACACTACAAAAAGCCACAAAACCCAGAACCCACAGCAACAGTGCTCTAGAATTGACTTAAACTGCACCAACATGCTCCTCCTGCACCCTGGGGAACCCAGTACTGAGCTCTGGTTGTTCAGAAGAGTTCCCAGTTGCTGCAGGGAAGGAAACTGCTGGGTGAGCAAGTTCACAAAACAGACACAAACCAGTCCTTTCTGACAATAGGGGAAATTACTACAGCTAATACATGAATAGCAGGACTCAAGAACTACAGCAGGGGAAATTCGGTCAGGCCATAAGGAGAAAATTCCTTGCAGTGAGAGTGGAAGCACAGGAGTCTCAGCCTGCTGAGTGCCTGTGGATCTCTGTCCTTGGAGGTTTTCACCCTTGACAGGACGTGCCCTGTGAAGACAGCAACGCCTCGAGCAGGGATTGGGCTGTGGTGGTCCTTTCCAACCTTCCTTGGATCTGCTTCCAAAGGAGGACAGGAATCGAGAAGTTTATCTCTCCAGTCCAAGCTACTCCCATGAAAGGCCACCATGAAAAACAAGCAGCTTCAGTGTGGAGTGGGGAGGGCAAGGTGAAGGAGGAGCAAGAGGGAAGTCTAGGATGTGGTTATGACAACTCAACTGTAAAAGGCTACTTATCATCTGAAGAACACTTCATGGAGGAGGAGATTAAGGAACGCAGCTGTCTGGTGTTGAATCTGACAGTGACTCAGCCTTCCTGGGGTGGTGTGCCTGGAGACGGTTGTCTTCCAGAATTTCAGTCTGTGATAAAATCACTCTTAAACTTCAGCAGCAGTGGCAGAACTTTTCATGCACGTTTCTTTATTTTTTTAATCTTTAATGAAATTTTCTCAGTATTTTATTACTGGATTCTAAAGCATGTATTTCATCAGTCCTGCTCCTGATTTCTGGAAGACCCAGCATGAAATCAACCCATTTGTGACTTAAACCTGTGGTTTCATGGAGCCTAGGTGCTTCAGATCAGATGGTTAAACCACTACATCATCCCACAAAAGAGAATACTTGTGTTCTGCTTTTTTAGCTTCTTTTATCCAAAACTTCTGAGCTTGGTAGGGTTTTGTGGCTCTGTCTGAATTGATTAGCACAGCAAATAGCACAGTACAGTGGTGAATGCACAGCCCTGTGGGCAAGGATTTTCCATTTCATACATCATTTATAACTTGCTTCACCAATTCCACGAAGTTAATATATATACTTAACTCACATAAGGGTTAAAAAAAACCCAAATGCTTCTCTGTATTTCCTCTTCTTGTTGGTGGAACAGGCTGCCCAGGGAGGGGGTTGAGTCACCATCCCTGGAGGTGTTTAAGGGTCCTTTAGATGTGGTGTTGGGGGAGGTGGTTTAGGGTTGAGGTTTGTACAGCAGGGTTAATGGTTGGACTTGGAGATCCCAAGGCTCTTTTCCAACCTGAATGATTCTGTGATTCCTCTTTCTGTGGAAGGGACATCTCAGCACACACCTCCCTGAAAGGCTATAGCTTGGCATGTGTGCAACTGCACCCTTGCCATTCACCTCACGCCATTCTCTTCTGCCCCAGCTGGGAAGCCAGAGTAAGGGAATTTGGCTGGATATTAAGTCATTCACTTGCAAATCTCAACTTGCAAAGCATCTCTGTGTGGGGCTGGGTGACTGCTCTCATATGGGGATTGGCATGTCACTGGCTTGCCTCAGGAGTGGTTGCAGTGGCAGCACCCATCCCCTTGTATCCCCACCCATTAGTTTAAATGGATGAAATGCAGCTCGTGCTGGGCTGCAAACATCAGCACAGAAGCTGACAGAGGCACAGGCTACCCATTAGTCATTAGACTTTGAGATGAAACTCATGGTTGAAGCCAAGGGAGAAAGTGAGATTTTTAGCCCATCATACTTTCTGAGATTCCAGAACTCCTCCTCCTTCCCAGTGGGATGAAGCCAAGATCTCCTGGAGGTGTTTCAGCGAAGCCAGAGATCCTGACCACAGAGGACAGGGAGACCCCGGTTCAGCATGATGCTCTGTTTGATTCACTAATGAGTTACTAATAGGGCCAGAGAGCAGAGGTGATTGCTTTGATAGCTCAGTGATCTGGTCACTCATCTAAAACATGGGAGAAGCAGGGTCATGCCCCTGATCTAAATCAGGCAAACCAAGTGGCTAAATGAATGTCTCCAGCCCTCTGGCTGCAGCTCTCATCACCAGATCAATGTTGTAGAACCCTTCTTTTTAAAGAAAAAAGTTCTCCCTGGAATTGAGAAGCGACTACATGGGAAATAATGTAGATGAAAATACATCAGAAGAGCTTTGGCTGCCGGACAGCAGAGTGAGGAAAGGAGACAAAAAGGGGCAGCTATGAAAAAAAAAAAAGGACTTTGTTTTCCATGCTTCACATTGCCTGTTCTTGATCCGAGAGCAAGAGTTTCAACCTCCTCAGCTGGCAGCAGGGAGGACGGGCACTCACACATGGGGGAGCATTAGTTCTTGTGCACAATGACCGCAGGATAAGAGAAAGATGGAAATCATTTGCATAGGTTGCTGGAAGCACAATATAAAGTAATTGTGAATTCTCCCTGGAATTTCCATAGTCTATGGAAATAATGAATTCCATATAAATATTTATTAATATTTGAAATCGAGGCTTTCCTGGGGAAAAGCCTTGTTAAGTGAGTGCTCTTCATTTGCCCACTTTAGTTCCTTCGATATTTATTGATCCGACATGCAATGAAGACAGCTGGGTCACGGGGGTAGGAAGACACACGGATGTGCTCCTGAGAGCACAGAGAACATCCTCCTCAAGAGAGCTCCTATGGACACCAGAAAATCAGGAACAAGGCAGAAATACTGTACCAAGGACTTAAAAATGATAAATACATAATGAGGAACAGAAACAGCAAATCCCATGTGGATCCCGATCACTCATCTTCCTAGTCCAGGCTTGTTTGAACGTCAAATACTTGAGAGTAACCAGCTAAAAACTTGCCTTAGAAATCCTACAACAGAGCAGTTTTTCCTGAAGATTTCTTTCTAACCTTGATTAATTAGGGATTGGCTTCTGTCCTGAAGCACAGGGATTTGTATTACTTCTCAAATCTCCTGAAATCCTAATATCGCCGGATATTTGCGTCGCCTGCATAAATACCAAATAGTTTTGGAATCCTGCTATATTCTTGGCTAAAAAGATACCGTGGCAGTGAGTCTTACAGAGTAACCTGCCATAGCTTGAAGGCTGTACTTATCTTTTTCTGGTCTTATGAAAATACAGTTTGGTTTTCTATTAGGAGATTAGACGGGCAGAAGTTGTAAAGAAAAGTAGCCAAAGAATTGCATTTTCTGAGCACCTAAGTGATTCAGGAGAGCAAACCATACAGCAGATGAGTTATTTATCTTGCCAATGTAATCCTAAAAGTTTATGCTTTGAAAATACTTTAAAATACTCGTTCTAGACAGTTATAAAGAATTTACATAGATAGATTAAAAAAATCATACCTCTAACTTCTTCAGTGGAGGAAATCCTATTCCTCACTAAAGACTCACAATGGCTGGAAATGATTCAGTTCCAGCTGACGTTGCTTCAGGTAAGCATTTAGCTGTCAAGCACTGGAGGTTTAGGCTTGATCTTGTGAGGTAACACTGTCTGCACCAGTGGGCAAAATATTAGATTCCTAATTCTTAAGAGATTCTGACCTTAAAAAAACAGTAGGATCAAATGTCTTCTTGGAATATTTCTTCTTTGCCTTTTAGGTACTTATTTAGCTAAGCACAAAGCCTGCTTAACACAGAATCACAGAGTGGTGGGGGTGGAAGGGGCCTCTGGAGATCAGTGAGTCCAACCCCCCTGCCAGAGCAGGGTCACCCAGGGCAGCCCACACAGGAACAGAGCCAGGGGGGGCTGGAAAGTCTCCAGAGCAGGAGACTCCACAGCCTCTCTGGGCAGCCTGGGCCAGGCTCTGTCACTCTCATAGTAAAGAAGTTTTTTAGTATGATGAGGTGGAAATTCCTTTGTTCTGGTTTTGCCTGTTACCCTTTGTCCTATCCCTGGGCACAGTATGAGATGCATCTTCCACCCAACCTTTCCTGTATTGCAGGGAAGTATTCTTCTAATTTCACAAATGAGGAACTGAGAAGCAGTGACTTGCCTAAGGTCACTCAGGAGGTCCTTGATCTATCTCCTCATCAACACTTTAAGTCCCTTTTAAATGAACCTTTCTCCTGTCTTTTAGTCAGACCACCTCTGCATTTCAAAACAAAGTCCTGCTTCTGATGTTCTGCCCACCCCTTTCCACCACTACCACAAACTCCCAGCCTGACATTACAGACCGCTTGGTTTTCCTTTGCTTTCCTTTCAGCTTCATTTCCAAATCCCGTTCAACTTTTTGAAGCTTTATTGCAATGTACTGAGGGTTGTTTCTCCCAAGAAGATGCTACACCACGAAGTACAACTCCCTGAAAGGACACTGCAGAGAGCTTGGTGCTGGTCTCTTCTCTCAGGTAATTAGTGCTAGAAGAAGAGGGGATGGATTCAAGCTGCAACAGGGTAGGCTTGGACTGGACATGAGGGAACAGGCTGCCCAGGGAGGGGGTTGAGTCACCATCCCTGGAGCTGTTTAAGGGTCCTTTAGATGTGGTGGTGGGGGAGATGGTTTAGGGGTGACCTTTGTAGAGCAGGGTTAATGGTTGGACCCGATGATCCCAAGGCTCTTTTCAGACCTGAAAGATACCATGATACTACTAAGAAAGTAGATTATGCTGTTTAGCTGTCAGGACCTGTGAATGGTCTCCAGTGTCTCCTCATGCTCTGGTAGAGCACAGAGTAGCTATGTGGTTCTGTTACAGAGGGTAAAGCATCGCTGTCTGCACTGGTTGGCTGTTAAACTGAATTTTACTCATAGCAGATGTTCTGTTATGTGATACACCCATTGGGTTATTGCACTGGTTTTTAATCCAGCCCACTGAATGAGAAGAGGCTAACAAGGTTGCTAGAAAATTATATCTACCATCTCTCCAAGGACAAATGCAGACACAGGCATCTAATTTACCTACTAATTAGCATTCCTCTGCTGGGTTATGTGAACAATACTGAGTCAAATTTAAAAGGAGCCATTGCTCCCATTCACTTCAGAGAAGCTCTGCAATCCCAGCATAACTGTGGTTCGGGAAAGAAAGACCCCGAGCTATGAAGCCTGTCAATGCTCTGCTGCAAGGGATCCAAGACGATTTGCTGATCTGCCTTTGCCTACCACAACACAGCTCATTTTCAGAGAAAAAAAAAAGCATTCTTCACAGTTACCTTCCAAGCAGCAGTGGACAGGGTGGAGGCTCATTACAAGTATGCTCTTAACTGGAGTTAGAAGGCACGTGGTAATTAGTGTGTGGTAAGAACATCCTGAAGATAGGAGCCTATCCACCCAACTTAACCATCCAGGCTTCATTACATTTTAGGTACCTAAGGAAGCAGCCTACATAGACTGAGAGAAGCAGACTGTTGTGAGTGCCTTCTGAAGGATCTAAGGGGTACACCCTGTCTGCCTGTGCTTAGCCACTGAAAATTTGTAGAAAGGAACTCCTTTTGGAGACCTTCACAGGCACCTCACATCGGGGAAATTCAGGCTCTTATTTAGCTGCTCTGTTAAACTGGTGAGAGTTGGGCATAAGTCAGACCTACAATTTAGGTGGACAGAGTCCCATCCATCATTTTCCAAGCTGGGGTGATAGGTCTAAGTGGATGACACTTGTTCTGCCAGCCAGCTCCAGCACATTTAGCCTTTATGTGCTGTTCCAATGGCATTGACACCAAATGTAAGGACACCATCTTTCTACACCTCCTTTCCATCACCTTGTGAAGAATCATGCTCCACCTTTTCTTTTTTTCCTTGCAAATAGCTTCTACATTCAGCATCCCATAAAGATCACTTCTTGCACCACCTAATCCTGTATGTATCACCCTGAGAGGTCTGTGACACGGTAAGGAGTTTCTATCAGTAGCCATACAGATGTGGTACTGTCCATTCTTCATCTGGAGAAGACTGTAGGAACCCCTGATATCCTCAGTAATAGCTACAGTTTGGATGCACATCTGCCCAACCAAATATAACCCCGGAATGGTTTTGTAGACCGAGGAACAATGCATGACTCAAAGGCTGTAAAATTAACATCTCGTTCCCAGCTGGATCAAAATGTAAACCACTGGAAGAACGCAGGGAGACAGGCACAAATCAACACGGCCTTCCACTTGTTCCTGCTTTGGGAGGACAGAAGGGCACCAAAGCACCCTGTCATAAGAAAAAGAAGAAAAAAAAGTAGCAAGAAATCATTGCTATGAAGCTTCTGTATTGTACACGAGTCCCCTGTGCAGGAGCAGACATCCCAGGCAAATCTATCTCCAGGCTCCCAGAGCGGACTTTCCGATTTGGATTGAGCGTGAGGAGAGGCACTGGCAGGAGACAGAGGGAACTGCACGGCGAAACTGAGCTATTTAAACCTCGAAAGAAAGCTATATAGACAAACTGGTCTAGCTGATGTCATGGTGTTGGGTCATAGGCTGGACTTGGAGGTCTACTGATGATCTTGGAGGTCTATTCCAGCCTCAGAAATTCTGTTGATTCAGTGAATTTCTTCTGACACCATAACAGCAAGACTCTTCAGAGTTCATGGGCCTGCAAAATCAGGTGTAATCGCCTCCAATGCTGTTTAATCCACACCTCAGTATTAAATAATTCTGAGAATCAGCAAGCTACGGAATATCTTTCTTTGGCACAATACCACTTAACATTCTGAAGACTCAAAAGCATTTGGCTGACCTAAGTTATTGGGCTCAACTCAGAGCTAACTGGACGAAATTTAATGTCCTGTGATAGATAGGATATCAGATTAGATGATCTTTTCTGGCTGGAGCTTTATAAATCTCTAGAAAGTGAGGCTTTGCCATAAGTTTCTCACAAAGGGCTGTCACTGCCAGGACACACTGTCCTACTGGCCTGCTTTCACTGATATATGAGGTCTGGCTTTAGCCAGTTGCCAGGCTTGCTGAGTTGCAGATATGAACCCTCAGGATGTTGCCACTATCCTCTGCTTTGATTATTTTTCCTGGCGCGTTGGTTCTGTGTACAATTGTGCTAAATCATTTTGTCCCCACGCATCTTTTATTAGAGGAGGCTTAGTCCTTTAGAATCAGAAATATGGGGTGTCATTATTTATCCGACTCCATTATGCCCTTTGAGAAACTGTGCTTCTAGATTTGACTACTTTTTTGCTTAGGTTGGTACTGTAAATTTAACCCATACACACCATACCACACACATCCACCTCTCGGCCACAGAGACCAAAAATACATGCAATAACTTTTCTTTGACGGAGCAGGGCAGCAATGGAGATCTGTGACTGCTGGAATTTTCTATTACCCTCTGCTAATTTTATGCAGGTGTCTTTTCTTTTGCAGTACAAAGATCCGAACGATGTGGGGGTTCCAAGAATGAATTTAAAAGAGGAAAGGGTCAACATGAAAACATTTTCAATGACTACTTTGGGAATTATTCACCTCACTCAAAATTAGGCATCTGCAGGCCTCATCTGTGCTAGTTATCTCCTCTTGCAGGCAGCACAGAAAAAGACGTTCTCCTCTTTGCCTTTGCCATTTCCAAAGAATCTAGAGATCAAGTGGGCAGCACTGAAAGTGCCTGTTTCTTCTGCAGACTCAAAAGCAAGCCTCTGGGGACCGGCTGAAATGTAGATGCGGAGATTTCTAATATGAGATGAAATAAATTCCATCATTTGTAATTTCTTAGGAACATCTGGTTCCTTAGGACGAAGATAATTACTTTGGGGGGACGGTAGGCAACAAGGTGGGTCAGGCCAGATTATGCTTCTACAGGAATAATCCACATTCCTTGTGTTGTGTTTATTCCCAAGTATAAAGGTTAAGACCGTTTTTGGAATCTATACGCTTCCCACAATGACTTGCAACAGCTATTTCTGGCAGAGCAGAAAGTTAATAACTTCCCAGCTCATTCTGCTGCCAGCTAGAGGAATTCAGGGGCTGATCTACTCCACGCATGTCTTTACCACCACCACCAGGGTCTAGAAGGCTGCTCGAAGCCCTTTACCAGCTACTGGCAGCGCTAGTAACGGGCCACAGGCAGCATACTGAGTTTGCAAGGACTCAAGAGTGAGACTTGTCAGGTTTGCTCTGTCTGAATTCCTGACCTGCCGGCAGTTTTGCTTCTCCTGGTTGAGCTGTGCCAGCAATTCCTTGAATTGACACGGTGTCTGTAGCTAATTTGTTTTACTCACATTTATCTGTGTGTGGTAGGTCCATAGTTTTATGTAGATAATGGAAATAAGCAGTTATTGTGTGCAGAATGGGATCGTTATGACTCTAGTACAGTGGCATCAAGACAAGTACAGGCTTGATACAACAGCAGAGGTCTTCAGAGGTGGGAACACAGAGCAGGGTGTGCAAGAGTGCAGGCGCAGGCTGGTAAGAGGGCACAGGCTGGCACTGGGAACCCCACAGTTATAAGCAGGTCCCTGATGCAGACAGGGAGCTGGACAAAACTGATTTTAGGCGCAGCAAAGATAGCAAAAAAATAACTCCTAACACATGCAAAAACCAGCATATTGAGAAATTCAGATGCAATTTGGAGCTGCAGACAACTGAGCAAGAGTGTAAGACGCAAAAGTCTGTGATCAATCGTGTAAAAACGAGCCAGAGTAGATCCTGGAGTAAGAAAGGAGAAACCATCCACAGGAATCAAGGTGAATATCGAACTCCTCCCGGTGAAGGAGTTCAGATGCTGATGACTGACCACAGTGCCCACCCCACCACTAGCAGATCGGGTGAGCATAATCCCAGCAAGAGGGGTAGAAACTATGTGCATGTGTGACAATTTTAGCATTATTATTATTGAGAACTTTTCTGACTAGGTGCATTCTTGCTCTTTCTGTCATAGTGAGATCTGGACCAATAGTGATTCCTGTGTTAAAATATTAAAATTCAGTTACACTACCAAAAATTCTTGGCTTTATACATAAGATGTATTTCCTCTCTTCCCACAAACAAGATTTTGAATATAACAGAAACTAGAATGAAGCACAGAGAAAAAAAAGAGGTGATTCTGGTTTGCTGCAAGGCTTAGAAACAGCACGGTCGGCAGCATGTTGAGTAGAAGGGACACCATGCTGAGGCTCCCTTGCTGTTAATTTGCCACCACCTCTCTTGAAGGTACACTGCCTCATTTCACTGGGCTCGAGACCACCTAGAATCTCAGAATTATAGAATGCCTTGGGTTAGAAGGGACCTCTAAAGGTCATCTAGTCCAAGCCCCCTGCAATAAGCAGGGAGACCTGTCCAATTAGGTCCTCCCGCTTTTAATCTGTGTTTCTACCGAGTCTCACACTCTCCTAGAAAGGTTCCAGACACCATAAAGACAGAAAAAATAGAGAAGGGTACCAGTCTTTTGTCCAGCCCATCTCTTCACAGCAATAAGTGTAGTTCACCTGTCAGCTGCCCATACCCTGAGTCCATGGATACAGAGGTTACATTCAGTATGGCATCTTTAAGGACACTAAGTTATTAAACCACAGACTATATCCCTTTTCCTTACATGCTCCTCTAGAATATACAGTTATTTGTTACAGAGCTATGTCACTGTTCATGATACACACCTCAGCATCACCCCCAATTATGGAAAAGGAGATTTTATTATCCATTTATATATCAAAGCCTTTCCAATGTCCCCTTCTCAAGGATGATAAGTATATTGAATAGGGAATGGATATGCTCCTTCATTCCCCTGCTTTCATGGTGTTTAAATAGTGCCAGGCAAACAATGCTGCCACTTGAGGTATTTTGCAACTTAGATTGATTCTTGAAAGGCACGGTGTTCAGGCAAAGGGGCTGTGAATTATTCTGAGATGGAACATCTTATTCTGAGGGTCCCGAGAAGCAGCAGTGAAAGCAAATGCATGAATCCACACTGTATTAGCTGCATATAATGAACATTTTGCTAATTGGTAGATCTGCTGGATTGCAGAAGGACCTGCCAGGGGAAGTTTTGACACCTGACCTGTGAGGAGACTAAAAGCACAAGACGAAACAGTAAGCAATAAATCTACACACTGGAGGAGAAGCAAACACGCTGGCCCACAAGAGCTTGTTCACTGCTACTGTATGCATGTTTATGATACGTGTTGCACCAATGAAACCACCTGAAAGCCAGGGGTACACTGGAAGATCCACCCTCTGCCTTCTTCCCAGTCCAGACTGATGGAAATAGGTGTGCAATGGGACACCCAGCAAGCCACGGAGCCTCTGCTCCTCCTCTCTTTTGAAGGCTGGGGCACAGGGGCTTTCTGCTGATCAGAGAGTTCTCCCAGATGACAGTTTCTTAGAATCATGGAATGTTTTAGGCTGGAAGGGACATGTAGAGGTCATCTGGTCCAACCTCCCAACACAAGCAGGGACATCTCTGAGCAGGTTGCTCAGAGCCCCAGGTTTCTCCAAGTTTTGGGTTTGAACCAAGAAAAGTCATTTAGAAGGCTCTCCCCTCTTCTCTATTCACTTTGCTTTACAAAGGCTCAAAAATGGCTTATGGAGAACTCACTCCTTGTAAAGTAATGCTGTAGACAGAAAGGGGTGACAGGAGAGAGGAAAACCCAATGCCTCTCAGCTTTGCAGCAGGTGACGAGAAAGAAGACATGGAGTGGATACATAACCAGAAGGCAACTTCTTCATCTGTTGCACACTGCAAATGTCTATTGCTGGCTTTAATTGTCAATGAGGCGAGTTTTCTAGGTAAAGGGGTTGTAACCAAGTCCCTAACTCTCTCTCTTCTCCATCCCTGCAGAGTAATCCGTGAGTGCTTTGGGAATCTGGTTCCCAGTGCAGAAGTAGAGAACGGGCACCAGTGATCCCACCTCTGAGCCCACTGTAGCTTAACATCTTCTTCTATTGTGCCAAGACATATTTCTGTCAGCCTGTAGAAACTGAGAGGTGGTGGAGAAGTCCAATTCCAGATACCAGGGAAGTGCAACGAGACACTGTGTGAACTTGAACAACTCCAGATCCTCTCTGGGCTACAGGCACACTGGCAATGAGAGATGCCAGACTGTGAAATCACAACTGAAAGGACAAGAGGATGAAAATGTAATCCAGATTGTCTACTATCCAGCGCTGCCAGAGCATGGCAATGAAGCCACAGTCATGAAGTCTTACCAATGGAGATCTGAGCACAGCCAGAGTGATTCCACACTTACCCATGTTCATACAGTGACACCAAAAAAAACAAAAAACAAATGAGAAAAATAATCCAGCTGGATTTCTAGATTTTGCCTAATCCTGGAGACCATGCATATTCCAAAAATAATACAAATGTTCTAAAACTAATATGGCCTAAGAAAATACACTGTGCCCTGCCTTTCATTTGGCCAAACCTGGGGTATCTTACAGCTGGCTGTGGTGACAGCCAGCAAGAGAAAGAGAACATGTAACCACAAGGGGACACACAAGTGCAGAAAGATCAAGAGGTTCCCAAGCAGGCCACTGAGAAACAGAACTGATGCCCCTGCCTTCAGGACCAGCCCAAGCTTGTGAAGCTGCAGTCACCAACCAGCAGCACCTCACAACTCTTTCTCACCCCAACGACTGTGGCAAGAGCTGGTGGCAGTTCACATGCCTGGTCTCCTTACAGCCCCCCTCTTCCTCTTGTTGACATTGCCCGCAAACCATTTCCACACTGCAGGCAGCTTCACGAGGTCTGGCAGCAGCTTGCACGAAGTGATACAACTGCAAGGACTTTGGTGTTGTTAAAATCCTAAAGACATCAAGCACACAGAAAAGCACAGACACCCCAGGAGTTAAAGGTTGCCTGAGCCCCGAGGGGGCAGAGAGGTGGGAATGGCAGGAGAATGGTTTGCACAGCAGTGTGCTGGCGAGGGGCACTCAGAAAAAGCTGCATTTTCTGCTGGAGAATGGCATCGCTGCCCTTCCCAATTCCAGTAATGGCTCTGCAGCACCTCGGAGTGCCCCAGCCAGGTGACTGCGTCTCCCTCCCATGGCGCGGAGAAACGTCCAGACACTTTCCTCAGGGAGCACTCACGGCAAAATGGATTGAAATGTTTTCAGGGTTGCTTCAGTACGACTCAAAGGTCAGTGCAGAGGCAAAAAAGTGAGGAAATTTAGACAAACAAACGCACAAATCTCTACCATTTTCCCTCAGTCTTTGTGTCTTTCTCTCTCCTTTGTTACACCAGGGAGAACCACAACCCTCTACCCCATCCTGGCCACCTCCACTGGCCCGGGCATGGTCAGAGCTCAGCTGCACCATCTCCTTGGCTAAAATAATTTTTTATCCAAAAGAAAATACCCTGCTGTGCTCTTTGAAGTTGCTCTTTCTGTTGCACCCTCCCTGCTACAGGAATCTGGAGGATTCAGTGGGCACTTTCAGCCCACCGACCATGCCATGCTGCTCCTGGGGTGAAGTGGTTTTGCCTGCTCAGGCAGTTTAGGCCAGGCTGTAGGAACCTGGTTCTTTGGTGTTTACTTTAGATGTTTCCATGCTCAGAGTATGTGTTGTGTGTGTGAGTGGTGTCTTAATTTTCCTTCCAATATTACCCCATTGAAGCAATAATTGGGTGCTAAGCAGAGAGATGCTGGATTGCTTCTTTCCTTCACAGAATCACACAACTGTCACGGTTGGAAAAGACGTGTCCAACCATAAAAGAAAAAAAAACAAAAACAAACCAAACAAACAAACAAACAAACAACAAAAAACCCCACAAAAAAGCCACCAAAATGACCACCAAAAAACCACCTCACCAGCTTACTAGAGCACGTCCTGCAGTGCCACATCTGGATGTTTGTTGAACCCCTCCAGGGATGGTGATTCCACCTGCTCCCTAGGCAGCCTGTTCCAAGGCCTCACCTCTCAGGAAAAAAGTTGTTCCTGATATCCAACATAAACCTCCCCTGGGGCAACTTCAGCCCATTGCCTCTCCTCCTGTCACTGGTCACCTGGGAGAAGAGACCAACCCCCCCTCACTGCAACCTCCCTTCAGCCAACTGGAGAGAGCAAAAAGGCAT
>VWZY01009230.1:261784-369070 GCA_013399075.1 Chloroceryle aenea
CACCAGTGCCCAGTCCAGGGGCACCATCACTGCCCTGCTCCTGCTGGCCACACCATTCCTGATCCAGGCCAGGATGACCTTGGTCTTCCATATTGAATATGTAACAGGAGAAAGATTCAGACCTCTCCTATATTAACCTCTGCCTCATAGAATCACAGAATTTCCTCCATTGGAAACGACCTTTAAGATCATCCAGTCCAACCATTACCCCAACACTGACAAGTCCTTGGCTAATCCATGTCCCTCAGTACTAGGCCTCTATGACTCTTAAACCCCTCCTGGGATGGGGACTCCACCACTGCCCTGGGCAGGCTGTTCCAATGNCTTTGGTGTTTACTTTAGATGTTTCCATGCTCAGAGTATGTGTTGTGGGTGTGAGTGTTGTCTTAATTTTCCTTCCAATATTACCCCATTGAAGCAATAATTGGGTGCTAAGCAGAGAGATGCTGGATTGCTTCTTTCCTTCACAGAATCACACAACTGTCACGGTTGGAAAAGACGTGTCCAACCATAAAAGAAAAAAAAACAAAAACANAGCAAGGCCTCCCTTGAGCCTCCTTTTCTCCAGACTAAACCACCCCAGTTCTCTCAGCCACTCCTCAGAAGACTTGTGCTCTACAAGTCAGGTGTTTATTTTTCTAATTTTTCTTTTTTTTTTAACTTTAGAAGAGCTGTGGGAAACTTGTGGGAGCAGTTTCAGAAGCAGACCTATTCAGTCAGACCAAAGCAACTTTCACATACTATTTATTCATCATTTCAGCAGGGAGAAGGAAATTTCCCTTCCGCTCCTGTGATTTTCATTCTGTCTAAACCAGGGTTACAACTCACTGTGCAGGCTGACGTGTTCCTGAAAGAGCAACCTTTTAGAAACACACCTCACCTGTCAGGGGTAGTAGCTGCTCCCATTAGCTCCTCTTTAAAGAAACAAAATGAGAACAGAACGATAACACAAGCATGGAAAGAAATGCCCCACTATTACTGCTGTGTATTGGGTACATGGCCAGGCGCAGAGCTCGGGTGATTAGAAAGCCACAGAGGCACAGATCACAAAGGCAACTTCTGCGGGCTGCCCGCCTGCGCTTGGCACATCTCCCAGGTGACATCTCGAAGGGCTGAAACAAGCCCCACTCCCTCGGCGGGACAGGAGGAAGAGGGTTAAGTAGCAGTAAACCCTCTCTTTTCAACCTACACTAAAGTTGCTGTCATCCCAACAAGCTCAAAACGCCTGCCGGTTTCGTCCCGAGCCGCGAGAGCCGCAAGCTGACACAGGGAGAGCTCCGGTTTTAAGGAGGGTGATCCTGTTTCATGAGTGGCTGGCTGCACGGGCTGCGAGCTTTTCCATCGCCGGGGGTTGATTTATTCAGCAGCGACCGCAACGCTGAAATGTGCTTCATCTCTCTCCTGATAACATCCAAATGTGGGATGGGTGAACATATCATCATCTACTCACTGACAGAAAAATGCTGGGGTTTATGGAAATAAAAAGCTGGGGCTCGGGGAAGGTTTATCTAAGTAAGTGCCAAATAAGCATTTAGACCTATTTCTCTCTTTTTCTGGCCTTCAAAAAAAAAAATAAATATGCATAATATGACATCATTCTCTCACCAGGGAATAAAACAGGTCGCTATTAAAGTGAATTCTATTAAAAAGGACTTTCCTTTGGAGATCCTTTTACTTATGGGCCGTTCAAATCATTTTACAGGACGTCTGGCCACGTCCTCCTGTTACCTGTGGGCAAAGGAAGGTACAGAAGGGCTACAAAATCTACCCACGAACATACAGACAATGATTAGCAGTTTTGCCTTCAGCTTCTACACTTTGAACATTCTCATTCCTTTCCGTGTGCCACCTCAAATGGCATCTGCTATAGAAGAGACAAAATCGATGATCTATGTCACGATGACCATGTCACAGGGCAACACCCTCAGCTCATCTCTGATTTTTTCCAACAACTTGTTTTCAAAATGTCCTCTTGGACTACGGCATCGTCAATGACGGGGAAAAACAGACAAAGTTTCAAGATACAGCTTTTGGGAGTTAGGCCTGTGGCCGGACACTTCCAAAAGGAATTGTTACATCAGATGGTTTTCTACTTTACAAGCTGCTAGAGAGGAAGAGCAGCGAAGAGGCAGCTCTGAAGGTGTAACACTGCATTGCCTTTCTCTGCAATCTCACTTGTAAAGCCCCCAGCTATTTCTGTTGTCCAAAGTGAGCACTGTGTCATTTTCTCGGAGGCCGCGATAAATATTTCCACCTCACAATGAAGCAAATACAAAATACACAAAGAATCTTTCTACCCCATTAGAATTTTTATAAAGTAGTCCTTTTGATTTGGAAAGGTAAAATGAAATGAACAACCTGCAATTCCACGGCGTCACTGCGGCTAAGTTCTCGGTAAACACAATCTCGTGAGGTAATATCGTGCTCTGTTTCTTCAGATTAAATATATCTCATCCTCAGATTTATACTGGCACTTTATGGCTTCTGCAAATGACTGTCTCAGCACCGCAAAGTAATTCCACCCTGTCATATTTGTCTTTGGAAATTGTAACAAATTATGGTGATTTATAACATCAAACTCAACTCTTCCATTTTTTCCCCAGATGGGAACGTCGCTGATGGCAAGATGCTGGGCCATCCATTTAGGCTGTGTGGAGGGTGACAGTGAAACATGTTTCATCTCTCTTGCTTGACACTCTCTTTCCCTTTGAGGGGAGCCTGTCAGCATAACTCAAACTGTCAAGGCACCTTTGCAAGGGGCCCGAAACAAATCTAAAGCTCTCCTACCTGCATGCCTACTAATGAGGTGTGACTCGCCTCTCCTGGCTGCCTGGCCTCGCTGAATCTCCTTGCCTCTCACCCCTCGTGCACTCTTCTCAGTCAATAGAAGTCAAACCATCATTTGTCTCTGAGTAAGGACAGGCAACAACCAGAGAGAGAAACTTTGGGTGGAACTCGCTCTGTGTGTACTTGTGCTTTGCTGTGTTCCATCCGGGGAAAAAACATCTTGTGAGAGCTCAACGAAAGGCCAGCTGGGGCTTAAACCAGCCTTGAAATATTCTCCTCACCACATGCCTAAGGCAAGTAGATTTTCTGTTCGGCAAGTCAAGCACTGAGTTTTTTTCTCAGCAATGTATTTTCTCCCATAGCAAAAGATGAACAATAGATTACGCGCTTAAACTGAAAAAATTCCTGGTAGCCTTTTAAAGCAGAACTGCAGGAGAATTTCAGCTTCATCCCAAAATAAATAAATAAGTAAATAAATAAATTCCTCTTTCTAATATTAGGAAGGGAGAACAAGGCCTGGTTCAAGCAGCATAAGATACATACAGCTTTATGTTGGAAAACAAACAAAGAAACCCACGGAAGTTCTCTGGTGGGAGCAGGAAGATTCTGGGCTTTACAAAAGCCTGACCTCTGTCTTAACAGGTACTGGAATCTTTTGAAAATCACCGTCCTGGCCAAAGAAAGGGATCCCCAGGAATCCTTGCCTGGAGGGTCCCATAGAGTGGTGGGTGCAATGTATGATCTCAGCCCACCTGGCTAAGATGTGTTCCTCACAAATGAGTTGCTCGGCAAAACCTGCATTTATTCATCACCAAAGATGGTGTTACAGATTGCTGCTTCTGGCAGAGATCACTTGCTGGGCTTTGCAGAAGGAAGAGTCGGGCAGGGAAGGAGAGGTTTTAACACCCTCCATCAGAAACATCTCCCGAGCTCCCTCTGCTTTAGTGGAATAGATTTCACAGGATGCAAATGGAAAAATGGAAAGCTAAGCAAGTGAAATACCCCAAATCCACCAGCCAAGTCGGACGGAAACGCGTCGCGTATTTTATCACGGGTCCGGAGGAGCTCCAGTCACTCCAGCTGAGTGGCAGAGCTACTGCCATCCCTGCAGTGCTGTGAGGGCTGGGCTGTGCTGCCAGACCACAGGCGGGCAGAGAGGAAATACACTCATCCCCTAGACACTTACACCCTCCACCATGAACTAAGTAAATAAACACATAGAACGGCTGTCAAGCACAATCAGTCCCGAGATGATTCTTGAAAAGAGGTTTTTATTTCTCACCTCACCACGGCTGCAGAGCACTAACGAGCATTTGATAATTTTTGCTCCTGTCTACAGTAGCTTGATAAAATGTGTGCAGGCAAGTGTGTGTGTGTGTGTGTTTATTTTTAACATGCTAAGCTGGATGTGTCAAACTGAACCACACGTAATGTGGCAACAAAGGAAATAATTTTCACTGAAATTACATAATGTAAAACAAATAATTGGAATACCTACATTAAATACAATTTGCATGCAACACCGCATTATACAATTGCTGACACGCTGCAGAGAGGTATTAGGTTTAAAGTAACTACGCTTAGAAAGCAATTTGCAGAATTTCTGCTCTTTTTGCTGGTTTGAAAAGCAGTGATAATATGTTTTTTTGCAGCTGACAAGCGAACAAAACCCAATAATTGAATGGTCCCATTTTACCCACAAGGCAAGCTGATAATTAGAGGTTTAACAGACGCTTTGGATTTAAACTGAGCAGTGCCAGCTACTCTGGGTTTTTTTTTCTTGTTGTTGTTTAGGGACCAAATAAAGGTGTGTTTGCCCCCCACTCGTCAATAATAATGGAGGAAATAAATTATTTCTTATCCCTGGCTCATGCCTGACAGGGGGATCCTGGAATGCAGCCCCGGGGAATGATTAGGCACTAGAGGGCAATGTCTGGAGACTATGGAAACACAAGCAGAAGAAACAAGTAACTGGCAGGCATTCCTGGCCACATCTTTCTAGGGCCAAGGAAGGGGTACCAGCCACGGCCTTCTCCCTCTTCCTGGGCTGCAGGAACTGCCCCACCACGGAGGTGGTGGATGGGAGGACACTGGTGGCACCCATGTCATCTCAGCGTGGGGTCTGGCACCGCAGGACAGAAGTGATACATCCATGGGGTTCCTGCTGCCACAACCCCTAAACGCCCAGCTGAAGGAACAGACTGAGCGCCCCTATTTACCCAACAGGAGGGCAAGACCCTAGCCCAGGTATTTCATACCCTCCTTTACCATGACAAACAGCTTTTCTTCCAATCCAATCAGCCTTTTTGCAACATCAGGTTTCACTTGTTCCTGCTTCACGGCTGACTTTGAAAGTATTAACCATCTTAACAGGAGAATAAAACTATTGCTGAAAAATACTGACTATTAAACACTAATGAGTATATAAAGCAATTTTATGAAACCACAGAGACTTCCTGGAGGGCTAGTCAGACTAGAGGGAATGAAGACTAAGCAAGCCAATCCCTTTCAAGCAATTTTCAATTGTTTTTTTTATCATGTCCACGAGCGGAATTCTGGTTTTGCTTTTGGCTTTTAATAGTTTATTGCATCTGAAAGTGAGATCAATTAAAGCATCCTCAGTAATCTGAGGCTTAATTGGAGGCCAATTAAGAACTTCAGCAGTCTGCAGATGATAGTACTCATTGTTAAAGATGTTTATTCCCCAAAGGAGTCACATTTCATACAGCAGCAGGAGACAGATACATTTCCATAGACCTATCAGACCATAGATTCACCTGGAAGAGACCTTCAAGATCATCAAGTCCAACCTTATCCCTCGTCCCAAAGAATTAATTCTATAAGGCCAATTTTTGAAACGTGGAACACACCCAGAAAAGTTTCCTTACTTCAAACAAGTAAGAAAACAAAAGCTTTTTGTTCACATCTTTTCCAGCAACTGAGAGCTTGCACTGACTGTGAGCATCTCAGCAGAGTGGCTGCCACTTCAGCTTACTGGCAAAACAACCTTAACAGTTCTGGTTTCTCATAAGTTGGAAGGCAGCACCTGAAAAATCCCCGAGAACAAAGGAAGGCAGAAGATTCTGCCTTTGCTGTGCCTTTTGCTGCAAAGGTGAGTATTGCCAAGCCCGAACCTTGCATTCAGAAAGGACTGTTGCTCAGGAAATGCTCTGGATTGATAGCCATGGAAAGGCTGGTCTAGGCAGGCTGGTTCCCACTGTCCCTATCATGTGCCTGCTGTTCCACCAGCCCTTCCGCAGGGAAAGCCCCCGCAGAAGCCACCAGAGACACCCTCTCTCCAGCAGCTGGAGGCAGGTCACCCCTTCCTTTCAGGTAAACTAGTGAATTGCCACCAAGTCCTCCTCACTTTCACCCTGGTGTACACTTGGGGTGTGACCTAGGGAGTAAAAAGCTCCAGTCTATTGATCTTACAGATTATGTCTTTTCCTGATCTTAAGTTTTAAAAGATTTTTGAAAGAAGGCAGAAGAGGTGAAGTTTTAAGCATCAATTATTTTCCTTGAAATAAAATTAGAAGCAAACTGGCTTTTCGGTGGAAGACTATATTAATATCCAATGCATAAATCATTATTAATATTACTGTAATGAGTACCAAGTGAATTAATGATGGCTGGCTGCTTATTTTAAAATTATTCACATTTTTAATGTTTATTCTCAGCTCAGCCATTATGCCCTTTATAGAGGGCATGTGCTCAAAGAGCAGTTGAATTCAACCTGCAATAGCAGAACATGAAAAAGTCACTTGGAAAAATAGTTCAGATGGGAACAATTAACTCAACAGTATTTCCTATTCCTTCACCTTTTTGTTTTAAATATCTATGTCAGAATGGACATTCTCCATTCCTCTAACATCCATTAACTGACAGAAATACTGGCTTGTGTACTTTCAGGGGCCGAGTGCTCAGAATCCAGAGCACTCCTTTCTCTGAAGATGAAAGAATTGAAAAATCAAATGTGAATCTCCCAAATCAGAATGCAGTGTATTCATCATGCAGTTATTAGGGAAGATGCTTCTCTTCCTCTGAATGCCCAACATCAAGGTCTAATTCCTAGACCTACCATGGTAATGAAAGCAATGAAAGACTTACCCGAGTAATGAAAGTCACTGACAAAGTCACTTAACCTCCCCACGCCTCAGTATTCAAAGTCACATAAATAACTCTCAAAGCTAGAGTGGACTCAAGTTCAACTACACGCCATGCTGAAAAAGAATTAAAAACTAAGAAATTTGGCATCAAACCTGCAGCCTGACTTTCTGAGACGGTGGCAGGAGTTCTGGGTGACTGGTACACACTGAAAATCAAGCTGTTCCTTCAGGCTGGAAACACACATCGAGGAGACAGACTTTGGGAATAGTTACAGGAAGGTTTTATGCTAAGCCTCGAGTAGCGTGCCCAACAACGAGACTATGGGATGTCTTTTCTGGTCTGACCATAGCTGTTCTGGGAGGGCGATGGGTGGCCTTGATTTGCTCACCACATCTCAGAGTTCGTGTGGCCACTTTCACCTCCACTCTGAATCCCACTCTGTACAGTTTTGTGCTACCCATTGTTTTGGGAGAGGAAGCCCCTGCCTGAGCTCTTCAGAGGAACCAGGCCATTTGGAGCCTGTAGGTAGATCTCCTCAGGTAAATGCTCCCTCACATGTGTTGCAGACCTGAAGTCCCTGTGTTTGCAGAGCAACAGGACAACCGTGCCCTCTGATGATCCAGATCAAATACTGGTTTCCTCATGACAGCAACCCAGAACTGATCGTGGGGCTTTTGCAGCTCTGGAAACTGCTGCCAGCAACTCCAGAAATTCCAGGCTAGACAAGAAAGTTGTTCAACTCCCCCCAAACCAACCACGCATATTACGGCACCGAACCTGCACACAGCTTCTTTTGTATTCAATTTGTGGTGGCAAGATGCTTAGTAACATGCTCCCTGCAGTCAGAACCCAGAATAGACTTGCCATTTTCTCACAAGTCCTTTTCTGGAAAAGAAACCACCACGTGGGATATTATGTATGGAAGTAAAAGGATCTATAATGTATTATGCATGTCATTTTTTTGTGTATAAGGATATATATGAAATATTCACACTTCTGTTGCCTGAGGGCTGGCAATATGAGAGACGCAATTCAAGGGAAGAAAAGGAGTAAAAATAGGCTTGTGCTGTAGTGTTTTGGTTGGTGGTTTGTGTTAATTTTTTTATTCTGAAGCAGCGCACTGGACTCCCAAGGGACTCCCAAGCCCTGACTTTCCTTTGCAGTCAGAATCTCATTTTTCAACAAGTTATTGCACAAGCAACCAGACAGCACCCCCAGCAACAAAGAGTTAAAGCTTCCCCTCCAGTCTTAATTCACCCCATTGTGTTTGGGATTGCAGGGATGGAAACGGTCATACAGTGAAGTGCTGCAAAGTGCAATCTCTCCAGACACAATGGGGTTGAGTTAAAGGACACGAGGCACTTCACTCTGAATTTCCTTGCTTTCACCCAAACACTGTTACTTTAACAGCATGTTTTTGCAGTGTTATTTTGTCTTCTGGTTTTATTTTCTGACATAGGATAAGTTAGATGCTTGTCTGATGCACAGCAAAATTGTTATGTACCTTCACTTTCAGACTGAGCTGGGTTACTACGTGAAAAAAAAATTGTATATTCCCCCCAAAAGAAAAACGAAAAAGGAAGCAAAAGGAACCTGCATTTAGAAACCTCACCACTTGTATGTCACACTGGACCCCAAGTGATTTGGTCAGACAAAGGAAATGAGGTGGTTCTAGATTTATGTCCCAGCAGAACACGGCTGGTACTAATGAAAGCTGATTTACACATTGGTAACTTGCAGTGATTTCCTTTTCTAAGTGTGTTCATTTCTTCCCTTATCCCCCAGCACAGATTTTTAGATGCTAGGAAGATTGGTGTTATCAGCCCTCCCAGGATGGGCAGATAACGGCTTCTCCCTCGCTAGCTGTCAGATTACAGCAAAACTGCCTTTTCTGCTACCACCACAGACATGTGCATACAAAGTGAGCTCCCCTCCAGAATGCTCTCACAACAGGCCAAATCATTCTTTGCTTCCCTATCTATCCTTTAAGGTCCGGGCAGATGGCCTCGGGACGGATAACTGTGAATAAATTGTAGAGCATATGGAAACACCTCTCTGTTAACATGGAAATATGCAACACAGCACCAGCCGACAGCAAATCCTTTGCTTATGCATATTTGCTGTCTCATGTAGTCCAAGCTGTGTCTTGTCCCTGCACAGTCATCCCCAGGAGCAAGTCACCACCTCCGTGCACTAGGGGCTGTGCAGAAATACGCTCCAGCCCGATTTGCATCGGCGGACAGCTTTGCTTTGCTGCAGAAAGTCTGTGCTATCTCCACATGGGAAAGCCCGCCTCGAGTTCCCAGCCTCCCTGGGGTTCCCCCAAGGTGTTGCACCTCTGCAGTTTCTTAACTTGCCCTTACCCCTCAGGGATGTCATTTAGCCCTGTGCAATAGTGGGTGGCTTGAAGGAACGCCTGCTCTAATTATTAATTACATAATTAATGTCAATTTGGTAATAGAATACAAGCACTGATTGCGGTCGTGAAGTGGCATCTGCATTTCTTAAGTTGTTTCATTTTAATGGGTTTTAATTGCTACATTTCTGAAAGTTATACAGTGCAAAAAAAGCTGGACCGGATTCAAACTGTGTTGGCACGCACGCGATTCCCCAAAATGGGGAAAAAAACCCAGGGCAAATATTTCATTTTGCATTTGCAGCGCCGCGGTGTTACCAGCCTGCGCAAATGCTATAACTGTCATCTAGAAAAAAGACCAAAGCAAAGAGTTCTGGAAAGAGAAAATACATCTCACACGTCGTGGCCTAATCCAACAGTCATTGCCTTCCCGTGTAATCTGTACTCGACTGAAGTCGATGGCGTTAGTTATCGACCGGGGCGGAATGGAACCGATCCAAAATGAAAACCTTTTAGTCCCAGCCCTCTTAGAAGAGCTGGCAACACAACATCCGTGCTTAGCAAAACCCAAAGGTGACAAACCAGGAAGGAGCAGCTTTAGCCGACCTGCCTATTCCAGACCGGCAGCCAGGCCTCGCGCGGCTCTTCTCCCTCGCTCACAAACAGCCCCAGCCCTCCGTGAGCACTCGCTTTCCCAAGAGCAGTGCCAGGAGGATCTGAAGGGGCAGCTGGAGGCACGCCTGGCTAGGTTCCCACGGAGGCAGTGTGCCTGCTGAAGAGGGTGATGTGGGGGAGCAGTGGCACGGGGCTGGCCCACCTAAAGCTCTCCCTTCATGCGGTATTGCATCACACAGAGGATTTAAGTCTCATTGGAAATCTTGCTTTTTGAGTATGTTATCATACAGAAACACCTCAGTGCAACAGCAGAAACCACAGTCTCTTGCTGACGTTTGGGAGGGTGTGAGTCCCAGGGCCAAGACCAGCGGAAGCACTTCCCAGAGGTGCTCTCCCATCCTCACAGGCAGCACGGCTCACCATCCCCACCTCGTGCTGCTGTCCCCACGGTGGGCTCTGCTCTAAGCACAGCTCTGAGCTAAGTGCATAACCCTTCTCCTTTTCTGGGGGGCGTGTTAAAACGTGGCCCCTGTTAGTGACTCAGACTGCAGGAAAGCCCTTCTGCCAGATGACTGGCATGGCTGAGCTGGGGCTTAAGGTTGAGGTGGGAGTAGAGAGGAGCAGACAGGGTTGGTCATGCACTGTCATCTCAGAGTGATGCTATCATGGTTTTCTGAAAGTCTTCACAGGAAGATGCAGCAATGGGAAAAACCTCTTCAGTGTTTACCTCACAGAGCTTTTAAAATCTCATGCTCTCTTCCCTCTACTCTTAGGGAGTAGGAAAATACCTCAAAGTCACCAAGGAGGAGAAGGAGCCTCTGGGAAGACTGATCTTGGTGTTTCATCCCTCCAGGGTCCTTTTGCTTTGGGGGAGACAAAAGCTCCTCCCCATGTCAAGCAGCAGCACCCTGCATCTGCACCATGTTGCAGCTGCAGCTGGGTCAGGTTCATGGGAGCTTTTGTCCCCGCTGTTTTGGGAGCTAACTGAGCATCCTGCACACGCTAGCATGTTTGGACAACAAACACGTCGATGAAAAATGATTGAAATATCAGTGCACAGGGGGAGCAAAACTATGGAAGTTTTCCTCAGAAGAGGAGAATCACTTCTTGTGAGATGTATTTTAAGAGCATCCACAGGAGTAATTTTTGAAAGCCATATGTTACTTTTTCACATGCATGTGACAGAACTCATATATGAGGAGCGATAAAGAACACAAACGTAGGTGTTGCACATTTCGTATGTGCATATGTTCGTAGCCTATTCCTGAGTTCTGCTGCTGAAATACTTCGCTGCACATACGCCATTTTCAGGTTCAGGATTTGGTTACCTTTGGCTTAAGAAAAATGCATTCAATTTATGGCTAATGTGTTCAAAAAGATGGGGAATCTAAAGCATTTTTGTTGGCAGAATTACGCTTGTTGCTTTTAGAAGAAAATCGTATTGAAATAGGTCTAAGTCTTCGAGATGAGTCAGTCTGACTTTGTAGGAGTTGGGGCAGCAGTGGATTAGAACACCACAAACCAGCACAAAATCAGCCACTCTCCCCTCCCTTGCACTTCCTTCCCTTTCTCCACTCAGCACAACTCATAAAATCCAAGAAACTGCAGTTCCTCTGCAAGCTGATAGCATTTACTTTTCTTAATTGGCCAAAAAGTTGACCCTCATCCTACAAGGACTCAGGCAGAGCGTGAGTCATTTACATGATGTAACTGAGAGTTACTGAAACTCCAAACACATTTATAGCAAGCTCAGAGGAATGGGACCTCTTCGCCCTTGCCTCTTCCTCTGCTGCTGTGGCTCTGACACTGTGGTTTCTCTCTGGTGCTTCAGACCCACGTACCAACCGAGACAGTCATGTGACAGCTGGGTCCTGAAGCAGGAGCAAACCAGCAGCACTTGCTGAGTAGCCAAAGAGAAGGTCTCCTGGCCACAGACCTGCACCCAGCCGTGCGGGCAGCCCATGGGGCTCGCCCAGGGCAGCAGCTCCCACCTTCCTCTGGTGCTGCTGTCAAAGGAAAAGGTATCCAAAGGACTTGCATTAGAAAAGCTATTGATAGGAAGAGCACGTGCTTGAGCTTTGGTTGCTCAGGGTATAAACAAGAAAACGCCAGGCAGTTGGCAAAGGTAAGGAGATGACTGCCAGGAGAGGACCCATTTCTTCTGTATTCATGACCTCTTCACGTCTCACTCTTTTGGACAACATTTAGACCATAATTATGGTAACAATCTAGTTACAAAATTCACTTTTATATTGTCAACCCCCAGAAAAGCTTAATGAGCTACAGAAGGACATAAACTCTGTGCTTTCCCACCGGCAAAGCAAAGAAGCAGAAGGGAGACAGGTCAATGGCTTGCTATTCTGATTTTTTTTTTTTTTTCTCCTGTTACCTTCTGGAAGCCTCTGTTGTTGTTGAAAGGCCTGGGAGCTTTCCCTTTGTGACAATTTTCCAAGCATTCAGCAACACCCCCCCACTTGCTATCACCCAAGATGCTTTTAGCAGTTGCCCCACAGCCCTCTAACACAAACGTGAGCAGCTCTGGAATTCTACTACTTCTTAGAAGGTGAGGACAGAATCCTGGCTTCCAGAAGAAGTTCTCCTTAAATTTGCCTAAAAATTTGAAGAAAACTCTAGTCTGCTGTGGAAGTTCTCATGGTGCCTTGCAAGATCTTGCTCTGCCTCTGGTGTCAAAGGCACAGTGCTCTCAACTCCAGGGACAAATGTTTAGCATCTTGTTGAATACTACATCAGACAGACGGAAGGACAGGGCAAGTTACTCAGAATTGTGAACAGAAACTGATGTCACTGTACTAAGGGTTTAAAAGCAGCAATGTAATTTATCAGATGAAGGTTTATTAACACTTAATTGTTAATACTGATTAATTATACAATGACATCCTCCCTTCCCTACAAAGAACACAGAATTAGCTCTTGTCTGGTGAAAAGCAATGCAGAAAAAGTTTAAAGGAAACTTCATTAGGAAAAGAGGGAGAACCAAACAGAACAAACTTTAAAGCAATTTTTAACTTTCTTCCCTTTTATCCAGTCAGGAATTACACGCAAGATCAATCTTAATAGAAGTATTACTCATCTGTTTTCTCCCATGTATTTATAATTTTATGGTATGCTTAAACTGCTAAAGCAGCATTACTCATGTACAGAACAGCTCTGGATGGCAAGGGGACTCCATCACAAACCTGTTACTGTGATGCTCATTTAATTCCAAGAGGAAAGGCAGGAAGAAAAGCCTGGCTGGCAGATTTATTGATTACATTTCACCAGTGACCAGCAAGAGGCAAGCACTCTGAAAATCCCCAAAGGTGATCATTAGTACTGAGTAACTGTCACTAAACATTAGTACCAGCAGCAAACTGGAACTAAAAGAAAGCGTGATGCTAGCCCGAGAGGGACTGCCCGTGGTCCGTGGTCCAAAGGAGAAGTAGGACATCTTACAACACAGCACCTGCATTTGAGACAGCTGAAAAGCTTTAATAGATATAATTATATATATAAGCATATATAACCATGCACATACAGATAGACTTATAAAACTGGTCTGGCACAGTCAGGCAAATTGGGCAGGGCTACCTGCTATAAAACATAAAATTAATGTGTCAAGCTAATTTCATGGTTCACTTGCCTGGAGCTGATTAGGACCAAATTAAACTTGGTCCTAATCAGCCCGAGTGCTTTGCAGGTAATACAGAAATCCATGGGTTATGGTTATTACTATAAAAGCACATGCACATTATCTGCACAAGCAGTGTAAGAACAAGTTTACCAGAATAATTTCTGGCTTCACGCTTTCCAATGCATTGCTAACTCACCTATTTTTGGTGGATTTTTATTTGAAAATGGCAGGGTTTAGGGTCAGGGTGGCTCCTCAGCCNCTGGAAAGGGAAATCACTGCGCAGAATTAGTGCTGTTCTCACTCAAACCAGGACAGAAAGCCTCATGTTTCCATGGCACAGAGGAGCCAGCCATCAAACATGCGATTTTTCATTTTCTAGACTTGAATCTGATCCTTGGCTTGGCCAGAGGAGCACTTTCTGCATCTGAGGCCATGAATTTAGATTTTAGGAAGAGGAAGTTTATGAAGAGGTTTGCCACTTCCCATTAGCTCCCGACCATCTCCCCTTTTATCCCATCCTTCGATTCCCATACACGTGCCTTTGTTCAGTGGGAAAGAGCAGAACAATGCCCTTTGTACTGCTGGCAGACAGCTGCTTCTGATATGGACACACCACTGCCTTCTGCACACTGGAAGTGTTGCCTCAGGCAGGAAAAAGAGACCCTTTGGATTCCACTGTAGTCCTTGCAAGGTCTCGCTCCAGCTACAGTCTCCCAACAGATGAAGTTTTCTCTTCCAGTGCCCTAGCACCAGCCCCTCTCGGCACGACACTGTAAAAGGTCCTTCCTCTCCTCGTGGCACCTGGAAGCTATGGCTGAAAACATAAGGTGTGGGACTGGGCTGTGTGACAGCCACATTCACCCAAAGTATCTCATCACCGTGAGCCTTCTCCTGCCTTGTCACTCTGCATCAGCAAGAGCAGAGCCACTACAGCATCCTACACACAAAATGGGCTTTCAGGGCTTTCCAGTGGGGACGTTCAAGTTCTCTAACACAATGAAGAACAAAACCCCAGCAGTGTGGTTCCTGCATGCAGTGTGGGACAGTGGGCACCAGGGGATGAGGATTTGCAGCTCTTCACTGAGGTCCCGTGAGTCACCTCAGAGCCTTCTGCTTCATTTGCCCCACTTTCTGCCTTTCTTTGTCCTGTTTTCATCAAAACAGCCAATCTGTTCAGATTTATCAGCACACCCATCATTCCAGGTTAGGGTCCTGAGTCAGGGCTCCATTGCCAGCTGGCAGCAGAGTTCTGCTGGGTGACCCGTCCCTGCCGGTGGCTACCAGGCATTGCTGGGACCTCACTGCCTTTGCCACCCCTGTGAACACTCAGCCCAGTGTCCTCACACAATCTAACCAGGGGACACTCGGGGAACAGCTGCTGCCTGTCTGCATCTCGAAGAGAGCAGGCTCTCTGGTGGAGAGGCAATGAGGCTTGTTAATACCACGGCACTGGGACACAGCTCACACAGCCACTGAGTCTGGTCATCTGTGACCTGGGTGACACGTTCTGGATGAGAGATTTCTCCTGCCTGAGCGTACACTCCCATGGAGTGTATGGACACTTGATAGATCACACGAGTCTGTGTCAGAAAACAATTCTTTAAAATCAAGGTATTGATGAAGACCAGTGTAGGTCACTAAAATACAGGGATTTATACCGGGCACAGCCACATCGCCGCCAGGTCCAGCTCAGTTGTCTCAGGCTGGTTTACATTCTGTTTTCCAGTTCCAATTTGTATTCCTAAGCTTTCATCCCCAGAGAGACGCAGAAGAGGCAGCTTTACAGTGCTTACTCCTATGCCAGAACCTGTATTTTCATCTTCAGAACCTATTAAATTTGTACCTCCTGCAGTGACTTAAGGTTTGAAAAAAATGACCACTGGCTTAAAATAAATAAATAAGAAAATAAAGGTATCTCCATTTGATCATCTCTTCTTTCTACATGCACCTGACAGCATTCTGGTGACTTTCTTAAACTGTGACATTTTCACTCTCTTTAAGAAACACATTCTTGCTGAATAATGACCTCATACCTGTATTTGCTGTTGCCTTAAAGATAAAACCAGCACCTCTGCAACACTTTGCTGAACCTTAGCCCCATGTTTCCATATTGTGCTAGGATATTAGCAATTATTATTTAAGTCAAAAGGGAAAACCAAAATAATTTCCATCATCCATCAGCAATCTCTCGCATGAATAAATTACCAGCCACCATGGCAAATCAATCAGGGGGAAAGGAACAATATGCATCAACTACTGCATTTGTGTGTATAATCTTTTTAATATTTTCTGACCTCGTGCATCAAAACAGCAGATTGAATTCTGTGAACCTGAAGTAATACAAAGCTGTTTATCCCAAAGTCCCACGGGCAGCCTCTAATCTAATCAGCTAAACTCGGGACACAGCCATAGGAATAAAGAGAACAGATCTAACACGGCACAAATTTGTGTTTGCTGTGCCACTTGGTTGGCGTGCACAGTGAGGAATCACCTCCTAAGGGTGTGGATGACACCGTGCGCAAGAGGAGCTGGCTGCTGGCTGGAGCAGTTAATAATGAAAGCACCATACTCAGGGATTTGTCACCAGCTGCTAAGAAACCTTTGGTTTCTTTAAGAAAAAGTGAAGTGGCTCCTCTGTTCTTCCCTTCTGGGGAAAATGTTTTGTCCTTATTGTCACTCTCAGCTCACAGGGCAAGGAGTGGAATCCATGGAATCGCAGAATCATCCAGGTTGGGAAAGACCCTTAGGTCATCAAGTGCAACCATTTGAGTTCAGTTCACCAAGAGAGGCCCATTTCCCATTTGTGGGGAAGACCACTGCAATGAATGTCCTCTTCAGTCTGAACGACTGTGTTTCACTCCAGGACAGCTTAGTGACCCAGAAGCCTCCACAGCACTGCTCTCCCCATCCCACGGAAAGTTTGTGTGCCACACAGGCTTGTTCTACCATGTAAGCACAAGCTATGTACATCTCTCTCTGCCAATGCTTCATGCTCTGGGAAACAGATCTAAGAAGGTAAAACTTCAGCAGGATTCTTGGCTCTCTTTCCTGAGGCACGCAGCACATGTCTGCCTTACTGCCCAACAATCGCTCGGTGTCTTCTAACCCCTGTACATATCCACTCTTATTCTTTCCCACAGCTAAATCCTCTTTTAAAATCCTCTGCTTCGGGGTTACAGCTCTGTAGAGAGTGGTATTATGGGGATTCAGGCAGGGAGACTGCAAGGAAAACAGAGCTCAGAGTTATTTTGGATAGGTGCTGCATATACCCATGGCCAGTCCATGCTTCAAAGGGTTCCTGAGTGAACTACAACAAATGGAGACCTGAAAGAAGGATGGTCTAGTCCTGTTGCACAGGTGGAGAACTGAGCACTGGAAATGGTAACTGCTGAGCCACTTGCTCAAGATCATAAAAGGAACTCTTTCAGCACATAAAAATCTGAATTCAGATCACTCGCCTCCATGGTAAAATATTTTGGTTAGGGCTTTGGTGAATTTCCAGGGTAGATTTTAATTTCTCTTTGGGGAAAAATAAAAGAAGAATTGATAACACTCAGGAAGTCTTAGCAATAGACACAGAATTGCCTATTGCAGAAAGATTCCCAGTACTACCAATTGTTGAGAAATTACTAGCTGGTTTTGATCTGCTATCTTTACTCCTTCAGATATAGAGATATATACACACTGCACACGTGTGTGTGTGTGAGCTGAACGCACATGATAAATGTTATACCCCTGTCTCACCTCCCTGCTCTATCTTCCTTCCTCTCAGATGAACTAAGTGTCCTAAATTTAATTTTCCCCCTTACAAATTGGCTGCCCTTTCATGTCAGGAGAGAAACCGCCCACTCAGCATAGCCTGAAAGGAACCTGTCTGCAGTTGGGAGGGAAGAGTCGAGGTGCTGCTTTAACTAACTAAATTAAATACAACTAGAGCTCCAAGCAGCTGGCAGGTTTGATTTGGATGTAGGATGCTGTGAGATAGTGATAAGTGAGTGTTCAGGACCAAAGGGAATTAAAAGGCTGTACTTTGGTTTAATGGAGTCGCTCTCTTTCTGTGGCTCATCCATTAAGGACACCGTGCTGGCACCCGGCGGTGCCTGCCCCACTTCAGCTGCAAAAGGCCAGCTTCAAATGAGGTTGAGCTTTGGACTCCAAAGGACACGAGTGCGTGGCTTTTGAGGAGGGCAGGAGGAGGTCCTTGCCAGGCTGTCCTTAGCCTCCTCAGAGCCTCGTGAAGGAAGGGACAGCTTCTGCCAGACCAGAGGTTCGGGTCTTGCTCTGGACCACATGACAACATCTGCCAAACAAGAGGAGGTTCAGAGAGTGCAGAAGAATCAAGGTACCCCGCATGAGAAATTTGTCTGTCTGTTAAAGAACTCCTTGAACCTTGTAGTGAAAAGAACTACAGAGAGTGTTTCTTCCCCCACCTTTGCAGTTTATTTGATAATGCATTAGACAGCAGCCTGTGTGTAGTCGGTATTCCCTTGCTCTCTCTTGGCATTAGGATTTCTCTTGTTCCTATAATCCCTTCCCCGAGGAACGATGACGATGGGAAAACATTTTTAAAGATTATGATTCAACTGTAAAACCTGAATATTTGTCAATGTCAGCAACAGGCAGGTGTAATGCCTGAAAGTGTCTTTCAACTCTGCTTTCTGAAAGGGCTAAAAATGTAAACGAAACTTTGATTTCACAATTACTACAAGAGAATTGACACGTGTCTGCCTCTGGCAACAAGGGTACTTCCCTTACATGCACAAAATCCTGTGCATCCTCCTCAAGGAAGCTGTTGCTGAAGCAAACAACTGCAGCTGGGGGTTGTAATGTGCTATATTTCAAACCAGTTACTCAGCAAGAGACCTCTGCAGACAGAGCACGTGAAGTATTCCATTTTATGGCCTTTTATTATTATTTTTTTTTAAAGAATATTAAATTTTCCTCCATTTATAGAACTTAAATTGTAAGTGCCAGAGCACGGCGACACTGGTCACCAGATGCTGCCAGTGTTTATTATCAGAGTGACCCCCCTGAATGTCACAATTTCTAACCAAGGTTGGAAGACTGAACACTGCAGTAATTATCACGCCAATAAGTCTGACAACCCTCATTTCCAACCAGCAGTCATTGCAGAACCCTTGGTCTTCTGCAGAATTGAAAGCTAATCTTTATTTTTTGTCCTTTTGTGTATCTGTGCCAGTCTAACTTAGTAAAACAACTCGAGAACATGCAAATATTCATGCACAGAGCTGCATATTTATCAATCATCTCCTGTAAGGCGCGTGCCGAGGAAAAGGGGGAAATTGTTTTGAATGAGATTTATTAGTTCTGTACAGAGAACAAAACAATCCATTGGGTTAAGGATAAGTGCTGCATAATTTGAATGATCATTGATTTCCAGAGGAAAAGAACCAAGTCACGTGAGACTGCGTAAAGCACAGGCAAAATCAAGATAAATTCACGATGGAGAAAAGGAAGAAAAGAAAGAAAATGCCCCTCTAATGATGACTCTCCAATCAAATTCCATCCTCTTCTTCACCTTTATCTGATAGTTTTTCATTCGTCCTCTCTGCACTGCATCAAAAGGACCTCTAGGAAGGTCTAGTGGAGTTTCTAGACATCAGTTGTAGGAAAAGGTCTTGTTAGGTATTTATCTGAAGATATTCTGGGCTACTTACACAAGACACTGTGCTACAAAACCATGAAGTGGTGCTGAGGAGGGTTGAGTATTTCACAGCAGATTGTATTAAAAATAGTCAGAAAGGAGTGGTTGATTGACAATTCCTAGCTTACCAGGCTTTGTAGATGGACACTATTTTCCCAACCACCTTCTTGTTCGAAGTGTCAAGACTTCCCAAGATAGAAAATGTGCAATTTTGCTCGACTTTCTGTAATCATAACAAAATAAATTTCCAATGAGCCTTTATTGGAAGAGGAAAATGAAAGGATTGTTAATGAAAATATTGTTAATCCAGAAGTTGTCTCAAAAATCTTCTGGATACAACATTCTGACACATAAAACTAATCTCTGCCTTCAAAATAAATGACTTTGATTAATTTAGTTAAAGCTGCTGGTAGAATTCAGAACACATCCAAAGCTACTCACACATCTTCTGAAGCCTGACTTCAACACCTAGGACCTCAAAGTAAGGTAGAAGAACTTGAAAACCTTGGCATTGAGGGAAGTGAATGAAAAACAAATCTGAGAACAGACACAGCAAAAGATGTTTTCTAGAAGGCTGGATCTGAAATGGCTCTGCCTGTGCAGGTACCTTTAGATGTCAAAGCTGACCACTGCCACTGCTGTGTAGGGCTCCCACAGCGATATTTTAGCTTATTTACTTGTAATTGAGAAAACTGTTCACTCCTGCCCTCTCCCAGAGGCTGCCAACCCTCTGCCAGGGCAGAAGGGAGCAGGCGCTGGTACCTTCACCATCCCAACTCACAGCTCAGTGCTTCAGCCCAGCCTGGTGTAGGTCTCTCTGCCGGGAAGCCAGCCGGCGATGGCAGCGGCTGGGGGACAGGCATGGCCAATGCAGCACCACGACCACTTGACACCAAGTGGTGGAAGCCTGTAACCCTTCTTTTACAGCTGAATTAAGGCCCTTGAAACAGAAGACTGTAAGGAGCAGGTACTTAGAAGAACACAGTAGCCTTTTCTGGTACCCAGGGGTATGGGGTTTTGTCAGGGAAACGTCTCCCCAGCAACCACGGGGTGATGGATTCGCCTGTCTCAGCCTGGAGAGCACGGCCGTTCAGGGTTTAAAAGGCTGCCTTGTCCTCTCACTAGGTCTGGCCTCGCTACGACGTACAACTGCCACGTGTCTCTTTCCACAGCAACACTGAGGGACCCCGAGAGCGACCGCAGACTGTCTTTAGGTCACAACACTTGTTCGGCCTGCTCTGGCAAGCATTTCAGTGATGTAATTACAGAAGCAGTAGTTAAACCCCTGTAACAAGCACAATAGAATTGCTTTGTCTGGTTTTATTTTATTTAACTTACGAGATATAGACCTTGACCTTTTCTACAAGAATCTCTGGAATGATTTCCTTTTTTTAAAGTCAAATACCATCCCTCCATAGCCCCACATGACAACCAGCAGCACTCCTTCCCTCCACATTTCCTCAGAGCTCTCACAGCAACAGGGATGTGCAGGGAAGAATGATGGAGGATTGAAATTAATACAGTGCAGAAAGTAAAATTCAGTTAATAAAGCAGTATCTGGGCACAGTCTACCATAAAGCAAACCCTAATTTCCGTGAGAAACAGAACTGTAATTTTCCAAAGACACCTCAGCAAATACATCGGATTAAACACGGTCACAGGAAAAACAAGGAAATAGACTTGGAGTTCAGGCAGCAATTCTCTTCCAGCAGCATTTCTCCTCCTTTCTGCGGAATTATCCACCCTTTTTTTTTGGAAAGCACAAGTGTTCCACTGAATCTTGGTTTTAGCTGAATTCTAGATATGCTTGTAAGACAATATTAGACTTTTTTTTCCCAGAGTGTCCAAATATAGTATCTGTGCAAATCCAGCTGACCTGCCAAATCCCCCTTCACTTCCCTGGACATTATTGTCACACGCAATTATATCTCAGATGAAAACGTATGCTGACTTTTGCTCAAGTCCTGACAAACCTTATAAGCATTTTTTTTTTGTGGTACTTGAGCAGGAATTCAGCTACCAGGAGTAGTTTCATACTACACAGCAATATACAGTATATTTTACTTCCTTTGGTCATGCTGGAGCTGTTTCACTACCTCCATTTTCAAGGGTTTCCTGGTGGCATCTTTAAAACCAATTATTATCTATCATTACTGCCTGCAAAGCATAGCCACACATTTTTTCACTGTAGAAATAATCAGCAGTAACAATGCCATCTCAAGCTGCTACCTTTTTAATGAGCTGAGAAACATAACCATTAATTTATTGTAGCTTTTCGTGTCACAATAAAAATTCATCCATTTTTATTTTAATAAAGTCAAACTGACTGAAATTACCCTACCTGGAAAACACACTAAGGAGCATTTGATTGAATTAATTACCAGTACCTGTTATTTCAATGCTCTTGAGGAACTGCAATTCATGAAGTCCAGCAGAGTTTTCTAATTCTTAAAAAACAGTTTAGGAAACATAAAATGGTCACATTCCAATTAGCCAATTACCTGCCAGGTGCCCGTACTTTACAGTGATAAAACATCCAGAAATGCCTAAGCCCACAGAGAAAACAAATTCCTAACTTGAGAGGTGTCCAAGTCTTACAGTTTAGATATTAAATACCTAAGATCCAATCCTAAAGGTCATTTTGGTGCCTGAAGGTGCACACTGCTGAGCCCTCTCATTCTCAGTTACGCTCGTTCGAGACACGATGAGCACGCGGTTCCGAAAACATCTTTAGGCCATCTGGCTTTGGTACCCTATATTTAGTACCCTAAGAACATTTTGCTTGGAAATGAAAACCCTAAGGCACCGTTTCCATCCTTTTTGCCCTCCCTTTGTTTGCCCTGCTATCTTCTATTTTTCAGTCTTCCGCGCGGTCGTGTCGGGCTTGCCTCAGCTGGCCAGATGTGTCCTGCCAGCAGAACGGGCAACGTACTGCCCACCTTGCCCAGCACCAGCACGCTGTCGCCAGGACCCTGCCAGCTCTACGTATGTCCCTTAGCAGGCACACGGATGCTGAGGGCATTTTCTCAGCAGAAACAAAATGCTCAGAGCTCAGGTGCAAGCGAGGGGCCCCGACCCACGTGCGCTGCAGCAAGCGATGGAGGCAGCGAAGAAGATCCTTCCTTCCAAGCCTTCCCTCCTGCTGCCTCCCAGCATGAGAGTGGGAAGGAAAATGCACAGCTCAGAGGAGGCTAAATTTGAACAGCTGAGACTGAATGAGAGCTTTTTACCTCCTCAGGATTGTTTCATAAAAGTAACTATTTGTCTTTTTTGGTTTGTTGGGTTTTGGTGGGGGGGAGGGGGTTTGTTTGTTTTGTTGGGGGTTTTTAGGTCAAAAATGAACAGTGGAAACCACCAAAAATTATTTCAAATTAAAACCAATGCTCAAGTAATTTCATATTAAATTTTGAGATTTTTTTTGGTGAAACAATTGTTGTGTTTTGGTTTTTTTTGAATCAGCAATTTATGAAACCCTGAGAAGAAAAGCAAAGAAAAATACTGACACGGGAGCATTATTTACCAGTTACTGACCTTATTGTATCAAGCCTAATGAGAATGCTGCTTTATATTTTAAAAGGCTTCTGTTCATTCCTGATTATGGTCCATCATTTTCTTCTAAATATTGGCTATAAAATGCAAGTATGTTTGGAATCTGAAGCCCATGTATATTTACTCAACCCAATCAAATAAAAAATGCCTGCCTTAGGAGTCTACTAGCCTCTTACAGAAAGATGCCACGTTTCATTTACATGATGATGAGGTGAGAAAATGGGTTAAGTAGTGGCTGATCACCTTTGGATAGACAGAAGATGATGGAGACCTCCAACACCTCAAACCCTTTAGGTGCAAGGGAACTGCCCCAGTGCCCTCGCTGGCTGTGGAAGGGATTCTCATGAATACCACACTGCTCCTCTGCTCACAGTTTCCATCTGGCTAAAGCTCACACAGAGCTTGGCCGTGTCTCCCAGGAGGGGTTTTACTCATGAAGTCCTACCTGGGCTCCAAGCTGGCCATGAACTGCTTTGGTGCAGAACCCCTACTTCTACCTGCCAGACCCTGATTAATATTCTTCCAGATCAATATATGAATCTCATCAGCCTTTGTCCTCCAGACAGCATGAATCCCACTGCTGTGCACTAGAGGGAGAAGGGGCTGTTGCCCTGAATGGGCCATAATTTCCATTCCATTGGTGCCTGAGCTGGAGAGATGTCTGAGAACTCCTGGGTGGCCTTCCTTGTCTACCTTCATAGACATCTCCAGCACCTGAAACCTCATGTAGCTCAAACAGGGGAATCCACATGATCTGGCAAAATCATTTCTGGTGTGTGAGGTGACATTCAAAGCAAGATCATCGCTGCTGCCTCTGCAGAACAGAATTACTCTTTTCTGCTGCTGTTCCCTGCACGTGAGTTAAGGCTGCAAGCCAGGCTGGTGTCTGCGGCACGGGAATGGAAAGAAGCACGAGCATGTTTTCCTGCCTTACAGCTGAGTTCTGCAAGGCACAGCACATCCTGTTGGAGGTCATGAGCCTCCCCAGCTAGGTCAGATCAAACACCTCCTGGCTTTGCACCCCTAAGGAGAAAACACACTTTTTTTTTAATGATCTAAATGTCAAGGAACTACAGCCTGTGCAAATGTGTTCCTGCCTTCTGGGTAGTTTTACACTGGCTTTAATTCTGCTGCATGTCACTGGAAAGCCTGGTGAACGCGCGGGTCAGCAGCGGCCACGCTGCCCGCCCAGGCCTGTGTGCGGAGGATTTCAGAGACAAAGCAGAGACTGAGCTACTCTGGGTGTATCTTGCATCTGTACCAATTTAGGACCCAGAAGAAGAACTAACAGCCTTTCCTGATCTTTCAGACCCGGGGATGTCTTGACTAACACGACTTAGATGCTAGAAATACTGCTCTGACTTAAAACTATGCAATTAAGTCAAATTTCTCATTACTCTTCCTTTATGGAAGATGAGAAAGTTCCACTGACAGAACTACGCTCTTTCAGGCATGACGAAGACCAACAGTGGAATTTAAAACTGCAGTCCATACATGATGGTATGCTAGAAAGAAAAATAATCAACAACTTCCCATTCGGGTTTTATTTTTCTTATGCCACAGTAGGGGAGATTTTTGTTCATTAACACCAAAAAACCATTTGTTTCACCTTACTTTATTCCCATCTAGTGCAACACTGAAGCAGAACAGAACTGTGGATCACCTTCAATCAAAGCAGCTTCTCAGTATTTAAGGTTTTAATGTTACGGGCAGAACATGCTAAGATTACTGAACAAAGTAAGAGATTAAAAGTAAACCAAAGTAATATAGAAGCATAGAAGTATAAAATCATCTAGGTTGGAAAAGACCTTTAAGGTCATCAAGTCCAACTACCAAGCCCACCACTCAGCACCACATCGAGATGGATTTAAACACCGCCAGGGGTGGTGACTCCACCTCCTCCCTGGGCGGGCTGAAGGAGTAGAGAACACTGGGCTGGAAGGGACCCTCAAACGTCATCCAGTCCAACCCCCCTGCAGTGAGCAGGGACAGCCTCAGCTAGAGCAGGGTCCCATCCAGCCTGGCCTTGAATGTCTCCAGGGATGGGGCCTCCAGCACCTCCCTGGGCAACCCATTCCCCTCTTCCACAAATATCTCCTCCCTGCTGTGACACACAGCTTTTTTAGACATCATGGACCAGAGGAAGCATGATGTCCATGCAGCCCCTTCTTCTTCCCTCCCCAGAATGCATCTGGGTCATTTCTGTATGTTTGGTAACACGTTTTTACCCCCCTGCTCATTCTTTGCTGGTCTACAGCTCCACCCCTCCAAGTTTCCTTACACGTTATCTTTTGTGTATGACAGATACTATTTCTGCGTTCTCTGAGTTATCCTTAAACCCACTTTTTCCACCTCCATGTCTACATCTCTTTAACTGGCCACTCCTGAGCTGTCTATAGGCATGGAGCCCCCCGTGCCCACCCATGCCCTGTCTCTGGGGGCACATCCCGTGTCCCCCCCTCTCAAGGCCTCTGCTATCACACCAAGTCTGCATTTCCCTGCTATGTTAGAGACATCCATTTCTTATTCTCTACAGCACAGCCGCTTGTTACTGCTATCTATATAAGGCTGGGGTTGTACCACACAAAGATAAACAAAAGTAAAACAAATTAGCCATAGCGACCTGGTCAATGAGAGAATTTGCTGGCGCAGCTGAAGCAGGGGAAACAAAGCTGCAGGCAGGTCAGGAGTTCAGACAGAGCAAACTTATCAAGCCACAGGCCCAAGTCCTTGCAAACTCAGTACACTGGTGTCCTGGGAAGATTGCAGCACTGTGAGCTGACAGCAGGGCAATGCTGTGGGAGTTCCAGTCCTACATGCCTCATCTCAGCTCCATCTGAGCTGGGACAAAGGCATTTGTAACTGAATTGTTTATCAACTCTGTCTCAGGCTCTTTAAACTGTCCCATCTGATGTCTCTCTAGGAAACACCTGACGAGGTGTTTGCTTCGGGACCTTGAAGCACAAGCAGGTTCTGGTCGGCTCAGATGTTTATGCAGTGCTGATATTTTCATGCATTGTCTATCAACAATGGATTGGTTGATTTTTTTCTTAAGAAGCAATATTTTTTCTTAAGCACAGGCAATTTTTACAAGAGGGAGAGGGGCTTGTCAGTGTCAGGGAAGAACAGAAGTAACTTCTGCCACTTGGCTCTTCAGTCCCTCAGGCAAATACAAATCCCCCTGGCAAAAATATTTCCTCCACACCCAAGTTATGACAGTGTGAATATTTCAGGCATGATCTTAACTTTACCCCCAGGTGAACGCCTGCTATTACTGAACTGCAGGATCACGTGAATCAGTATTAAATAAGCTAACATCTGAAAATTACTTTTAGGGTAGGCCTCAGACATTTCACAGTCCACCAAAATTTAGGATCTAGGTCGGCCATGTAAATGCAAAATTGTCTTCCCTTTTCATGCCATCAGTTGTCCTCCCCTCTAGCTCAACCTGCACTGCTCTTGGCTGCACTTGGGTCCTACCATTTCACACACACCATTGAAATGCTCTAAGTCATCCAGCAGGTTTCACTCACGATGTCAATCAAAGCTCAACTTCATCAAAATCCAGCAGAAAAACTCTGCATCCTGAATGATCAGACCTCTGCCTTGCAGTGTTTATGATACAGTCACATTTTTCATTGCTTTGGAAAGAGAAAATACAAAAGCTCCTGGAAATGAAATCATGCTGGATTGTGCCTACACGGTGACTCCCAGCAACCCTCTGGTGAACTAATGGCCAAAGCTTACACCTCTAGATAGTCAACGCAGCATCCAGCAAACCATCTTCAGCTGGAGTACTACCCTGAAGCCTCATCCAGACAGGAAGGAAGGCTGGATTTCAGCCTTTTTTTTTGAAGGAATATAAACCTAAGCCATTGTGGAATTTTTATGGGGTTCAGGAAAAGAGGATTTGTCATGTCAAAGCAAAACAAACTGGAAGCATCTCACAGGGTGAGTTTTGGGGTGAGTTTTGGCAAACCTCTTTTGCAATGTTCTTCAGACGGGACGGGCAGGGCTGGAGAAGACATGAAGAGCAGGATTGTGTGCTGACAGCCCATAAAGCCAGGCTGCCTTGTGCTGCCCGCGGGACAGGCAGAGTTTCAGATCCTGCCAAGAAGCTGGGTAGCCCCAGGGAAGGCTTCATTTTTCTCATTTAAGGAGGTGAAGTTTGTCTTCATATCTAAGCAGCACAGCAACAGCTGTGATGATGCTCAGCAGGTATCATCTGTCCTAATTTTAATAAGGTGGTTGCTTTCAGAACTAAATCTCTGAGCAATGTAAATCAAGGCAGTGTTATGGGCGTTCATGTACCTGGACCAGTTGGTGGCACCAGCTGGGGATCTGTCTCATTCTTTTTACATCCCTCATCATCTCCTGGCCATGAGAAGCAAAACCAAATGTGTAATCCTGATCCTACTGAGGGCAACAGCAAGGCACTCGAAATCTAGCAAGAGTCTGAGTCTCCCCACAGAACAAAACAGCCAAGCTCTTCCTTCTCAAGGCACAAGAGCCTGGTTTTCCTGAAGCTGATCCATTTTTTGAAGCAGGGTGTTCACCCATGAAATTCAAACTATGACCTCACACCTCTCCTTCACAACACACGTGGAGTTCCATGGCTGAAGATTATCAACAACTCTCAGAGAAACAAACAACAACACTGCAGTGGAGCTGCTTAGAGCCTCTCCCACCAACCACTCCTAACTACCTCCAGCAGCATGCGACCTGTCTGATGGACATGCTTCTTGCTTAAGACAGGCAGATCCTTTGCCTCTTCTTCCACAGGATGAAAGTGGAGATGTATGGATATGCCTCCTCAGCATACCTCAGACCTCTGAGCTGAGGAGCTCAGGGCACAAGAGTGTGCACGTGTTTTGAAGACCCCTCTAAAGCCAGGAAGCCCGGTCAATCTGCCAGCTACTGACACCTCTCAATCTGGGGACCAATTAACTACTTTGCCAATTCAGATCCTCCCATAGAAAAGTCCATCTCCTATCTAATGGCACTGGCACTGAGCAGGCACTGGAGCTGCTTGGCTGGTGTCATGGGCTGAGGAATTCATAGGAAAATCTTTCTGCTCGTGGCGATGGAAATGCCAATTCTTACCCAGAGAGCAGTGACACAGAAGGAAAGGAGCGCTCACAAATGCAACATTTCAACCTAGCACCTCTGTGACTGCCTTTGACTGCAGGCTCTTTGTGGTTTATATCTTAATTAACAACCTGTAAAGACAAAGCAGCACACATGCAGAGCTTTAAATAATCTGGGGTACTGCATTTCAATGTTGAAGGTGTCTTTTAATCGTTCTTTACAACATAATCTGACATAAATTTCTTAGACTGAACTACAGCACGGTTTGTTTTTTTTTAAAGTTAAACTTGATATCATATTTTCTTGAAAGCTGTTGTCTTAAAAATATAGTGGTGTTTCAATTTAGCTGAGATTTATTGAAAGAAAGGGGGAACTCTGCTCAATTTTAATGTGTTTTTCAAGGTCTAGTGATGTTTTCCATATTTGTTTTTAGCTGGTAAAGGAAAATGAGATAGAAAAAGAAAGTTGAGCTGGGTGAATGGTTCATAAAATTAGTTTGAACTTGCCTAAACAGAAATTTTATGCATCCCAAGCCTCATTTTTTCTACTGAATGTTCAGGCCTGACTTTCAGCTACACTACTGCTCTTTGCTTTTCCCTCTGTCACTCTAAAAAATATTATTACCCTTTGTGTGATTAGAGAGAGTAAAATGTTTCCTTAATACATCTTTTTTTTCTTTCACAGTGCTGTAAAGGAAAGGCAACAGAGCCACACTGATGGGATAGGAGTATGAGAGGGATCAGGCTTAGTTACCTCTTGGTAGCTAAGAATATAACTAAAAATAACATTGTGGATGGTTGCTGATGGCAAGGAGAGCACCCATAACCTCAGCCGTGTCCCTCCTCACGCACGCAGAGCCAAGCCTCCTGGTTTCCAACTCTCCCACTACTCAATTCCCCTGTAAGTTCAGGAGTCCTTTCCTAGTGCAACTCAACATCCTTTTATATGGCTTCTGAGCAAGGTAGTGCCACCAGCAATCCGAGCTGGCTGATGGAAACCATGAGAAAGATGTGAGCAGCCTGCCTGTGGAGATGACCCACGGCAGTAATCCCTGCAGCTCAGCGTGGAGAGGTCTCTGTCTGTGGTGTTTGGTAGATAACACCAGTTCATTTCCCAGAGCTCTTTATATCAGAACTAACGTTCACTATTTTCTTTCTTTTCGAGGTATTTACCAAACAGAGACAATTCCTGAAGCATTTCCATTCTAGGAATTACAATTGCCACGTCAGACTTCATCAGGAAGATGACATCTGTGTGAAGTTTAAGCAATACCTTTTCTTCTAAGTACTGCACCAGAGGCAGCAGAGAAGAATGCTTACTATCATTTTTAAACAGTGAGAAATAAGAAAACATTATCTGGGAAAAGAGGAGCAGCAAAATTAGGCAGAAGATGAATCCATTTGATTAGCCTCCTGTAAGTAAGAGTAACTCTCCAGGTCTAACAGTAAAATCTACAGAACTGGAAGTAAAGGTGGCTCAGAAGACTTCTGTTCTGATCCAAATGCACACAAAAAAAATGTCTTTGGTGCTGATGAAGCAAACGCTTCAAGACCTGGTGAATGATCCATCATAATCTATTGCTGCAGAAACTCTCCTGCTATCCAGCAGGCTCTGGACAAAGACGTGGTATTTGGGTGAAGTGGTTTGTGGGTACGTGAAGGACGTGACGACATGGGGCAGAATCTACATCAAAACCAGGGTGCTGTTCTCTTCTGCTGTCTCGACAGTAATTTCTAAATAGTTCTGAAACATCTGCAATAGTGCCAGTGACAGGACACCACCCGAAACAAAGCCGAGGACCCAAACCAGAACCAAAGTCAGGTGACTACAGCTGCAGCCACACATCTCCAGCTGCTGTGGCTGAGTTAGTTCACCGGGATGAGTCTGTGCATAAAGAATGCCTTAAAATACAGACCTCACCTTTTAGAGATAACTTGACACTCGTGGTATTTTGACACTTAGTGCAGAGCATTCAGGCTTAGGGGGAGGGAAGCATTTTGGGTTTCCAGTGGTGGTTGTTAAAAAACAAAGACTCCACGTTTCAACTGAATCTTGGGGCTGGGACCTAGAGATGTTTACTAAACCTCTGAGGAGATTTCTATCCTAACTAGTTTGCAAGTTTTCCATCGAAGAGCATCTGCTAAGGGCAGCACAAAGCATTCAGAGCATGATGGGGGAGAATGACAAGCAGGCTGGTTATTCATCAGCTACGGCGGTGACAGCTCTAGTCCTACAAGCTAACCACATTTCCAAAGGGCAGCAGGTGGATATAAACCAGCAAAGAGCCTGAAAGTGAATCCTGGGAGGAATCTCATGGACCGACTGTCCAGCCCTCAAGCTACTGAGTTACTCAGGATAACAACGTGGCAATGGCTCTGCAGAAGGACCTGAGCCAACTTTAAACAACGATGGATAAGTCCACCTGCTCACCCTCCAAGAGACTCCCTCAGCATATGCAACCTGCCAGAAGATTGAATAAACTAGAAGCAAACCCATCTCATGGCTACAGTCCTGGTTAAAGCACCAAGCCAGTCTGTCCCCTTGCTGTCACCAACAAAGAGTAAGAAACAAAGAAGAAATGTTAGGTGATTGTTCAGGCCCATCGGGTTCTCTCTCCCCAAAACCCTTCGGAAGGCAGAGCCATCTGGCTCACAAGCAGCCAACACTCCCCATAAGGTGCCTAACTGGAGGCCAGTTTCAGTGAAGGGGGACTGCTGCTGGTAAAATGTCAGGAGCTTGCCCAGGAAGTGGTGACCAGGAGTGTCTGAGGAGAGGGAGAAAGGGAGAGAGGTGTGGAGATCAAGCAGCATCATTTGTACTGGTGAGCTGGGGACATGCACTCTCTCCTGCCAGCACAGAAGGGGGGTTACTGGCAGAACGAGAGGCAGCAAGGACATCTCAGTTCTTCTGTGACTCCCAGGGGACACCTGGCCAAACAGCCACTTCTTCTCCAAGGGAGCCTGGGTCTGCATATCCATGCCCTGAAGAAAAGCTAGATTCCACCCACATTCCTAAGGAGGAAGCTTTGCTTCATTTTTTTGATCTGGAATTTTTCCACATACTTGATATTTTTCCCGTAAACTTTAATTATATAAATTCTCTCTTCCTTTATCAAAAATAAAGAAGACATGAGCTTGAATCTTGCCCTGGCTGAAATCTGCTGACTGTAAGCATAGGGGAAACTGCACACTCTACATCTTGGCTTCATTCAGACTCGCACGTGCTCCAGTCTGGTCTGTACACGGCCCTTTCTGACCGATGGTCCCTCAGAAGATACACTGAACATTCACTGAACCCTCCCTGGATTGCCGTAGAGACTCCTATGGGGTTGTGTGGATAATTAGTTGTCAGATAATTTTCTTAGCACAGGGTGGATACTAAAATACTCAGGGCAAATACATCTGAAGTAAGCACCTGTAGTAAGCATGAAATCTCTTGACAAATACCCAGTGCTGCTTCTGCAACACTAGTGATGTTTCACTACCTAGATGGACAGAAGAGGAATTTCTTTATCCGAGAAGAAAATTATGATCCTTATTAGCTAGCAAGGCTCTAAAAAAATCAATTCTGCTAAGTTATGATTTCTCAACACAAAAAGTGAAACCTTTCTAATAATATTGATTGCTATTGTTAAACTGTGAGAGAACAGATTATCTGCTAATGCAAATAAGGAGAAAAATAATTTCCAAATTTGGAAGAGTTATAGGAAGAACAATTGTGCCTTGATGCGAGAGGTTATTAGGAATATGTCATTTCTATGTTTTCTTCAATACTCTGTCTACAAAGTGAAATCAGGTTACGTGCTACATCGTGGGGACCGTATAACAGCAACTTCTTTAGTCAAAAATATCCCAGGGCTTGCTGTGAGACTCACCTTGTGTGATGCCTTCCTCTAGAGCCCAGGCAACCAGGCAGAATCCCATGCTTGCAAACGATCCCAAATTAGGGTGACTGGCATGCTTGGAATGGTTAATCCCAGTTTTCCCTGGTACATCAACACTGCTCAGTTACAAAATTTCAGAATGTTTTCCACATAGATTTTAGACCATTATTTTAAAAAGTCTCACATAAAATTCACAAGAAATCCTGAAAGAAGCAAATTGGTTTTAGAAGCTCAGCTGAGTTGCACTGAATATTTCCCAAATCTCTTCCAAATTATGACAATGACAGAAATTTAAGAGCATTATTCAATTATTATTTATTAAATGCAAAGATCAGAAATGTTCATCTTTCCATCTTACATCATGAGCACCCATCCTATTGTTCTTGCCACTTTGCTCCTGAATTCTCAGGAAGCAGAGGCCTTGATTGTGAAATGAAGTTATTTGGTTAAATTGGGGTAATTTTTGTTGAAGGACTGAATAATGAAGCAACCATTTTGCTATGTTTTTCATATATTGCTGGTTGTCAGGCCAGGGAAAAGGTAAGTATTTTGTGATGCACGAAACAAATTATTCTGCCAATTAAAAGAATATTCAATATTCTGGTAAAAAGGCAAAAAATAGAGTTTGTAAATTTTCTATAGATTTAAATGCTGTTACCCCAACAATTCTGAAGAATTTGGGAAGTATACTTCGTATACTTAGAGGTGCAACTCAAACCTGCTTGGCTTCTGTATTTAAACTCATGTTTTCCATAAATTAGGAGGCGATGAGGAGAGCCCTGAGCTTTCCTGGCAGGGCGGGAGGGGATTTCAGGTTTCCTGAGCTAGTGGCTCACTGTACTTTGCTCTGAGCACTCTACCACATCTGCTCTTCTCAGCCAGAGCTTTTTTTGGTATTTCCATCAGAGGTATGAAGTTCAGTCAGTCCTTTTTGGAAGTGACCCAATTGTGCTGATGGGAATACACCAAAGACAGAAGGCACAAGCCAGGGGAGTGGCTGATGCACCCCTTGCAGGAGTCTTTGCAAAGCAAAAATGAATGATAATCTCAGAGAAAGCAGCTTCAGTACGGGGCTCAGTGGTCAATTCAAACCATTTAAGGTCAACACATGTCCTCTCTCCTTTCTCCAGGGAAGCTCCATGCACTCCTCCCACTCTCCATGCCGTTTCCACGGCTGAGAGGACAACCTTGTCTTGTGCCTTCTGAGTGCAGAGCCCTCACTGCTCTGTTGGGAGTTAACCAATGGCACTGCTCCTGAGGGCTTTAATAAGACAAAAGAGAGCAATTGTGACTCGGGTGCTTCAGACACACATAGGGTGGCAATTGTTTCACTCTGCTCTGACAAGTGGATATTTTAAATGGATTATTCAATCCATCTAACCAATTGAAGTAGCAAACTCCAGGAACAAGCCCCTGAATTGCAAATCCAACAGAGTAACTCACACGATGGCAGAGCTCTTTGGGAAGTGCCAAGAGGAAGCTAAGATAACGAGACTGGAAACCCAAACCCCAGAAGGAGGTAAGCTCATGAGTTATCCCAACTGGTACCAATCCCACGGCGCTGCACAGTGAACTGCCAGATGTGGGATCACAAGAGAGCCAAGTGAGGGACCTGTGATGAAGAAAAGCCTTTCAGCCTTTGCCGATGAGGGAGTAAGAGCAATACAAGGGAGACAGTGCCAGTTCCACAACTGAGCAGCACATAATCCAGTTCAGGGAGCAGATCTGGGATAGGCTCCAAAGGGATGTGCTGGCCACTCCTGTTAGCAGGAGTGGAAATGGTGAAGTTAGATCCGGAGAGAAGAGATAAAATAGAACAGCAAAACCATTTGCAAAAGAAAAAATTTAGCCCAGTGGCAAAAAGATTTTATTTTTATTTTTTATTTCCCATTTCCAATCTCTGAACTATTTTGGCAATGACTTCTTTGGCTTATTTGTCACTTGTCAGACAGAGGAGAACTTATTTCCATGGCAACACATTATATTAAATGTAGGAAGCAGAATCTATCTCAGCATCTAAGCTTATTAAAGCTCATTAAATAGTAACCTACAGTAAGAGGGGAATAGGGACCCATACGGAAGAATTTGTTAAAGGAAAATAAAATACTCCAGTAGATAACAACTAAAAATTGGATACTACCTACATTCAAGAGGTTGTAAACAGTACTCAGATGGATCCTTAAGTGGGAGCAGCTTTCTAGGCAGGAGCAGCTCTGCAGGTTTGATCAGTACTCTACAAGTAGCGTGCAGCACAAGTGAGATGCTGAGAGACTTTGTTTCCCTCAGGAAGGAGGAGAGCTACAGGAAGAGTTTTCTGGAACTGGAATCCGGGCAAAGGAGTGAAACAGTGAGTAAGAGAAGAAGTGATCACAGGGACTGGGATTAGCAGCTGCATTCTGCTGGTGGGTGACCCCGACGCAGTTACGGTGAGCGGGGGAGTTTGGCACGTAGAGGAATGGACCCACAGACCAGGGGAAACCTGGGCAACTGCACCAAGGCAGATCTAGGAGGAGTAACTTGAATGCAGTAACTCAAAAGAGCTCTGAAATGAACGCACTCTGTGGTTTTATGCAATCACACCAGTTAGTCTTAAGCTGGACAATTTATAAACACTCATCAAGTTATTTATTCAGCAGTTTTGTTTCTAATGCACATGTCCCCTGTTAACCTCCAAAGGAGCATTGCTGGAGTTTCTCCCTGTGCTCTCTACACTGCAAGATCCTTTCAAACCTCACCATGAGAAGCTACTCGCTACTGGCTGCACAGCTGAGGTTGCAGACTCTCCTTCTGCTGCTGCAGGTGAGTGTTTCCCATTTGGATGAGTGCTCCTGGATACATTGACTTTCAGCTTCATTCAGTTAGCATTTGGGATAAGGTTAAAATGTGTTCTTAATCTGTCCAAAATATTTTGCACAACCCTGGTAACCACAAAAAAAAACCTGTAAGAACTAAATAATAGCTTACTTTGTCCACTTGGTTTGTGAATGACTGAACTTGTTCAAAAGAGTTCACTCTTGTTAAAAGGGAACTGAGCAAAGAAAGCAAAGAGAATAAATAGAACAAAGACCTGTTCACAAATCTCTGCAGGGCGGGGGTCAAGCAGAAGGGGCCAGGCTCTTGGCAGTGGTGCCCTGGGGTAGGATGAGAGGTGATGGGCACAAGGGGAACACAGCAAGTTCCACCTCACCAGGAGGAGAAACTTCTTCCCTGGGAGAGTGACAGAGCCTGGCCCAGGCTGCCCAGAGAGGCTGTGGAGTCTCCTGCTCTGGAGACTTTCCAGCCCCCCCTGGCTCTGTTCCTGTGTGGGCTGCCCTGGGTGACCCTGCTCTGGCAGGGGGGTTGGACTCGATCATCTCCAGAGGCTCCTTCCAACCCCACCACTCTGTGATTCTATGACAGAAAGCAAACCACACCATACCTGTGCTTGCACCTTACAAACTGGTGCTGGGATTCTCATCCCTGGTAAAAAGCTATTTCTATCACTCCTTTAGAGAAAAGGTCCCCATTAGATCTTCTGGTGGGATACACACAAGGGACCTGCAAAGCACGGTGTTTAGAGCAGCACTTCAGGAGTCGCTGCCTTGACTCCAGGCTGTGCTCTGCTTTGTCTCTGCTCGTGGCCATCAGCCACAAGCATCTCTCAGCCAGGTGCTCCTAGGTGTGTTTTTCACCAGCTAGACTGTGATGCTGAAGGCTGGAGCTCTGAGGAAGCCTGTGTGACTTACTGCCATACGGAGACATGCTGTAGTGCCTGCACTTTGTGCATCCCCTGGCCCAGCGACACGTGTCTGTGAGCTGGGTATCTTGCCTTTCAGACTCTGCTACCCAGGACTCACAGTGGCTATGAAAAGGTAGACTGAAGTCAGGGTGAACTCATTATGTCAAAATAATTTTCAGGAAGGAAGTGAACACTGAGTTCTGTAGTGACCACTCCAATTAATTAAAGACTGCAACCAAAAGCCTATGCAACAGATTAAATCAGTACTACCTGAAGACTCTTTTGGTCCTTAAATGCAGCCAGCATTACGTAACGTGTCTCTCTCTAGACACGATTCTATACAGGAAAAACATGACCTCTCTTTCCTTTAAATCAAAATAATCACGCCATGACTTTATCAAAGCTCAGTCTTGTTAGAAAGGTGCAACACAAGAGCCACAGCTACTACATTTTCCCTGCCTTTTTGTAACAGTTTCATGAAATTCATCGCCCCGAACAAGAAGATTTTGACCCTGGGATCTCAGGAATCTAAGTCACCGCAGTGCTGCTGTCGTCTTTGCAATACCATTGTAATTTATTTAGGAATCTTTAGCTGACCATACTGGTACTTAGAGTAGTCTGCAGACTGCTGGGATAGCTTTGCTTTCCTCAGCTTTTCATAGGTGCTTCTCTGTGGCACAAGTGATGACAGCCAGGAGATGGCACATCCCTGAAAGATCCTGTCCAAGGACAGCATTTTGATGAGGCAGGGAGGTGAGACATGACAGGAGGGTTTTTATTTCCAATTGCCTTCCTTCAGCTGCTCATTTGTTAAAGGAAAAATGTCAATATTCTTCCAAAGTTCCATGATCATTTCCTCCTATTTTAAAGCCAGCTACATGACACTTCGCTGGAGTGCTCTAAAGCTGATAACCCGCAGGCAATGCCAGCAGAGAACGAATTAGATGCTTTTGGGTTTTGATTTTTACAAGGTGGAATTCACCATTGTTTGGGGATTTATGCAACAGTTCAATCCCATCTCATCAGACAGACCATTGCTGTTGGCTCAGTCCCCATCAAAAGGGTCGTTTTTGGAAGCATGTCCTGAACTGCACAGGGACCAAGCAGTTGGTCAGCAGAACAAGGAACAGAGAGAGGGTATCTGAATCTGTCTGGTGTTACTCCAGTAATGAGAGGATAATTTGTCAAGAAATTCTAAACACAGTTAGATAATGATAGCCACTTTAAAATACCACTAGCCTGCCTTCAGAATCTGTTAGTACTGGACCTTCATGATGACCATGTCAGCCTACGTACGATGTGTTTAAGAACATCAGGCCAGGATGTATAAACACAAGTATCTGAGGATTCAAAGCAGAACCCACAAAGCCTTTTGTGTAACAAATAGTTTCTTATTCCTTTTCTTTTTGTGTAAAAACTAAAGAATTGTTGTCCTGCTGCTATCCAACACACATTCACCTGCACAACAGGTGTAGCACACCCTGTGATACCTGCAAAGCTGTTTTAGCGTGTACAGGTCCCTTACATTTATAAAGAAGATAACATTGCAGGAATAAAAACCATCATGGACTGCTGGGAGGATCCACTTCATGTATTTTGGGGTTGAGCCACCAGAATCAATACCATAGCTATGTTGCAATGTCTAGCTCTAGATATCCATGTGATGTTCTACAGCGAGGAGATTCGTCAATCTCTAAGGAAAATGAAGAGATGCTGCATCTACATGGGCCAGGTTTCCTTTTTTTTTTCCTAAATATGTATCTGGACAAACTCCCCTATTTTTCTAAAAAACTTTTATCTCAATATATGCCAAAAAATATTTCTTCAGTGATGCCAGGATAGAATTTGGAATATTTTCTTAGTTCCTAAATAATCACTGCAGTCTCTTCACCTTTCTTCTAGCTAGTTTTATTAACCACCAGTATAATATTTGGAGGGGTTTTTAAATGAGAAATCATGAAAGTTTGCAATTCTCTTAAAAAAGAACCTTTCCCTCATCGCCATTTGGAGAAGATAAGCAATGAGAAACATACACCTTGGGATTTTGTGGGTTTTACCTACTTTTGCAATTTCAAAACTGCCTGTGGCTCTTACTTTTCCCTGGAATACATTTGCAGGACACAAGTCCAAATCTTTTCCATGAATACAGATGACAGAAATTAGCCCTGGGGAAAAAAAAAAATCTATGTGCTTTTAAAAGCTGTAGGAAAAACCTCAACAAGTAGTGATGCTATTGTTCCAAGACATCATTAGGTACCAGTGTAAACCCAGCACCTTTGCAGTGTTAGGCACATGAAGAAGGGTTGCTGTTGTGGAGCATGACCCAGTATCTCATCCCAGCTGCTATTTTGAGGAGCAGCACCCTGACATTGCTCTCAAACTGCCAGACAGCCCTGTACAGCACAAGAACCATCACCTGGGTCAGTGCTGTGTTTCTGCCCCCTCCAAAAGAAAAGGGTCAGTTGGGGAGTTTAATGAAAACGGTGTTAATTTCTACAAAGCACTCTCACTAGTGTCCCTAATAAAACCACCCCTTATCAAAAATCACTCTAAACCTCTGTTCAACAGAGAAACCAAGTAAAAATCCCTCAACAGAAAAAGGCAGAGGCCCAGGGCTGCCTAGACGTGAGAAGAAGCCAAGGCTGAGTAGTCATCCTCAGCCAGCGCACCTCTCCAGCTGCAGAGAAGAGGTTAAACTCTGCCCTTCAAGGTGTCTGCTCAACACACCAAGCTCCGGCAGAGCCAACAGATAACATCCTCCAGAGTTGCCATGGGAAACTCCTGAGCAGTCCAGCCTCTCAGTGGCCATAACCCTGCCAGCCTGGTCCCCCCTCTCTGGCGCCCGGGGCTTGCTCCTTCATTTCATGACTGCTTTATCGGGAGACATCCAAAGCCGGCGTCGCTACCCCGGGTGCTCAGGTCTCCCTCCCTCCGGCGGGTAAGGATGAGGGGCTCTGGATCCCAGGGGGGCAGGACATCACCTTTCACGCTCCCCAGTGCTGCCCAGTCCAGCCAAACTAAACGTGAGCAGCAACAGAAGCACCCAGCCCACTGCTTTGACTTGGCCAGTGCTCGGTGGCTAGCTGGGCTGCCATCCTCCCACCATGGGGAGCTGAAAGCACAGCAAAGGGGTGGATCAACAATCCTCCCCCATGGGCCTAAGAAAAGCAGCGTGACCTCTTTCTTCAACAAATGTGTTACACTTCTGGAAAAAAAAAATCCTAGTTTTCTCCAGTCAAACTAGATTAATTTTCCTTTAAAGCTATTTTAGTTTGCTCGAGGCATCTTAAGTACCCTGTATAAATGAATTAGGAGTGACAGTTTCTCCAGAAAGGGGATAGGTGACCATGTTCTTTTCGTGCACAGTGCATACTTTCTGAGAACAAAGAATAGAAGCCAGCGTGGTATCTGTACGCGTGGTACTAAACGGCTCTCTCCCCTTGCTTTCTGAGAGTTTAACATTCCCACTGATGTGTGGAGAAAGACTTGGAAACAAAAAAAATGGGACTTCAGCTGACATAAAATTACTCCTCAGCAACAACTGCACACATCTGCTGGTCTCTAGATGTGCTAAGCAAAGCACAGTGGAGTGTTCTAAACAAACGCACAGCGCGTCGAAAGCGTCAGCGAGAAGCGGGCTGAGCAATGCTCTCGGAAAGGGGCTTGCCTAAGAGAGCTCCACTGCAGCAGGATGGGTACTGCTGGGCAGGGACACAAATCTTCACACCCTGCATCAGACAGACGCTTATTGCTGAAAGAATTTTCCTGTTACAATAATTGCCATAGTGCTGCGATGCTGTGACCTTTCCTGTGGCATTGAGAGAGAGGCAGCAATGAAACTGGACTTTGGAAGACCCACCAGAGTGGAACCTTTTCCCTAGGTAAATGAGATTTCTGCTTACCTTAAAATATTAAACAAATACTTAGGCTTAATCCCAAATTTATTTAAGTTTGTACTGCACGGGATAAAGTATCCCCTGTGTCTCCTCTTCTGATGCACAGTGAAGCACGTTAAGCTCTCAGCAAACCTTATGGTCCCTACAAGACAAGGTAATAATGTGGCCAGACCTCCTGGACATCCCTCAGGACACGGGTGTGCCAAGGAGCACTCCAGGCAAGGACAGGAGAACTGCTGGGGTGCGTCGTGAGGTCGAGACCGTGTGGATCAAGTTATCAAGCTGGCTCTGGGCTGGCGAAGCAGGCTGGGGAACAATTTCCAGTTGTGCTCCTTTCGAAGCAAGGGAAGGAGAACAGCTTCTGCTAAGAGCTAAACAAACTTCTGGGAAGTATTTCTGTGCCCGGTCTGAGGTTTACCAGCCCCTGTTCTAATCAAGAGATTTGGATTTCACGTGGCTGATGCTTTAGTTATGGAGTTACTCATGGCAGAATGCCGTTGCCTTGGTAGCTGGGTGACCCAGGGGGTTAATAAAGTGAATTTTCACCCCAGAGATCTGTGATTCATGCCTGGCTTAACAGACAACAGTAAATGAGTTTGCCGGTCTCAAACTAGCCCACAGACTCACTGTGAAATCCCAGCATCATTTCAGAGAAATTTACCAGAGCTGGGATTTTCTATTCATAAGAGAGCTAAGACTCCAATAATAGGGTTATGTTTCAGGGCAGGATGAGAGGCCATTAAGTAATCCTAGTATATTATTAACTAATGTAAGTTTAAATACATGTGCATAAAATGCCTGGAATTAATTTTTTTTCTTGAAAAAAAATAATAATAAATTTAATTCCATTATGAGTTTAACTTTTGACCAAACAGTTGCAGGGAAGAAGTGAAGCAACCTTGGCCCGCAGCGCTGCAGGCAGCGTTCCGTCCCTGGCTATGTGGGGTGGGCATGGGGTGCAGCCTCCAGGAACCACACCGGGCACTCGCCGGGACATGGAAGGGTTCAGAGGTAACGATGAACTCAGTCATGCCAAGACAGGGGGTGGTTGTTGAGTAGTTCTGTCAACAACAATCTGTAAGTGCTCATCTCCTCGAGGCAGAGGATTTCAGGCTCACCCCAGGCTGTTCCCGAATGGCAGACATCACCCCACAGCCAGCACCTTTGGAGGGGAATGGGTCTTGGTCTCAGGTTCACTGTGCATCACGTCAGAGCAAAAGTTAAGAGAAGCAGTTGCTTATGTCTGATTTTAAGGCATAATCCTAGTTGATAACCTGACAGAAACAATGCTGTTGCCTCTTTCGGGGGAAGTACATCTCAAACACTTCTCATTTGGCTTTCTGCTCACCACAGGGGCAGGAAGAAGATGGGAGAATGCTTTGCCTCTGCCCATAGCTCTGGCTAGATCCCAGGCTGATGGAAATCCACATAATGCTGCTGCAGTCCTCAGCTTACAGATGAGGATCTGAATCTTTCCTATTGCCTTGGTCAGTGAGCAGCAGAATCCAGAGGCTATCAGAGCCAGAGGGCTGTTACTGGGCAGGTATATCAAGAAATCCAACAGACTGTAGTACATTTGCTCTTTATAAAGTATAAACAGCCTGCATGTTTATGTATGACAGAGGTACTGGGAAGGAGGCAAGGGGAAGAGATGTGGGGAGCGACAAATAGACTGTAAATTAAAATTAACTGCATCAGAAACTTGAAGGAAAGATACAAGTTGGGTGCTGTGTGTCGAAAATACCTTATTGCAGTCAAGCCTGACCCTGTTCCTTGAAAAGCATTTCTCTGATTTGTTCAGGTCACAAGTGGGATGGAAATGAGCCTCTGTACTGCTTCTTCACACATCCGGATTTAATAGACTTTTTTCCACTGATAAAAGACCACTAATGAGTTCATTTTCAAGCTATTAAATTGGCTAGAATAGCTAGTTCTGCTGATGATTGCACAGAGACCTGACGGTCACAGTGGGTTTTGTCTTTGGCTGTTAACCATTTGCTGTCTCAGGCTTGCAATACAAATATTTAAGTAGAAAAGGAAAGGAAACCAAGCACAAGAAACCTTGCCCTGTCCTGTCCCCCGTCCTCTCCCCCCCTCCAACTATTTCTTTGTTCTTCTTTTTCCCATTGTGTGTCTGTTTCTCAGATGGCTCTAAACACAGATACTCCCTTCCCAGACAGCTCTCGTTTCAGCGTGATCCAAACAACCACAAGCACATTCACAACAACATTTGAGTCTGGTTCTGGATGAGAGCACTTGGCTTTGTTTACTGAAATGGTTTCTTTCAGAGTATGACAATTCCTTCCCAGACCTCACACTCATTTTTTTTGCTGGGCTGGAGTCTGTTCCCTGATGAAATGCATCCATAGGATGCCCAGCGTTACACAGTCTTAAGAGAACAACTTATTTCTCTGGCTGCACAAATGAATGCAATTAAAGAATCAGTAGGAGATTTCTCTTCCAGTTTAGCTGCACATCACTTGCACTATCATGCTGGCAATCAGACTTTTACAGGCAAACAATTAGCTGCATAGATGCTTAGTGCTGTAAACCCTGCCCTCCTCAGTGCTTGGGGTAGGCAGGGGCAGGTTGTTCCTCATAGTGCTGCCAGCACCCTCTCTTTCTGTTCAGAGAGTCTTTTAATAGGGCTGGGTAAAACACACTGGAAATAGATTAGACCTCGACCTTTAGTCTGCTTCGGGACCAAGGATTTGGCAACACACAAAATTAATTTGCACACCCTCCTCTCAACGTACACGTGTGTTCACCACCCCTTCCCCTTTACACCTTCCTTGCCTTAACTCATCATTGCTTTTGGTCAGATACCCCGGGAGAGAGCCACTCACAGCCACACAGGCCATCAAAAATGCACTCTGCTCGAGACACGGCAAAGAACACTCCTGAAATACATCTGAAATACTGGGGAGTTGTACGTGCCAGTTATTTAATGAGTTACGGTTTTGGCTTTGTCCTTTCCCACCTGGCCCAGGGGAAAGGTAAGAAAAAGGAAGGGTAGTAGGGAGGATGACTTCGGGCACTGCCCTTTCACATCCCAACAATGTGTTTCAGTCTCGGTGACTGCAGACAGTATTACAGGTATTAAACAAGAGAAAAAGTCCAACTGTTAAGATCAAGGACTGAGCAGCAGTTTTAAAGGGTCGAGCACACATTCATCCCCTCCAGTGGCTCTGGAAACCTCAGTTTAGGTTTCTTCCCTGTATTCCACCAAGTCTCTGCCCGTGCCATGAGCACTCATTGCATAACGACAACAGTTCTGACAGTTCTTCCACCGTGCTGGGACCTGCAGAAGGTTCCCCTGCTTCTCAGTCCCTCTGCTGACCTCCCAACCTCCTGCTATACTCCAACCTCTTCTTTTTCCATCCTCCACAACCAGTTCCCTGGAACCGCCCGATATGAGGCAGAATTTGTAGGAGGCAGGAAAATGCAACACCAGGTTCCTTTCATACCACACAAAGTTATGGATTTATGCATTGGTGAATTTTATGCTCAGTGAATATTTTCTTTAATGCTTAACTGATGTTTTCACAGACAATCAACCTGCCTTGCCAATGATACACCCCTTGTTTAACTTTACAGGCAATATAAAGAAAAGCTAATGTTGTCACACAGACTTTAAGATTCATGTGGCCTTCCTCTATTCTTTACTGACTTAATTATGTACATGTCCTATTTCTTTTGCTGGCCTTTTCCTCCATGACTTCCAGACAATCTTTCGACCACTTTTACCATGGCCACAGCTCAGACAATGCACTGCTTATGAACTACAGCTTGATCCCAGCTAAGCTGGACAATTCCTAACATAAGAAACAAAACCACATTCTCAGCCATCCAAATAAAGCTCTGGCTTCCAGATCTCCACACTGCTACGTTGGGATTGTGTCTTGGTGAGGGGAAGGCTAAAAGGCTGGTGCAGCACTGCACAAAACACGCTGCCTGGTTTGATGGAGACCCGGGTCACAAGCTGGGAGGGCAACCTGCAGTTGTCTGGATGCTCCAGGTGCTGCATGGAGATAACAGCTCTGCAGAGGGAGAATGAAATCCCTTCTTTTCTGCACTTGTAAGCAGGTAAAGATCTCAGTTTGCTTTTAATGACACTTTTCTGGATGAAAGTTTCAGAGAATGACCTTATTTCTGTTTTATTTTGTAACATCTATTTGGTTGAGATCAGGATCCGTGAGACAGTGGAGGCTTTTGCCAGAAGGCACTAGACATGGGTCCATCACAACGCTGCCATTTCAGCCCAGTTACCTGGGACTGTGACACCCCCAGTGCACCAAACACCTCCTGGCTGCTCCTGTGCCATTCCTGACCTGCAGCGCCAGCCCAAGGAGAGGAGAAATAGCAGCACCAAAGCAGGGGGAAAAGCAGGCTCATCGTGCAACATTTCAGGTATGGCACACGGGTCAGTAAGGAAGAGATGCTGAGAGACATGCCAAACATAGGAAAATGCAGGATATCCCAGCTCTGGCCTTCACAAGACCTCCTCCCAAAGATGGATGTGTCAGGTGCTGACCATTCAGTCAGAGCAGCCAGTAGGTCAGAGTCTACTCTTTTTAAAAGAGGAAAGTTTTGAAGCTCCATATTTTTTGCCTGGCTGCAGCCACAGACTGAGTGTATCCACAATANCCAAAGACCCTACTTCTGAAGAACCTCAGTCCAACACTCATTTAATGCTCCACAAATGATAATTTTCCAGGCTCACTTCACAAAAGCCATTGCTGCTGTGAGCTGCTTACTCAAAATGTAAAGCAGGTCCCCAGCCCATTGCACTTCCAGGCTGACGGAGCAGCGTGCTCTGCTGGGCTGGGGTTCCCTGCTGTGTGGAAGCAGTTGCAGGAGAGCACCTCGATCACACAGGAGTGTCTTTTAGAGGTGAGTCCTGAGTAAAAAGGAAGCCTTTTTTATCAGAGAATGTGTTGCAGGCAGAGGAAAGTACAAACTACCCTCAACTAGCTTACATCAAATGAGCTTTTTAAGTTCACTGCTTAAAATGTATTGCAATTGTATGTGGACATTTCCAAAGTGACTTAAGGTAAACTGAATGAAGACCACCTCAATTTTCAACACGGGATTTACATCGTCTGTTTTAACAATGCAGTTTAACACTTTTAGGGAATCTGAACTCAAAGTTGNAGCGTTGATTTGGAGGCTGTACTGAAGAATGCTCAGTAGGCAAGAAAAAATGGTGATTGGAAGAAATGATGGAGGGAAATGGGAGAGCTAAGAAAGAGTAAAAATCAAAATGCACCACATTTGCCTCATTTCTCATTGCACGCCCAAAGACCCTACTTCTGAAGAACCTCAGTCCAACACTCATTTAATGCTCCACAAATGATAATTTTCCAGGCTCACTTCACAAAAGCCATTGCTGCTGTGAGCTGCTTACTCAAAATGTAAAGCAGGTCCCCAGCCCATTGCACTTCCAGGCTGACGGAGCAGCGTGCTCTGCTGGGCTGGGGTTCCCTGCTGTGTGGAAGCAGTTGCAGGAGAGCACCTCGATCACACAGGAGTGTCTTTTAGAGGTGAGTCCTGAGTAAAAAGGAAGCCTTTTTTATCAGAGAATGTGTTGCAGGCAGAGGAAAGTACAAACTACCCTCAACTAGCTTACATCGAATGAGCTTTTTTAGTTCACTGCTTAAAATGCATTGCAATTCTATGTGGACATTTCTTAGATGACTTAAGGTAAATTGAATGAAGACCAATTTTCAATATTGTATTTACATTGTCTGTTTTAACGATGCAGTTTAACACTTTTAGGGAATCTGAACTCAAAGTTCATGGCACACGTTGTACAGGCAAAACAGAAAGTCCAGCACTGGAGCAATGACATCTGTAACAGGTAAGGAAGATTTCTGTCTCCATGACAATATTGCTTATGTTTTCTGACTAAATACTAATGCTATTTTGTACCATTTTTAGCAATTAAGTGTAAGAGAGATTACCTAAAATAATGGTCAGGATCTGAGCCTTGCCTTGTCGTACAGGTCAAGAAGCACGACCGAAGGCTGCAGACTTCAACCTCTGACCACCACTCTGCAGGAAAGGTAAAACTCAAGAAAGGAAAAGGGAAAGGTCAGGGAAAGCAATGCCCAAGAAAGGCATCATTAGCGAGGCAGTGTGGCTACTGCAACTGGCCTCAGCTACTCTGAGAGGGACAAAAAGCTCCTCATCAAGAAGCCATCGATACACAAGCCACTGAGGGTCCTGTCTGGCAGCCCCAATTCCCAGCCCCTGTGTAACAGGTTAATAATTCATCTCCTCTCACCAGTCAGACCCCACCTTGACTCCAAGGCAGTTCATAACAACTGCCATTATAATATCACAAAACCCTCAGGTTAATCTCCTCTTTAAGAAGACAGATAGCCCAAGTGCTGATGCAAAATCTTCTCTTTTCCTCTGGACTTTTCAAGGTTTCATAGCTCTTTATTTTTTGGCATAGAGCTGCTGAACAATAACCGAGCTGGACTGCTCCTGATGCACAACAGGGCGTGACCAGTGCAAAAAAAGCAGCACAAGAAAACCTTGGAAATTTCCTTTGCATGTAATCAGCATCCATCTCCCACAAACACAATGCCCAGTCGAGCAGAAGAAAAATGACTTTTAGAAGTGGGTGTTCTTTCTAATGGGTGTTGATTTGAGCAAGGTGTTAACACACGTGCACCCAGGCTGACTGCAAGGCAACCTTGTTTTCTACCACCAGACATCTGGTTGAGAACAGTATCTCTGGGTTTAGTCCTCAAACCCGACCTCTAGCAGGAAACAGCTGGAATTAGCTGTCCCTGCTGTTATAGGACTAGCACGTTATGCCTTAGCAAAGCTAATAACCAAGGTAGGAGGAAAAACTATTAACCAAGGCAGGAGGAAAAACTATTAACCAAGGTATGAGGAAAACCCAGCCTGCTCTGCTGCTGCAGCACGGAGGAAGGGTTCCGTGTAAACAGAACAGCAGTGGTTAAGCAAGCCCAGAGAACACGGATATATTCGAGTAGTTTATTTCTCCAGGCTTACCAATTTGATTCCCATGAAGTCCAAAGCTATTAAAAACATGACCTTTCTATCCCGTACAGCTTGGCAAGAAGCCAAACCGGAACTTGGTTTGACTGGGGTGGTATGACAGAGTGCCTGTTCAGCTGGAAACGAAATGGCTTTTCTTTACAGAAAATTATACCTGCAAGACTTAATGTCCATCATGAACATTACACACATACAGAGTCATTAATTCCCTCGTGGCAGCCACTCAGAAAAGAAAAGGGACAATGTTTCTAGGTGTAGAGAAAATGCTGCTTGCCTGACATTTGTTCCCTGATGGAGAGAAGTGAAGTAAGCCCTGATAATAAGTGATCAGGCAGAAAATAAACAGCTCGTATAACCAGTATGTCACGGACACCTCGTAACTCCTTGGCTCCAGCAAGCACCCTCTTTTTCAAATAAGGGGAAAATAGGAATCCTGCGTAGGCTTTTGACCCAGTAAAGCCTCTCCTTAGTGCCTCCACAAATACCAGTGGCAAAACGAGCACCTTTCAGTCCAGTTAGGAGTAAAAGAAAGAAGATATGCATGGCAGAAAAAAAAATGCCTGGATAGTCCTGCTGTTTTCAGGAGTGCTGCACTGAATTCTAGCTTTAGAAAAAAAATCCAAGAAAAAATCTTTAGAAAAAAAAAATCCAAGTCAGAAAATGGCAGGTGATAGAAAATTTCAGCTGCCAGGTATCTTTGGCTTTAAAAATATCTTCTACTTTTAATCAGGCTGGAATGACACGTGACAGATACCATCCTTGAGGAAAAAGAATAGTCCTGCATAATTAATATTTTCCCTTTACTCAAAACACAACGAGAAATCATTTGCTGCCTTCTATTAGTTTTGCTCATTATTCATGGGGGGCATGGAAGACTTTTCAAAATATTCTTTTTGTGGGAAAACAAAATAGTATTTTTTGGTTTCCCATCTGCCTCACTATGCAACACCTATGTCCACTTTACTTGCAGGAAGAAAATGACCTGTAGACAATTCCAGAAAGACGGTTCCAAGGAACCATCATTTCAGTTACATCACGTCAGTGGAGGTTTTTACTTCTTGCTCAAGTGTCAGATCAGGTCTGGAATGCAATTAAGCCTTCACCTTAGGTAACGTTTCACACCCGCGTGCTCCACAGGCTCACTGTGAACTCTAGAAGAGGAGTGGATGGCAGCAAGGAGGAAGGGATCTGCCTCCCTAAATGTGTCTTCACCAGCAGTAAGTTTGGGGAGCCCAGAGTCACAGTCCTGAAGAATCCTTCCACCCATATCACCCATCGTTATTCACTCTTTTGGCCCCATTATCTTCTAACAAGTGGGGGGTTTGCTGCAATTTTTTCTTGCAAGTCCTTGAGGATGACCTGCTTTCAGCAGCAGATCTGCACTCCTGAAGGGGTTGGTGACAAGAAGCAGGAAGGTTCAAGCAGTGTCCTTCACTTGCTATATTCACTGACACATTTAAGAGAGCATTTAAGACTTTTGGCCAACCTGCCAATGGCCACATCTTTCATCAGCCACGTGCCTTGCCTACCAGTGGAGTTACTGTTTGACATTCGAGTCTGAAGTTAAAGCAGACTTATCTGCTTTACAGAGGAGGAGATATGGGGTGTCCTTCCACCGTGAATTCCTTAAGGACTAGGAAAGCATCCCTCCTATGGCATCGCTTAAAAGTCATTATCCCATCTCGTTTCCTTTCTTAGGGATGAGGTGAGACAGTGAATCACGTTTAAATCCAGTTTGGAGAGATACAGTTCTAAATATTGAGACCCTCTTTACTCAGCCATGAAGAGCTTCAGGTCTAACTGAAAACGTGCTGCAACATGACAAACCCCCGTGCCCTTTTACTTGCTCCAAACTCACTTCAGGGTTAAGAGCCTGGCCACTTGTCAAAAGTCCAACAGCTATTAGAGCGGACTGATCGAGTGGAACACGATGGCAAGAACAAAAGGGAAGGAAAAGAAGGCAGGCAGTTTTATCTGCATGATGAAACCCCTGGTAGGCAGACAGCACCCACCACGGCTGCTTACCCCGAAACAGAAACGGGCACTGAACGGTTGGCTTTAGGTTGAGTAAAGGTATCAAAGCACTGGCACTTCTTTGCCACTTTGGGACCGTGCATCGCCTGCTGTCTCGGCTGCTGGAGAGATTAGGGGCCTGAACTGCTCCTGCTTTCTATGATACCACCCTCCTAGGAGAATACCCCACTGCCTGCAGAATGGAGCGGGAGGAAACGTATTAAGGAAGACAAGTCTCAAAGCATTCCTTCTGCTTTCTTCTGCTTGTGGCAAAGAGATACTCTTAATACATACATTGTGAAAGATCGAGAGGGGACCTCATCAGTGCTGTATAATAACTGAGGATAAATCCAAGGCTCTATGGGTAGTATCCATGATTAATTGCATTCAGCCGACATTAGACTCTGTCATTATCAGCTGCTTGCTGCTCAGCACTTGCTATGCTGTTAATTATTGTTGTGTGGCTCTAAGGGATGTTTTCAAAACATTTCAAATTCTGCTACTGTAACAGCAGAGGGAAGAAATCAATAAGCTGCCATTTAGCAGAGGAAAGAAAAACGGATACTTTTATTAAGATGTTCTGGACAATTTTGGTTTATGTGAGAGCAGGTACGCTATCACCAACACTAAAAGGGCTTCCAAGACAGCACTGACATTTGGCATCCTACCTAGACCTCACTGAAACTCTCTTTCCACCCACAGAGACCAGTGCTCTCCAGCACATAAGGCAAGGGGCAAGACTGAAAGGGTTACATTCAGAGTCCAAGATTTTTGGAATTAATATTTTAATCAAATTTTTGTTATCATATCACTTACAACTTGGAAAAAACCAAAACCAAATAAAACCCACCCCACAGTTATTGAGATGGGCATGGTGCTAAGGATCTTTGCACAGGAGAGAAAATACTGTTATCAAACTAGAGACAAAGGGGCTGCCTGCTGATAAAAGGTCTTCCACTCTCTCTATCTGATGCTAATACTTCGAAGTTAGCCTTAACTTCACCAAAACACAACGCAATGGATTCTTTTCTGCTTTTGTTCTTCTGTTTATAATGGTCAACCATAAAAGTCTGACCCGTGGTGCAGTCGTGGGGAAGACATGCAACTGCTGGGCAATGTGCAGCAGCAGTAATGGGCTGCTATGACCTGCAGAAATCTGTCTCAGTCATTATCTCTGGTAATTAAAAGCAAGATTAAATTTAGGTAAAAGTCCTGATAGTGGGAAGAATCTAAAAATGAGAAATAGCTTTTGTTAGATCCTTTCAAATCTGCTCATGAAATTTTCCAAAACAAGGTTTATCCTTTAATTCTGATCCATGGGAAATGATGAAAAATGTTCTCTTCTGATTCAGAGTGAAACCCACTTCTGACACACCAACATTTCTAGAGTTCAGACCTTTATTTAAACTAAGTGGAACGGATCCAATAGCTGAAAGAAATAAGACTCTGCGTTGGAATCCATACTTGGTGTGTGGGAGAGCAGAAGAACCAAGGCTGGAATATGTGGGATGCACAAAATCTGAGTTCCTGGCGCTTGCCCTTTCTCGGATGCCATCACTAGACCCTTCTGACTACAACCTGCACCCCATCCAGGGGATCTCTCCCACAGCCCCACTGGCCTCTCTCCAGAAGAAGGCTTTAGAGACTTCCAGCCAGTTTGGATTTCTTAGTGCAAGGGAATGTCCTGGGTACCATTAGCTACCAAATTACCATCCAAACTGGTGGACCTCGTGTTTCCTTCTTATTCCTTGGGTATTGATCAGTAACACTCCAGCAAGTTCCAAATGGGAAGAGCTACCACTAGACCTAAAGAGCAAATATTTAAGCATAAATAAAGTGCGTTAATGATCCATTTAAAGGAAACATCAAGAGACCTTGTAAATCAATTCCTGCTATCAACTAATGCTATTATCTAAACGAGATGTAGTGCCTGAGAGCAGCTGCAGAGCATCCCTGTGCCTATGCAATGAGATTACAGGAACACGGGATGTGTACCTACATGCAGAGGAGCCTAAAGCAATCCAGAGGCACCGGTGTTTGTGGAACAGAGATCTGGATTATGTGTGTCTGAACCATCGGTGAGATAGTGAAATTGCATGTTGATTACCATCCTGTTGAGAAATGTGACAATGGGCTAGGGAAAGAATGAGAGCAGAGTGTGCTAGAGGCCAAGTGATTAATCTATTTTCTCAGTATTTCTCAACAATGTGCTGCCTCGGAGGAAGTCACGGTTACAGAGTATCCGCCAACCTGACGCAAAGCTCGATAAAATATCAGAATAAATAGGATAAAAAAAATTACCTTCCCATCTTGCAGGAAGGCTTCCTGATCCAACATGTCTCCTACTGCTTTGCAGGGCTAATTTCAGCCTTGCTTTGAGATGTTCATGAAAAATCAATTACATGACAGCAAGAGTGAGAGGCCTAGGAGGCATCCACCTCCGTGCCCAGCAACACCACTGGCTGGAAATTGATGCCAGACAAGTTCTAATTAGGAATAAAGCACAAATTTGCAACAGTGAGAGTGACTAACCGCTGGAAAAATAAGATATTAAAGGAAGAGGTGGGTTTCCTGTCTTTGCAGCTCTTCCAAGAGACCGTGGAGGCCTTGCTGAAAAGCATACTGGGCTAAGCAGAATTACAGAGTCAGTGAGTTCTAATGCTTCACAACAGACTGGTTTGACCAGATGAAATAAGTAACCCCCTGGCTTTAATGTTCATGAATCTGCCAGCACAAGGAAGCTACCAACTCTGCTGGGAAGAGGATGAAGAAGACTCCCCTTCCTGAAGTTGAAATCGCCAGCTGCGTAACAGTGTTTGGCAGATATATCCTCCCCAAAGTAACCATGAGAGCACTGTAAACTGTTATGACAAGGGGCACTTGTTTGTCTTACACTTAAGGCATAAAATCCTGTTAGCTAACGTATTTCTTTATTTGTATCTGAATTTCAGCTACAATGGATATTTCTCTTTAAGCTTCACCTCAGCCACCCAAACTGTAACAGAGCCATCACCAAACCAGGCAGCCTAGAAGAAGACTGTAGTTGGGTATCCTGCTCTCACCCTACCCCTTTTAGCCCCTATGAATTTGAAATAAATAAATAAATAAAAATGCCACGGTTCCTTTTACTCTCCTAGGAAATAAGAGCTGAAGAGTTAGTGAAGAAGCCAAGTAAGGTATTAGTGATGGACCCTCATATACACAGCCGAGCTTCAGGCAAGTTCTGTCTTGGGAGAGAAATGATGTTTTGGAACAAAACCAAGCCCCGAGTGTTTGACTGTGTTTCCTTCACAGAGATGAACAGTTTTTAAGCACGACAGCAATCATTACACGTCCCTACCTGCAAACAGGACAGCTCTTATGTTTTCAAAGCCTGCTCTACTGGCTTTCAAGCAAATAGCTCTCATTTCTCATCCTCCATTTAGATGTGAGAGATTAATTAAGCTCATCTACAGTTGATTAATGCAGGTAGGAAGCCTGTGGCTTCTTCCAATTACATTTAGATGATGTGGTACTACTGGATATATTTATTTGGCTTTTAAGAAATATATCTGTAAGAATGATCTAAGCAATTGTGGTGTCAGATTAAAATGCATTATACAATCATTAGTGAGCCAAACCAGCAGCACATTCTGCGTAGCCATCTGGAAAAGATGTTACAGAACAGATCAACATCTCAGGATGAGAAGGGACTCTGGCTGAAATATAGATCCACTTGTACTTCACTAAAGGCTGCTTTTCCGACCGTGGAAGCAAGGAGATGCTAAACTATGGAGAAGGGATGTGGTAGCATGAAAAGGTTATTGCAGAGCAAACTCTGAGGCATGGTCCTAGACTGGGCTAATACTGGAGACTTACTGGTGTCACCCTCGTGCACTGGATGAAACCATTGCTCCTATTTGCACCTCTGACAGCTTCATCAGCTGAAGAATGGATCGACTGGCTTATAAGAAGTATGTTAGAAAATAGGAGTGAAGAAATCACAGTTTGGGTTTGGTTGGTTGAGGTTTTTGATGGGTTGATTGTGGGGTTTTCTTTGGTTTTTTTTGGCTTCTGTGGGTTGGTTTTTCTGTGTTTTTGTTTGGGTTTTGTGTGTTTGGTTTTCTTGAGGGAATTTTCTCAAACGTGTAAAACACACCTTAGAACTCTGCTGAGACAAGAGAGGCCTCTTAAAATCTGAATGTCTTGATGCTAAAAAAAAAGTTCCCATGGCCCTTTCTTTACACAGCACGTTTGAAAATCAAGACAAAACAGGAAAGGTCCCAGTATGAGAAAAACACATCCCTTCTGATGTTTTCCTTTGCTGCCTATCAATCTCGTTGCACAAATTCCACCAAAGTGAGAACAATGATTGGAAGCTTCTGATAAGGTGGGATGGAGATCCAGAGCTATGGAGCTGTGTTTGGAGACTGAGAACAAATGTATTTAACTACACTTCCCATCAGCTCTTTGAGCTGCCTACACTGTATGGATAAACATGTGGATTCCTGAACTGAGGAGCACCGTTCTGACAGGCTTACATACTGCCTGAACTTTCCTGTGAGCTCCTCCCTGTGCTCCAAGGAAACACAGCTGGGGGGCAAGTCCAGCTCAGGCAGTACCGGGATGGTACCGGTTTGCACAGAGCACCCCTCAGTGTGGCCTCCCCTCAGTCACAGTTGTGGTTTGTCAAGCCTAGGAGAGGACAAAGAGCAGGAAGCTCATAGAGAGGATGAGCTTCTCTCTCTGTTCAAGCCTTGGCTCCGTAACATACTTTGGCTGTGTCAGACAAAACACCCACTGCCAAGGACCAAAAGATGTGCACAGGTTAAAACGACATCAGCCAAACATAACAACATGGCAAATCATTCCACCAGAATGCCTCACCCCACGATTCCGACCTCCCCTACCTGCCTGGATTTTCCACCTTTCTTTCACCAATGGATGTGATCCCAGATTTCCAAACTCCCGCAGCTCCCAGTTGGATTTGTCCAAGAAGAGCCACACGCTGAGTGACATTGACAGCCACGTACCACGCTTACCTGCTGCTCACAACTCTATACTACACAGGATAAACATGCACACACCATACAGCCAGGATATCTCCTCAGTTCATTTCTATTCAATCCAGTACCTGGGATTAATTCTGAGCTTATTTTATCAATTTCCATGGGATTTTTCTTTTTGCATCAATGACCTAGGTGTTACCACTCCTGGTGTTGGTTTAATTTTCCTAATTGACATGGGTTTGCTGAACCCATTTAATTGAATTCATTTCATTAACAGGGAAACTGATGCTGATATATGGAAAGAATATGGTTTAAATATATGAGCAAATACTCCCCACTTTTATTCAGGCCAACATGGCTTTCCACTGAATTCCATAGTCACATCTCAAAACAAATGCATTTTAATTCCTTCTGATTTAAGTCTCCTCCAACCACTTCTTTGTCACAGTTGGATGCATTTAAGTAAACCAATTGGTATTTATAGAAGCCAATTTTCATTTAAATCCTTGAAAGATAGTTTAAATATTTCTTCAGCACCCACTGCACATTAACCACTACTAAGACATTGCTGAAATTCAGTAGGCTTGCTATGGATAAGACTACCAGATTTTATTTTAATGGTATTATTGCTTCTCTCTTCTTCCCAGTAATTTAGGCAGATCAAATCTGCAAGCAGGACAGATTGGCTTGAGGTTTACATTCTAACTTAAACCTCCCATATGTTCCCACACACTCCATCGTGTTTCCACAAAGCTGGTTCTTTCCTTCCCGTGGTACCACTGGACTCTGCTGAACCAGCAGCCAGAGCTGAGGGATCACTAAAACAATAGCCAGTGATGATCCTAACGCAGGCAGCAACTGAGAACTGTGGAATTTATTTAACACACCCAGTGGTCCTTGGTTTATAGCATCGACAGGACAGCAGCTTCAGGAGTTCGGGGTTCAAGTCACAGATGGAGCCCCTTTCCGAAGGGCTTACAGGGCAGCACAGCTCCTGCACAAGTTCTAAAATGCAGCTAGGAAGTTCTGCTTCTTAAAACCCAAATACTCTCCAGGCTGTCTCAAAAGTTTGGATTCCAGGTGACATTTCCTTACAGCATGCAGTGCTGCACTGATCTGATGGTGCAGTTTGGGTGCAATGACATGGGAGTACCAAGCTGTCCATTCAGAAAGGCTCAGTTGTCCCTGGGAGGGGATTCACTACCAGCAGCCCATCTACTGGGGCTTTCTATGAAAGAAACTTCCTTAGAAGATGTCAAAATCTCACTGTTACTGGTAACTGTGCTTAACAACTGGCTGTAGCAGAGTCCCCTAGCTGTGATTTCCAAGTGGTGCACAGGTTTTCTCTCAGAGGTTGGTGTAGAGTCAGAACAGGACACTGATATCTGATCTATATATCTACCTGATATCACAGCTGCTTTTCAAAGCATCCTAAGTGCATGGTTTTATCATGGTTTTATACTCTCTTGAAGTCTTTTTACCCTGCTTTATTACCACTAGTTGCATACCACCCCCCCGCCCACCCCAAAGGATGTCCAGTGATGTTCCTCTGGAAGTTGGTTTCGTTCTCTCTTTGCACAGCACCAACATGTGTTAAGGAAACCTGCTGTCAAATATTTGGAACTGGTGATGAAGGGTTCCAGAATTCACCTTCTTTCTGTGGATCAGTTACAAGATTTTGTTGCTTGCAGCACTGGGGGTTTGCTGACATTTTTGGTACATATTAACTGCAGGTGCCCTTCTCTGTCTCTTTAGCAACTGGGAAGTGAGCCCCATCTCTTCCAGGACTTCACACGAACAGACAGTCCCCCTTGCAGTGTATGTGCAGCTGCTATTAATAGTAGAACATCCGAGATAACCTTCTCCTGGTTTCTGTTGACTCAGCTGCCAGAGTTGCTCTGCTCTATACACAACCTGTGGGAATCTGCTGTATGAATCTCAGCTTTGCTAATGTTCAGAGTGATCTGCATTTGGAAGGAGGGATGACACGTTCCTCTGCCTTCTACCAGCACAGGAAAGTTCCCCGAACTCCTGATGCTTATTTACCCTTTGAAGCCCCCAAGAACCCAGCTGAAGATGTGTGCTGCTTTCCTGCACTACCTAGCAGGTGATTTCTGTATGGATCAGCCTGGCTGCCTTTGTTCAGGTGGAGGAGAAACCCGAGCAGAAGCCTAACAGGATCTCTGGGGATCCCTTCCTTAATTTGCACATTGTTTTGCTTCAGCTTCCCCTGCCCTTTTGACTTAAAGATTCAATCAGAGATCCAGAAATGGGCAAAGCCTTCATTTCCCTCTTGTTGTGCCCGAGATGCTGCCAACCCTTCCAACCTGCTGGCAGGCTGGCTCATCCACAGCCACTGCTGACTTTCTGACTCCCTCAGGCACTGGGTGGACTTTGTTGAGGTGATGTGAGGATTGTATCGCTGCCTGGGGACAAATACAGCTAAGGTACATCCCAGTCTTTCCAAATATTGTATTCTTTTTGCCACCTGCTAGTGAAAACTGTCTGTAGTGCCTGATAACAAGCCACCACGGACCACGTTCTAGGTGTATGTGGCCACTGCTTGCCCAAAGGACTGCTGCAGAGCACAGAACAGAAATAGCTCCACGCAGACAGAATTAGAATTGTGCTCCTTGTAGCTGAGCAGCAGAGAAGGGAGAGCAGATCAAACTCACAGGGAAGACTTAGATTATACAAAAAGCAAAGGGTCATAAAGCATGTCCTTCCACAAAGAAAGTATTTCAAACACCAAATTCCCTCACAGCTTGTAAAACCTTTACAAGTACTCCAGCCCCTCTGCAGCCCAGCGCTGAGGGCTGTGCCCACACATCAGATACCAAGGTCAGCAGCTGCAGGAACTGGGCTGGAGGATGCCCGTGGATCCTATCAACCTCAATGCCAAGGATCTGCTCTTCTGACTTCGGGCACGGGTGAAGCCAGAGCTGCCACCTCACAACCAACCAGAATGTTCTCTTGTACTTTCATAAATGCATCAAATTTCCATGTTTATGCATCTTAACGAGATCCTCCACTAAAATGGGAAGTTAATGATTTATTGGTTTAAATAATTTACTTTACAAGTGAATTAACATGCCAGCCTTGTTGCACACTCTATAAGGGAAGCAAATCCTTCTCCAGTGCCTCAGTAACTCTAATTAGCATGTTCCTTCTCTTGATGCAGTGTTTTGACAGTTACTATATATGCCCGGACCTCAAAGTATCTCCCTTTGGTTAGATGAGGAGAAAGTGGTTAATCTGGGTGTGTGGGAAAGGGAAGTTGTTTAGGAAGCAGCTCTGTGTCACGCTTTGATNAGTTTGGGTGTGTGGGAAAGGGAAGCAGCTCTGTGTCACACTTTGATAAAGGTTTCAGATGAACACAGGCGGCCAGAGCTGATTTTTGAAGCTGACAGCTTCAAAGGAGGTGCAGGATTGTATGGAAATAATGGGCACTAAATCACCTCCTCTCCAGCAGCAGTGTCATCTGGAGGCAGGGCAGAACCAGGGGACGGGAATCTCAGCGAGACTCTCCTCACAAGTCTCATCAGCTGTCATTTGTTTGGTAGTGTGGTTTGGGGTCTCTCTGCTTCTGTTTGTTTGGGGGTTTTATTGTTTTTTATTTGGTCTGTACTTTACTGAAGCCCTGTGAATCAGTGGGTCTTGCCTCTGACGCTTTAAGCACCGGTTGAGGTTCGTGTGTAACCAACACGTGGCATTTCCAAGCTCGGTAGGATGTTCTTTGGTGAATGGGACAGAAAATATTGCAAAGTTACTGATTCATAATTTAAATTTTAGTAGCATCTAGGGGCCTTGTAAAAGACTGCAGCCAGCTGAACTAAGGACTGAGTAAATAGATGCCAAAAGACCATCTACAGAGCTTGCAGTTTAAATATTTAGGGCACTCAGAAAGGAATTCATATTTCTGGTTTATATACAGGACACTGAAAATGCTGAGGAGGGATGACATAGACCTCAGGGAATTTTTCACCTCTCCTAATGCCCAGGCCAGTAATTTAACTCGAGCCATCTTTCACCCCCCTTTAATACAAGATTTGTGCTGCCCACTGTGTGCATGATGTGTTGCAACTTCTTGTTGTACGGTTATTGCTGCTCCTTAAGCCTTCAGAACACAAAGAACCATCAAAGGCACATAAAATAAAGTCCTTCCACAGACTTCCTCTAGCAAGGAAACGAATTAAAGGCTTACAAAATCAGATGAAAAAACTAACTTGTGTGTGCTTACACGTCAATGGGACCACGCTTGTTCTCTCTGAACGGACCCTGGGTGCTGCAGCCAAGTTGTGCTGCCCTCCCCGGGCAGATCTCACCCAAATGCAATGATCTGTGTTCCACGTTACAAGCAATCTGCCCTGACTGCGGCCTTATCCCGCCTGTTGGCTCCTCCAATCAAAAGTTCTACTTCCAATGACAGAAATGATGCGAAACATGTCACGGGCTGCCCTCCAATTCTTCTGGAAGCCAGGGGACAGCCAGCAGATAGCTCACGTGGCTGCAGTTGATTGAAACAGGAAAGCAAAGGGCTGGTTTGGTGTCTCTCTGTACCTACACCTGCAAATCAGCGTGCTCTCCCCGAGCCTCTCTGCCCCTGCAAGCATTTCAGGCAAGAGGCAGAGAGATGGGCACAGGGCACCAGGGCTGCCTCGGGCACCCGTCACCTCCCCAGTACTGGCTGGGGAGTGGGAACTGGGACTGGACACAGAAGGGATGCGGGCTGCCAGGCGTGCCACGCTTGGCAACCTTCACCCAGCTTCGCAAGGGACTTGAAGGAGGTGGCCGTGGTGAATTGTCACCAGCACGGGCTGCTGAAGGTAGCCAGGGCAGGGGTGGTGACGAGAGGAGAACGTCACCAAATGCAAACATTAAAAACTGGAGGCACTGCAGGAAATGTCCACGTTGGTGTTGGAGGGATACCAGTCAAACTGGCAGGACACTGCTATTAAGAAACAAAGAACACCTCAGACTTCAGCCACATCTGACCAAAGAGCAACGACCACGCAAGCAGCCGGGTGACAGCCGGTCCTGGGACCACCGATGTGCCAAGCAGCACATTGCCATGGTGGGGAGAGATGGGGGAAGAGCTGCTTCCAGCTCACAGAAGCTCAGTTCTCTGGCACAGGGCATGGCTCCCTTTCACAGCGAGCAACAGATCTGCTGCCAGAGAACCACAGGGCTTCTGGTTTGAACCCCACGGGTGCTCAGTGGGGCCGATGAGTGGATGGTGAGCTCTGCCAGTTGGTGAAGTTGGCTTTTGTGTCTGGCTGCCAACCTCAGGCATGAGAGGAAGCTTGCTGATTTTCCTGGTATTCTAGCAAGCAAAGGATGCTTGAAAAAGAGCAGTGTGAGGTTAATTGGACATCTGATTTTAAAAAGGTGAAAGTTTAAATACTAACAATGTGGAACAGGAAATCTGACAAGAAGACCCAGTACATGAGCAATGTTTAAGTAAAGGAAATTAAATGCAGCCATTACAGGCAGCGAGGTGTCTTTGAACAGGCTGGAAACACAGACAGATAAATGGTGCTCAGAGAAACACCCCAGAAGATGTTGAATTTGACAAAGGCAATGACGTCGAGGCAGCACAATCAGAATCTCATTGAAACTAAGGATGTGAACAATCTAACACTGGTCCTTGCAATGGCACAGGGTCATTTTTTCCACAGCAGCACATTAAAATAGGGATGTGGAGTGAAGGAAGGCTTGTCTAACTCTGCATAAGGAAGGCGAGTGTGGCTGGAGAGTGCATCCATCATCTAGAGGAAAGGATCTAAGTGTCCTCTCAAACTCGGTTTTCTGGCAATGGTGGGACAAACAAACACACACGCTGAGTAGAAAGTTTACCCCTCTGAGATCAGAGTGCTGCAGCAGGGATGCCTTTCACAGCCCAAGAGGTCAGACAGGCTTCACCACACAGCCAACACCACTGCTTTATAAACGAGGGGCAAGACCCCCTGTTCCGTGCTGCCTCTCTGCACCCCACGAGCAGCATCACTGCCAGCACCCCTCACACAGCAGGCTGGCATCCCCGCTACTCCCTCCGTGGTCTCTTGTGGGAGGGATGCTGAAGTGCATCCTTCTGGGACATAAATGTTCCATCTGGCAGCGGGAACCAGAGGCAAAGAAGTAGGGAGCTATAAAAGTTTTAAAAGGATGTCAAGCTCCCCAGGGAAATGATTCTAGTCCTTATTTAGCACTAAATACCTCTTCTAAAACTCAGCCTCCCCCACTTCCCAATTAGGGAGGCACCTGCTTTATTCCAGTTGTATCCTCTGAGTCTAAGCAGACTTTCCCAGGCAACTCCATCAAGGAGGCTGACTTGATAAAAATACCCACTGCTGAAGGAGCTGCCTGGTGGCAGGTGACTTATGATCTTGCACAGCTCTGGGAGTTAAATCTGTCCTACTGAAGTCAAAGGGAATTTTGCTGTTTGCCTTCAAAAGGATCAGGTTTTCATTCCAGATGATGGAAGCTGCTCCTGGTAATAGTCAGTACGGCGTTAGGACACTAAATAACAATGGGATTTATACACACCCAAGTGTCAAAATCTTTATAGTGAACTTCCTACCTGTCCAAAAGCCAGAGCACAATCCTTATACCTGAGCAGTCTCCTGTGCTGTAATTGTGTGAGATAACTGCCAGCTGTAGTGCTGATGATACCAGAGGTACAACCAGGAAAATCTCAACTGATTTCTTCCTAGATTCTGTCCAGCATTCACTGTAATGTTCAAACTTCCAGGCCCCGAGACAATTACACTTGTAGGGAGATATATACAGTACACTCCTGTCTAGAAGCAAAGAAACTGAAAATCCAGGAGGCAGAAGCTGCAACAAGTAATTTAACAAGGACTATCACTCGTTACTGCAGGGCTCCTACGCTGCAAGGATAAATAATCAAACTCCTAGCATAAAACATCTACATCTCACATATAATTTTTAAATGCAGGGAGCATTTCTCTAGGGCTTTTCCCTGGCTGCAGCAGCATTGGCAAATGTGCCAAGTACTCTGCCACTGATTTAGTGGGCTAGAAGCTGCACTCCATCATTGTACCTTACCTGTCATTACCATCAGGTTTTTGCTGTCCCTTGGCACCCTGCTTACAGCAGAAAATTATTCACTTGCTTGTATGGTACACAAAAACCACACTATTTTTAGCCACCTGCATCTATCACTGCAAGTTTACAGCAGGACTTGAGGGATGTAGAAGAGAGGAGGAAAAAGAAATCTACATGGAGAGTTTCCTTCTCACACAAGGAAGGTTTCCTACTTCACGTGGAGGGATTCCTTCTCTCACGTGGAGGGATTCCTTCTCTCAGTCGTAGCCCCTGCTCCTGCCTGGTGCCACAGGTCAGCACAAGCAGTGGCACAGAAAGGCGCAGGCTGCTCCTGGAGCTGTCACTCCAGCTTTGTCTTTTCCTGGAGAGCCCCGTGCTGAATGGACAGATAATGATCACAGTGCTAGGAATGCAATTTTTCTTGTCTTCGGTGCCTCAGCTCAGTGGGGTTTTGCAGACACAGTCATGGCCCATATTTTTCACAATGACTCAGAGCATTCTAAATTATTTTCCTCATGAAAGTGAGCCTTCCGTTGGCAGCTGGAAATCTCTGCCACAGACATTTTACATTTTTAGGGCCTAACTTTCTGACAGGAAGAGATCTAATTTGCCACGAGATGAAAAGTGCATTCAAGGCATTTTCTAACAGCATTGTGTAAATATAACACCCTCTCTGAGAAAAGCTGGCCAACTAATTTCTTACCCACTCCCCTCTCCCTCCCCAGTATGGGAGAGGCAATAACACCAACCCAATGGCCTAGAAGTCCAGCGAGTTGTGATAGCCTGGTTCAAACCAAGAGTTAACACAGCAGGACACAACGGCCCTCCTCGGGCAGCTGCAGTCAGTATTTCAATATCTAATCCAATGCATTCAAGTCAACCTTAGTTTGTGGAAGATTAGCAGAGCTTTGGATCCAAAAGAGCCACTAGATCATCAACCTACCGGACAAGCCACTAGATCATCAACCTACCGGACAAGCCACACAAGGGAACTTTCCAAATTAACTTCTTTCTCTTAAGAACAGCAATGAAAACTTGCAGTTCTTCTTCCAGTCCACCAACAGCCACGAAGCATTGAACTAGCACACTGGAAAACTCAAATCCTCTGCCTTTTTTTTTGTGTTCAGCTTCCACTGGAGACTTTTTAGACTGCAACACAGCCCACACAGGATAGTACGTTAATATCCTATGGCAAAATGCCAGTGGTGTCCAGTTCCCCATGGATATTCTCTGTGGGCAGTTGTCTAGAAGGAGGTGGCAGATAAAATGGAAAACTCCTATTAAAACCCCACCAAAATGTTGTTTGCTGTACTGAGATGACAAAAATTTCTCCGAGTAGAGGAAACTTTCTTTCATTTGCAAGTCCCGACCCTGTTTCAGCTGTGTCAGCAATGACACTCCTGCCTGCAAACACCTTCTGCTGATCCTGGTGATGTTCTGGATCCCAGCTCGTTCTGATCCTGTGGGATATAAAACTGCTGGGCAATGAATGCTGGACTAAAAGAGATTGAACCAGAGGAGCATGTCAAATACATCTTGCCAGTGTTTAGATCCTAAGCATCAAGTCAAGGTTAGGTTCAGCCCCGTCTTACGGGTGGAGAAGGAAGAGGGACATGGCACAAGTGACACACAGGGCTACAGTAGCTGGTAAGAGTCATCGACCCGAGCTCTGTTGCTATGTGCTCTACAGTTTAATCTGGATAGTTCAAATCATTTCTGATACTGAGAATACTTCTACAGACAATGCCATGGTGTTCTTGGCTCTGACAGCTCCTCTTGGAGCTGATAGCTTCTGAGAAGTTAGAAGCTATCTTAATAGCTACATCCTAGTTGGTCTACACTTATTCAGAAGGATGTTTGCTACTCTATAAGCCAAACCAAATACTCTGTCCCTGACAAAACCAGAGTCATATGTTAAAAATACAGTGAAATAGGAATCTTCAAATAACTTCCCTCTATTACAATAATTTCTGCAAATAATTCTGCTGTGAACATTCATGTTGCTTTATGCTTTAACACTGCAGGGCTAAGTTGTGCACAACACATTCATCTTTCATCTTCAAATGATACAATTAATTATTATTTCTGTTGGGGAACATTTTCTGTGCTCTGCAAAACCAACAAATGAGAACTATCACTTTGCAAAACACCGAGGGGATGTTGGCATCTTCCTTTATCACTGCTTTTATTGTTTGGTTTTTTCAAAGGGTTAAAAATTTATTCCAGAGACCTGACATTACACTTAGTAAAACATAATATAACTGACTACTACAGGACTGGGAAGTGTAGATGTAAATCACAACCCAGTCTTATCTTTCTAGTAGCTACACCAAATCTGTTAACAATTGAGAAGCCATTAAAATGCTAATGAGTGTGAAGGATGATCTGTGTTTCCCACTCCAACTTCTATTTCTACAAAGGCAAAACATACATGAAAATCCCAACAGTTCTCTCCTGCTGAAAGAAATATGAAAGACTATTTCACTTTGGAAATGATGACATTGTTGTCAGTCTTGTCTGCAAGAGAAATTGTTACATTACTGCCAGCATGATTACAAAAAGCTTTGGGGCCAATCTTATACCAGAAAAAGTGTTAACTAATTCCCTTTAATGAGCTTTCAAATACCAAACAACAAACAGCAGTAAATTTGACTGCTTGGGCAGTGTTAAGAAAGAGGCAAACTTCAGAGAGATGCCATTCACTCCACCTCTGGAAAACAAAGTGTCCTGAGTGAAAATCTCTCCCTGTAAAATCCATTCCTTCTGAAAACGCTTTCACCCTGCAGAAGATCTGGCCCACTACAAACACTGCAGTTCCCCTGCCCTTCCTAGCCAGCATCTCGAGAGTTAAACGTGGAAAAGATCCTTCAATGATACCAGAATTCCTTTAAAAGAGGCATCCCTGCTTTCCCAACCCTCTTCAAGGTACCTGATGTTTTTTCTCCAGCATACCAGCGCCCATCAGCTCTGCTCAGGCTTTGATGGAAGCGCCACATTTTGAGCTGTGCTCAGGTGCGACCGTGTGTGTGTATCTGGCACTAAATTTGGGAACTCACTGGTCCCTGAGTAGCAGCACATGCATCATACTAATGTAAATCTGCCATCTCCTGCATCCCCTTCATCCACAAGCAGCTGCGTTTCGCTCGCTCCCAGCAACCTCCCAGTCTTGAGCAGCTCAAACGTGGAGCCCCCCACTTTCATGGAGGTTAAAATGAGGAGGGTGAGGGGAGCACGTTACAGTCAGCTCTCTGTGCTCTTCCCTTTATTGTCACCTCGTGTTATTTACTGCAGCACCATGTTTCTTTTGAAGCATAATTAAAAAAGATAAATAACCGTGCAGCCTCCCACAAAGATAAATTGATAGCTTGAGCCTTTTTCCTGTTGGATTGCCTTTTTCTAACGTATGAGAGAGAACAAACCTTTGGTATCTTTTTTTTCTCATTCTTCATAGGAAAAATAACCCTTTAATCTACTTTGGGGTTCCCCCGAGTTCCCTGAGGTAATCCAGCACTTTGCTTTGGGTCACACAAAAGCAATCTATTATCCTGCTACCAGTTTTGCCCTTCACTGCACGTGTCAGGCAGCTGCTCCGTTCTCCCCCAGGGTGGGCAGCCAGGCAGTCCTGTGCCTTGGGCACCCATCCTGTTTGCCTCTCCACCAGGCACCAGGACTCAGGGGCACAGACCCCATAGAAGCCCCTCTTTGCAAAGCCACTCCTGCACCCTCCAGACTGGACGTGATGTGGCTACTGTGGCCTTGGAGCTCTGTAGCTTCAGGCTGTTCTCATCTCCAGGGCCCCATTTCTGTGTGTCATCTTTACTGGCGTAAAGATGATGGCAGATCAGTTCTGTCCCTAGCTTTGCAAACTACGTGAGGCAGCCTTGTGCTTTTCCAGCAGCAAGCAGGCGTGCCGATGAGTACTTCTCATAGCATTTCGTTTATTATGAAGTATTTGTATCATAAATGTACCAATACAACTCCAAAACTAGACACCTCAGACAGAAAACCCAGCAGAATGCAAGGAACAAGAACAAGGCTGTCACCTGTCCCACATGGTGTTGACAAGCAAGGCAGGCAAGTGAGGAAAAAACTGATCAGTAGGTGCCAAAGATTCCAGTTAATATCAGTCAAGTGTATATAGAACTAGACAAATGTTTCCACTTTACCCACCGTCTCCTCCACTTTCCTAAGCACAGCAGAACTCACAATGCAGCACGACACAAACCAACAAGCTTTCAAAAGCCATTTGGCCGAAGGCAGCAGATGATCATGAAGCTCTTAGGTTGCAAAACATTTTTGATACTATGCTTTCAGCTCGCTCAATATACACGCTCAGAATTACATCTGGAAGAGGCAACCTGGATTAGCCACTTTGTTTTAAGAATAGATAATCTCCTGGTAAATATTTGCACTGTGCGAGTTAGCTTTGCTGCAAAATTGTCCTGACAGTTTATCAGGCTGAGCACAAAACTGATTCTGTCGGGATGTTGCTAAAAATGATACAAACTAATGATGCTTGTACTCGCATACCAAGCAAAATTAATTAAAGGGGCAACTAGGCTGGCAGAATTTTAGTAAGCTGCATTATTTCCTAGGCTTAAAACTGCAGACTGAAACTCTTGGAGCTCTCTTGTGTGAATTTTAAGCCACGTGTCTAGCCATTGTAAGAACTACACACAGGAATTAGCAGCTATCAAGTGTGGACGTGTGACTCTGCATCTGCAATGGCGTGCAGAGCGGGACAGGGTGAGAGGAGCGGCAAAATCCAGTTTCGTAGACTCAGAGAACGGGTTTGGCTTGGAAGGGACCTTCAAAGATCATCTCGTTCGACCTCCTGCCATCGGCACAGCACTTTGGTTCTGCAGTGTGTAGCTTATGGAAAAAATCCCACCATAAAAAAGGAGTGCCAGCTTAGACAGAGAGAAAAAGATGGGGAATATCACCAGGCACAGAAAACTGATTTAAAGATACTATTCTTTTTTTGGTCAAGAGATCACAATGGATTGTTTGCCCATGAATTTAATTCAAACAATTGCTTCTGCTGATTTCAATTCTTGGAGCACCAGTTTCTTTTATTCCCTGCATTGTCTCCACCTTTTCCTTCTTACAGTATAGAAAGGTGCCTGACATGTGTGATTTATTGACTTACAGACTTTTTTTTTAAGCTATGATGCCTCCTCTGAGGCTACTCAGGCTCTTCAAGTGTCATTTGTAACAGCAACTGCTATGTTTGCATTGGACAAGCTTTTTGCTTCTTTTACTTTAGTCAGCACTGACATTATGAGCTTGTAAAAAACCCCAAACTGGTACAATATTTGACATGTTAAGTGCTTTCAGGGTTTTGGAAAAGGCAGTGAGTTGCACTAGAATGAAGAATAAGTGCCACATAAATAGGAGTGGATAAACAAATGTGAGACACAACTTTCACTGGTGTGTTGAGCCACGTTTTCTCCGGTATTACCCCTAATGAGGCAGCAGTGGTTTTAACATCTTTGAACACTACACCACCAGAGTGAGAAGAAAATCCCCATTTCAGCTTTTAGGGAAATTGCTGATACAGATTTGAAGGTTTTTTTCCTTCTCTAGTTGAATTAACCCACAGTTTTATCAACATCCAGGGTGGTTATAGTTGTGTGAAGTCTCTGCTGCTCTCTTCTTTATTTGCAGCTCCATTGCTTGATCTAATTTTGTAGAAACAGGACTTCTTAATAACCCTAAGTTCCTCCTATCCAAAAGGGAAATTCTTTTGTTCCAAGAAATTTCAGTCCTACAAAAATCTATCTGAAGTGCAGATGCTCCTGAACAGAACAGAAAAAAATTCTTCCCGTGTTGTTTTATCAGGACGGCATAGAAGAGGGAGGGGATGCTGACAAAAAGGGAGGAAACCTCTTTCCCCTATATTCAGTCTGGCTGACAATGGCAAGGCTGACTCGACTTTCAGGGACTCTGCCTGAATTTCTCCGCCGAGGTTACGTCAAGGATACTGTGCAACAGTCTCATTTCTCCTCCCTGTGACAAGGTGAACCGCACAACTGCCTCCAATAGCTCTCAGCTATTCTCATGTGAGACAGATTGCTGAGCTTCTGTTTGGCTTTGGAGATGTTCGCGTGCCAGGCCCTGGGCCGCGGGATGACAAATTACCTCTCTGCCAGCGCGAGAGCTGGGACAGTTCCCTCCACAGCCTCCACCAGATGGGCCTAATTAAACTATTAGCCAATGAGTGAGGCCTGATGGCTCCATTAGGAACCCTCCTGTGCTTAAATAAACACCTCAAAATAAACAGTTTTCTCAATTGAAGTGTTGTTCACGTCCTTTTCTGGGATATTCATTAGCAGGGTGTCTCCTTTGTCTCCTTTTTCTCTAATGGGACAGGCCCTTCTTGACATACTGCAGGAGATTCCAAGGGCTATAATGGCGCTCATCAGTTTGCTTTGGGGAGTGAAACCCTCTCCCACACCTCTCCCAAAGTATCCATTTTACTGGACTTTATGGCAAAGATTTATTTCCCCTCATGACAAGCAGTTTCATCTTGGCTGTAGGGTTTCCTACCCCAAGGGGCTGAACCCTGTCAGGGCAGGGGTACCACCCCCGTAGCCTCCACCACTTCCAGATCGCCTCATGCTCTCTGGGAGGGATATTCTCTTCTCTTTTCTCTAATTATTGCCTAAAACTAACCTCTCCTACCTTACCAACTATCCTCAGGGCCCACCTTTATCCCTTTACCCTCTCCACATTCCCCCAAGATGAACTTCTTGATTCAGTTGTGACCTGTATGCATCTTACCTAGAAATCTGTTCATCTTCCACAACTATTTCATTTTTTTGATGAGGAAAATCCAGTCAGCACTTGAGATTTTAAACAACTCCCTTTCTCTTCCCCCTTTTCAAAAATTTCCCCACAAAAGGCTCCTCCTACTCATTTCTCAAGCTCTCCTTGACTTTTAGTTTCCCAAGGACATCTTCATAATGCAGAACTTTCTCTCTTCCCTGTCCAGCCAACGTAAGGCAGATGAGCTCTGCAGCGAATGCTCGTCATGATGAATACTTCTTTCCTGACTCATTCTCAGAGAAGAATTGTTACTTTGGGGGTGGGTGTTGGCCCCACAGATTAAAAACAGCTTACTTCACCCATTAATAGCACTCTTCGGTAGCAGTGTTTGACTCACAGTTTGAAATGAGCAACCAGGATTTTACATCAACCAAGCAGTAGATGGATTCTTCAGTACACCTCATGTCAAACATGATTATTATCCATGTAACTAATTAGAACTCTTTAAGCTCAAAAATAGTAAGATGCTAGCACCACAGCTTCACATATTTAATTATAACTCATTTGATATCAAGTCTCCATTTGCTCTGACAGAGCCATTTTAAGATACTCTTTGCCTAATTGCTCCAGAAAGGAACTGGCATTCCAGTTTTCTAAGTTATAAAACACACTGGGTTGTGAACCCAAAATTGTGTCTGTTTAGTCACTGAAAGGAAATAGAAAATGAACTCATTAACTATGTGTGAGAAAACAGGGTATTTCAGAGGCAGATCCTCTGGCAATCTGTACCAGCTCAGGATCTGCTCCTCAGTGACTTCACGCGAGATGCCCAGGTTGTAAAAATCATCACTATTGAAACGAAATTCATCCAAAACCACCTCTACAGCAGGGACCCTATTTTTAATTTAAGTGGGATACTATTTGCCTGTTAAATCCTGCACCAGAGCTGAGGCATAACAGAAAGCATTCTGCCATTCTGAAGCAACTTTATTCAGATAAACCCTGTTCTTTATCTTCCTACTGGAGTGAAATCTGAGTACGCTCTTCACCTTGCTCACCCTCACATAGCTTTTAGGAAGCAGGTGATGCAGAAAGGGACTAAAATCACCGATACGTGGAGGTAGGGGTATCAACAGAATGAAAGCTTTCCATGGCTTTCTGTCTAGATCTTCTTTTAAGCTCCTGTGGAAGATGCAGGGTGGGAGTGTTTCAGGGAGCAACGCTTCCTGCACGTCCTGCTTCCTCCAGGTATTTCATCACCAGTCAAGTCTCACCTCATTACAAGTGAGGACCTCAGAGAAGAAAGGCTAACATAGGAAAGGAACATCTTTCTATGGCTGAAGAGGATTAAAGAAGTAGGATTTTAGAAAGGTGTGCAAGAGGCTGCAATTTTTTCTGTTTTTTTTTTTCTTGTTACCATGTTTTAGTTTAAGGGCTAATGGTGCTTACACCAGATAACCATCAAGCACAACCAGTTCAGAACCAGAATGCAAAAGAAGCAGGTATGTGATGAAAATGCATGACCTGCTTACACGCCCAAAATTAAGTTGAGAAGAAAAGAAGTTAAGAAGGCATCTATATTAAAGAAGGAAATACCCATGTTCTTGAAGGCAGCGAGCTTGCTCAGGCACAATCAAGTCCATCCACATTTAGAAGCTGCCCTTGTTTCCCTTACAAAGTGGATGTGATTCAGTATCTTAATTCACAGCAATGACCTAAACCCACATCGCTCCTGGTCCTTTCAGCTGCAGCCAACCAGAAACATCTTTTCTCAGGCTGCTCCACCAATTTATCTTCACCTCGGCAGGAAACTTTTTATCAGTTCACAGAATCATAGAATCATTCAGGTTGGAAAAGCCCTTTAAGATCACTGAGTCCAGAGAAATAAATGAAAGAGGAAGCAAGAGGACAGCTTCTCCCATCCTCTTAGTCCCAAAAGTATGCTTCTGAGTCACCAATATTACACAGAAAGGTCACATCTACTGGTCACAAATTAATCTGGTCTGCCTTGCCACTTGGTTTTGGGATTCCCTACAAAGGATGTCAGCCAGCTGTGCTGGTGGCTTTTGTCATGAGCATCTGATGCAGCTGAGTGAGCTTCCAAATGAATTTAAGTTCAGCCTTGGACTGATAACATCCTANGAGTTCCACTCACCACCACTCTTTGGATCCAGCCAGCCAGCTAGATTTTACACAGCAAAGAGTACACCCACCCAAGCCATGAGCTGACAGTTTCTCCGGGAGAATGCTGTGGGAAACTGTCAGAAGTTCTACTGAAGTCCAGGTAGACAACATGCACAGCCTTTCCCTCATCCACTAAGTTGGTCACCTTGTCACGGAAGGAGATCAGGTTCATCAAGCAGGACCTGCCTCTCACAAACCCATTTCTGATCACCTGGGTGTGCTGTGTGATGGCACTCGGGATGATCTGCTCCATAACCTTTCCTAGCACCGAGGAGTTCCTCTTCCCAGCCCTTCTTGAGGATGGGCATCACATTTATAGCTTCCAGTCAACTGGGCCCTCCCCAGATCACCAGGAGTGCTGATAAACGATGGAAAGTAGCTTAGTGAGCACTTCTGCCAGCTCTCTCAGTAGCTTGAGTTCTCTCTTTCCATAGCCGAGCTGCTGTCTCTTGCTGAGCACTCCCCCCCTCACTGCTTTGTGTCCACCCAGCCACGACTGGCAACAGCATTCAGTGGAAAATGCTCCCAGTTCAAATTCCATCAGGAAAAAAGGGCATTTTCTACTTGAGAGGAAGGTCAGGCTAATGGAAAGAGCCAGGAAACTCCCACCTCCTGCAGCAGAACTGGTCTAACACCTCTGCTCACAGGACCCTGCACAATCCAATCACCACAAAGATTCTTACTAGAGTGATATATTTTCTTTCTCCTCTGTTGGAGGCAAAGAACCACGGCTCTCTTCAGGGCTAAGACACTGTGCCATCTGGGGCCGGGCAGTTGTCGGTTTTCTTTTACTCCTAGTCCTTAAAAACCAAACCCTTCAGAGCCTGACATCAGCAAAAGAGCCCAGAACATGCCCGCGTTTGGCACCTCACGTTTAACCGCATCTCGGAGCTACCATGGGCACATCATTTAAACTTCAATTGTTGGAGCTGTCGTCTTGTAAAATTTCACTGAAGTCCCACTTCTCTGCCTGAAGTGCCGTCACGTTAGCCAAGTGGGGAGAAGGGCTCCTCTGAGATTGATTTTTCAGACACCGTAGTTGTGTTCAATTGAATTCACTCAAGTAGTGGTTAACATAAACACTGTGGAGAGTATGACATGTCAAATTAGCAGCTTTGCAAATCTCCTGTTAATTGTCAGCCTAATTAAAAAATTGCTAATTATAATGTTTATAACTTCAAATAACTGCTCAGCTATAAAGCACTGGCTGTCAGGTGTAAACAGAGGGACTGAAGGGGAAAAAAATAGAAAAAAAATCAATCGACATCTGTTAATTTATCAGAGGCAGTCGGCTAAATTGAAAAATGGATTGCCTAATGCACTGTAAATCTGCATTACGATAAAAGACCAATTCATTTCAACACCTGCTTAATAAATGATAATAGCCATCTTTAGTGGCTAGCCCTAGGGTTTCTTCTGCCAATCAGACTTAGAATCCTGCCTTTACCAACATCAGACAAGAAATTGATTGCCCTGTGTTAAAAATGTATATAATATCTCCTCCCTCCTTTATGGTGATAAAAATGAATAGTCTTTACGGATAATTTTTGTATAAAAGCCTCCTGGATTTTCTCATGCCATCAAGAGCAAAACTGTCTCATCCTTCTAAGGCTCCTCTGGTTCAGACAGACTTAAATGGGCTGATGAACTAGAAAAAATAGGAAGTGCCAAGCCCAGTCCTTCCCATCTATCGACTCTCTTCCTTTAAATAACAGCTTCAGAGCTGTAAACCAGTACTTTGTATTTTTGCCTTAAATATTTACGTAGATCAGACAGATGATGATGTTTCCTAGCTTACAGGATGGTGACTATTGCTACCAAACAGCAGTGTTTCCAAACCACCACCTTCCAAAATACCATTTAATTCAAAGAACTGCAAAGATTTAAGACAGTGGCTGCTTAGCCCTCAAAGGCAGATGGAGCCAAAGGTTGTGTCTGGGTGGATTTGTGTTTTCTCAGGGAACTGCAGACCACTTCCAACGCCAACAACAGCTCAGGCTTTGGGGGCAAGAGGGTGAATATGTAGCTGGTTGTCGTTTCCTTCGTGAAAACCTGGATTGCTCTCCATCTGAGGAGAAGACAAAGAAAGAGGTTGAAGGGAGAAGACACATGTCTCAGGAGAGGACGGGGCTCTTCCAGAGTGTGAGAAATACATCTTCTGAGGATGCTGCTGCTGCTTCCTTATCCCCAGTGGCAGCAACGTGGATTGATGCCTCCTGACTAACCAGCACCATGCACTTGCCTGTTCATTTCCCCAAAGACACACTTTGAACCTCTGCAACTCCCTGGAACTCAGCAACACCTTTTCAAACGCTGTCCTTGGCAGTGTGGCAGCAGTTGCCATCTCTCCCCGAGACATGTGTCATGACTTTGTGCTAATGGTTCTCATTTCATGGTGACATTTCCAGCATGCAACGCTGCTTCCCCTTCTCATTTAAGCACATTTTGAGGGATTAGGCAGCTCCTGTGTTCTATGATAAAATTCATTCATAGGTTTCTTATGTGTTTCTGAGGCTGCAGAGCTTTCCTAGCATAGTATCGAGTCACTGCTAAGTTAATATTTAAGACCATTTCTAAATTGCTGGTTGTGATGAAAGGGTCAAGTATAGCTTAAGATGAAAGCTGACCATTGTGATCGTGTTTTGCACTCCCATTCCTCAAACTCTTATTGCCACAAGATTAAAACATGGTTTTATTTCCCCTTAAGTTTTATAATCCATATTTTACTGTGTTATGTTATGGCTTCATCTAAAAGCTTCAGACAGTATTAGGACCAGTGCAAAGCCAAAAAAAAAAAAAGGCTAGTCCTTGACCCATGCAGATAAAAGGGAAATCAGGGCAGACTCAAGGAGAGGGGGGCAAAAGGAAAAAAAAATATTCATATATAAACTCCAACTCTAAGGCAGAAATGAGTGTAAATTAGACCCTAATTTACAAGTCTATATATCAGATTAAGCTGCCCACCTCAAAATTCAGCATAGCTTCACACATTTCATCACAACCGTTCTGGTAATTGTTAGATTCTTCCTCAAATAAAGACTCCTGCTCATAAAATAAAATGCAAAATCACGGGCAGAGGAGGGGAGAGGTGGAACGGGAGAAGCAGGATGCCCACAGAAACTGCTGCTTCTGTTACTCACGCACAAAGCCCCCGGCTGTGAATCACAGGCTGGGCAAAGGTGCCTATGTATTGTTTTAAAGATTCAGCGTGCTCTATCCGTGAGCCTGTGGTAACTAAGGAAACAGTAGTAGTCTGGATACCGTGTTTGTGATGGTCAGAGTTCAGCTATCATTTATATCTCGGTTTCCCCACGCTGAAGCAAAGTGCAAGACGTGATTCTTTCCGGGACCGGCGTTAGTGATTTCTAACAGCGCGCGAGCCGTCCAGCCACACACGGAGTAATAAATACAGCTAGTCTGGAATAAACAAACCCACTGCTTTACAGCATGCCCTCCAGCTCCATTTTACGACAGGCACATGTACTGACAGCAACTTCTTTTATTAACTCACAGGGACGCAACCGCTTGGTTACGCCGATTATTGACTTCGTTATTTTTTAAACAATTGTTTTGGAAGGCTTTGCTTTTTAGAAAAGATGGTTTTCAGATTAACACACGACTTTTTACAGCCCCACACGCCTTTAAAAATCCTTTCTCGTGCCTAGCAGATTTTCATTACCATTGCCACCTTCTCCTCTCAACCCCAGATTCCAGCGTTACGCTTTTCCGGTCGCGTACCAGCGTCAGGGCTTTGGCACACCCAGGTGCATACATGGTAAGGCAAAGCCATGAAAATTAATGTAACGACACCTACATCCATCTGGTGGACGTAAGTCAGCCAGCAGCAAGTCCTCTGATGAATTTAGTCTGCCTTGAACATCTTATGAATTCAAATAGTTAAAAATGTTGTGACCTTTATGCCCAACATTGTGCATGATTTTCAAGAGGGCAGAAGTGCAGTTTGTTTATTTCCTGGTCATTTGTATTTGAGGCATAGTTCAGCAAGCAAACTTGAAGAAGATTCTGGTAAAATACTGTTTTCATCCTTTAAAACTGAAGGAGAATTTCACTGGATATCACAGATGACATCATCATCACCTAAAATTCCACACTACACAGTCCCCAAAAATTGCACTGAACGCCACGAACAATAAAAGACCGAGGTTTTCTGGCTTAAATAAACCAAACTGGGATGCCTGAAATGAAATCACTGAATGTTGTGGGTTTTTTCTTACAAGTATTACAAGGGAATATGTTGTAAGTTTTACCCAGGCTACCTACAAATCGTAAGGTATCATCAGCAGAGTCAGTTACCTCAGGAAACACCTTAATTCCACGGACAAGAAAAGCCATTTTACATTTGGACAAGGCAGGCCATTTTTGTACCTATACTGACAAAAAGCAAATTGTTCCCAGAGCTAAATTTCAAAGATAAAATTACAAGACTTGCAGGATATCCAAGCCCTGAAACAGCCCTCAAGGAGTAACCAGGAATACTCACTACAGGCACAGGAGCCAGGTAAGAAAGGGGATGCTGGTCACACTATCAGCTCAGCTACTATGCTAGGTTTTAGCCATTTTTGGAGATGGTAGTCATGATTTTTGAAACCTTGGCTAATTCAGGAAAGAAAATGAGTAAGTCTCTACAAATAAAGACTCAGAAAGGCCAGCAATTCAGCTTTCAGTGGGACCCGAAAGGATAACTCGCCATGCTATTTTCAATTCATTTTAATCTGAAGGAAAATAAAGCTCGAAAAACATTCTATACCAAAAGCAGTAGAGAGTGTTTTACTGGAAACATTCAAAATGTTTCTTCTTAGAGCCTCCTTTTGCATGAAACAAGGGACAGAAGAGACCAAGGCGGACAACTGCATAATGCGAGTCAACAAAACAAAAAGGCAACTAAAGACAGAAAATGTGAAGGGAAAAGATCATGTTTAGATTTACAGCTGGTAAGATCAGTGCATCTCCCCTGACTGATCAGGACCTGTGAGAATATATAAGGTCCTCAATAGCTGGATCTCCCAATTTTCCTCTCTCTTGGCCTTTTGATTTATTTATTTAAACACTGTCATCGTAACTCTTACAGATGTAGCAGGAGTTTCTCTGGCACTGTGCTACGAGATCAGCCTTTTTTCTTTAGGTGCCAAGGCCCTCTGGTAGAATCTGTTCTGTTAATACCTAGCATATATCTCCTGTAACAGGGCAGACATGGAGCATCCTCCCCTCTACTGCTGCGTGGCTATGTTCTGCATGTAAAAACATAGATACAGGGAACTGCATCACGATCCTTTAGACTGTTACTGATAAAAACCCTCTAAAGAGGCACATTTATTCTGCTAACTGTGGGGTTTTCCCTTCTTAATGTTCAAGGAACGTTGAATACATCAGTTAGGGACATTATCCTGTTAGTCACCACATTTGGTTAATTCATTTGCAATATCCAATTATCCACTATGTTAATACCACACATCTGTGTGCAAACCCTGCCAACGAGGCCACATTCACATTCAAAAAACACACTAGACTTTTATTACTGCAAAACCAAACCCCATCATTTCCATCCAGTATTCTCAGCCACTTGGTCTTTCTACAGGAAAAAAAGAAATAAAGAGTACAAACATCCCAAAGTCAGGCTTATTCATTTGAAGCATAAAATAAAACCTCCTGCAATTATTTTTGCCAATTGGCTGAATGCTCTGCGTGGCAAAGCAGAATCCATCATTCTGTAGGCATTCTTCACCTGCCTCTTTGGTGATGCACACACAACCTGAAGGTTAGAACTTTACAGTATCAATGTTACTAAGCTGTGGACGTCTTCATTTAGAGGTCAAAATACTGTCTGGGGATATAGTGGAAAAAGTAAAAGTGAGATGCATATGGGGAAGAATAAAATCATTCTGTTGTTTGTCCGTCGAGTGATAGAGGCAGCAGTTTCTTTGCCAAGAAGATTACCAAATTTAAAGCTCACCCATTACAGTGTCTCTCCTAACGGAATAGTCCTGCTTGCTAAATTCCCTCTGTGCAAACAAGGGCAGGCTTAACTTTCAGCAGGTATTTTGCACTCTGTTTCCCTGAAAGTACCAACAAACGTAAAGGGACCAGCAGCAGGCATGGAGTCAAACATCTGTACCTGATTGTATAGATTCAGGGAGTAAAATACTGCCTTGAATGCTGGACTTGGGCTAAGAATCAAGTGCTGAACTGAGATCCAAAGCTGAGAGAAAGGCTCCCAGTGAAGCAGTAGGAGTCAGGAAACACAACACATGAAATAAGTGGGAAAGCATGAATAAAGGAGGCAGGAAAGTCATGAGCAGACTGTGGATAAGGAGGTTTCAGTTAAGCACAGCTCAGACATTTCTTGCCTAGATAGGAGAAAGAAGTGCAGCTCTGTATGTCCTGTTCCAGACCACACCAGCAGTGTTACACAGCCTGCTCCAGAACACACCTGACGGAGCTTTCCCAGTGTTTCCTGCTTAGTGTCTTAGAATGAGGATAGGTAATGATTTTGGATCTCCTCTTTATTCCTCTTTAACAACCTCAAACCAGCATCAGTGATGCGGGTGGTGCAGAATCCAAACTCAAGTCACTTCCAGTACTGTGAAGAGCATGAATGCTGGTAGAGTTGACCAGAGATTCACTTGCTGGAGCTCACAACTTGTCTACAATGAAGTAAACGTAGATGTTTGAGTATGTAGTAAATAACAAGGCTGCCTGAGATCTTGGTTCCCTCCTCGTGGAGGTTTCTTTATGCAGATCATGCATTAGTTCGTGTCTTCTTATATTCTTTCCCACTCAAATATAAAAGATAGGATACACTGAAGCCCCCAGTTCAACGTATGTTGAACTGTGCTCAGTTCCATGGTTGGTTTAGTAGATGAACAGAAAAAAAACCCACCCAAAATACTCTCTGTGTGCCCTCTCTGCAGCTAAGAAAAGCATTGCTGCTCTTTGTATTTGTTGAAGAAAGGACACAATTATGAGGAGAATGGAATATGTGACCCAGTATGGTTAAGATAAGTCTAGTACAGTAAAAGGATCTTCTGAAAACAAGAAAATGCAACAAAATCAATACATTGAGTTTTGTTCAGGGGAGTGATAATTTAAAATCATTCATTTAGCCACTTTTAAATTCCTTTATTCCTCCCTCAGCTAATGGAATTAGCACAGACCAGTATTTTTGAAGGGCTGAAGCCACATTTTGTTATTTATTTAATTACTCTTTGAGTGGATCCCTTTGCAGAGGTAACTGTTTACCCACACAGGACGTCCTCCGACACGAAGGACATCGCAAGCTGCCTGCCTCACCTTCTAGAAAAGCATTCAAAGCCTGGGCTCACACAAAGCACTTCCAACAAGCCCAAGGACTTCAATACAAATCATCACAAGAATTAATTTTCATCTCTTATTGAATGCCATCTTAGTAGCTGAAAGTCAATTTTATCAGTGTCTGCCATGTACACCCTGATATCAAGGGAGTGCTGGCTCATGCCTGTTGAGGTTAAGAAAAGCAAAGGGCAAAATTCTTTGGCAAATCAGCACAGCTCCTCTGCCACGGTTACTCCCAGTGTTGGGTTTTTTCCATCTCATAAACGTACCCACAGACATCAAATGCCCAATTTTTTTTTCCTGTGAAGCCCTGAAGCCCACATTGATTTGACCCCAGAGCAGAACAAACTCCGCAATATGGGAAACGCAGGAGAATAAAAATTCACAACTGGAGAAGGAAGGATGAGTATCAGATTCTTGTATCTATCAAGGAAAACTCAGACACAAGGAAAGTGAGGAGGCATGATTCATAGACACGAACGCGTCTCATCTTTCCTCTTGAGTGAAACAAAAATGCCATCTGAGCTCAGCCTCTGTGCACCTCACCCAAAACGCTGTGAGTGACAGCCCTGGAAAACAGACGGGGTTTGACACGCAGTGAGAACGAGGCGGCTTTGAATAGCACTGGGCTTAAGCAACCTAGAACTGGGTACAGCAGGGAAATACTAGAATTTTCACATGTAAGTAAAGACATCCAATTGATTCCAACAGTCATGAGAAACAACAACTTCATCGCACCATTCACAACCTGCTTCCTCCAGTCCTCCAAGGCGGACTGCTCCGAGTTAAGGGGTGAGTAACTGCGTGGGCCACTGAAGAACAAGGCAAAAAAATAAAGAGGCATCGTGTAAAGCAGATTACTGCTTACATATAATTACAGAATTCTTAAAATGCAAGTTCCAGATGGAAATTGGCACGCTGGTTATTTTACCGAGGCCTTCACAGAACACTCGGAGGAAGCAGAGCATTGACACCACAGGCTGGAAGGCTGTTATTATGCAAAAGGTCAAAGTTTCCCTTAGATTATGTCTACTCTGTGAGTCATTGACTTTTATAGACTGAGGTGTTTAGAAAAAAGTCTCATGAAATTTATGGCAGCATAATGTTCTGGTTATAGTCTGTAACCTTATTTTAAAAGAAAATATAGCTCATTAAGTATAATATTCAGGCTATATCCTATATTATTGTTTTTCATTTCAATGGTACTATAAATGTGCACTGGGCTTTAGAGTCTGGTTTGAAAAATTGCCATAAAAAATTTACACCTTAAGGACTTACTCCTTGCAATAGCTACTCGAGCGACTAACCCAACGGGAAGTCTGACAGATATCAAAGGACTTCTCATAGCAGTAAGGACTTCAAGGCTCACATCCTATATCTTCAGGGGCTGCTGAGGGACAGCACAGAGTGGTGAGGAAAAGGGGTTTTTTGGTCTGAGTTTTTCATTGTTTCTGCCTTTGAATCTGTCAGTCACAGCATCCTGCCTTCCAGGAGCTTTCCCAGCTTTGCTCTCTTAAACCCTTCTCATCTGGCTCATTCATTTCTCATCTAAGGATCATGCTTTGTCTTAGGATCTTATCTCCATTTTCTTCACATCATTTTCTTTATCTCCTTCCACGGTTTAGCCTGTTTGTTTCTTTCTCCTGCATTTTTATTCACAATCTCCTTCCATCTATACAACTCAGCTTCTCAATTTCCCTCTCTGAAACCACCACCTGAAGGGCTCCCTGCTTAAACTCCTCACGGGCAGCCTGGAAACCTTCTCAGTGCTGAGTACTAAACACTGCAAATAGAAGTGAGCATATCCATTTCTTTCTTCAGTAAGCAGAGTTGTGGGGAAATACAGAAGTGGCAATGTAAGGCCTGATTTGACATGGGTCAAAACGCAGAGCTTTTTCCAGAGCACGTGTGCACAAGGAGAGTTTTGTAAGAAATAATGCTTATTGACACTAGAAACAGTGTTTTCACCATACAGCACCCAGAAGAAAACATTGGGTTTATGACTAAAGATGCAAATAATCCATCAGGAAATAAAATAATGGAAGTTCTTTCCTTGACACGGTCTAGCAGCTTTCGCATGTCTGAGGCTGAATCTCTCTGGGCAGTTTTAAGTGTGCATCAGACTCAGCCACTCTAGTGCAAATGATTTGGCAGGATTTTTCACAACTCTTTTTTTTTAGTGTTAAATGGTTTAAGTAGATATGTGCAAATGAGCCTTGGCGGTTATTCTGAATAATTTAATGCACTGAAAATTAAATGATTTGCAATTATGTGTGGTTCCAGCTATAACCACAACACATTCTCCTTCCTTCCCTGTCCTCCCTTTTTAAGAAGCAAAGAATATATTGCTTAGGTAATGGAGGCAAGAAAAGATAACCCGAGCTAAATTATACTTTTTCAAGAGAGTGAACAGTCTGTAGATTACAGGTCTTAAGACAACTCTGGTACCAGAGTAGCTTTTCCTTGTTATTTCATGTGCCACGGGTATCAAAGAGTTAAGGATGTCATTTTACACATTTTCCCCTATTGTTACTTCAAAAGCTCAATCAACAATTACACATTTGCATAATTCAATTAAGAGTTTAAAAAAAAAAAGTCTGCTTGGCAAGACAATCACCTGCCCCTTAAAACTAAAACATCGTGTGCCAAGCATCTCCAATCTCCACTGATTAACAATAGCATATTCTGAATTTATAGAGTCTATTACAAGCCATCTGAAGAGCAGCCACTGTGCCAAATCTCCCCTCCTCCTTCTCCAGGGAATCCCTTCTCAGATGCTCTTTTCACATCCGGTAAACAACACTTTATGTCTTTTGCACAGATAGCAGATAATTACCATATGGTTAAAAACATGCTTGCTTCGTTCACTTTCCCACTGTAAACTTCCTTCATTATGACAGCTAAGGAGCATCTAGGGAAGTAAACTCTATAATTTAGCTCTCTATAGGCTTAGTGGTTTAAAAGGTCAGTGTCTGGTGCAATAAAGTTAGAAGCAAGTGTAAGCTACTTTGCAAGAAATTCTTTTTTCTTCTGGCAGGGCTGAAGAGCGAGAGTGATGCAGGTGCAGGGCTGAGGGTCTGCCCCACTCTGCACTGAGCACAAGTGGATTTTCTTCCCGCATCCACTGTGGTTACAAAAGCATGCTCAGGAGTAAGGGAGCAGGAGAACAGCTAACTAAGATTTGGGAAGGTAAGGAGCTAAAAATGGCCTCTTTCTTGATTCCTCTGCTGTTTCCCTGCCTTGTTGTTCACTGCATAGTACGGGGCTACAGCTGGGCAAAGGAAGCTGGACCAAGTCTTTGAGGGGTGTATGCAAGAACGTGACCCTTCCAACCCTGCCTGTCAGCACCCTGGGGAGAAGAAGGACTTGTACAGCTCACGCACATAATGCAGTAGACAAGAGCTGCATCACAAAAGGGATAAGGAGACCAGATTCCCAGAGACCTGTCACAGTCTCAGGGAGCCTCGGAGGCTGTGTTCCCGTGGGGCTGCTTTACAGGGAAGTTAATTATGATTTCTCCCAAGCTGAATGATCTATTTCATCAGGCTCCCTCTCTATTGTGGCTGCTTGATCCGTGTTCCATACTGAAAGGCTGGTTGGCAAATGCTATGGCACTTTTGACCTCTCCAGGATTAATTCTTTGTGACCTGGCTATTTACTTAGGACTGCAGGAGACAGATGAGCCTGCACAGGAGAGAAAGAACTTCACATATGTTGTACTCTTTTGGTAAGACTTCTATCACTTCTATTCTGCAGCTCCTGGAACACAAAAACCTCAAGGACAAGGAGGGGCAAAGAGGATCCTGATTCCTGTTGGACTTTATGCCCTGAAACTTCTATGAAGTATTTTTTAATCTTCATCCCCAAACTTCCTTTGAAATGTGATTCCATTTTACCTTATTTTTTCACTCTAAAACACTCTAAGTGACACGTACTAAGCTTTAATAAACCTGTTGTTACTGAAGACCCAATCCCAGTCATTCCCATTTTGTACTTGAAGACAAACCCAATGACACCAGTGAAAAGAGCTGGTGAATTTGAATGTTTTCCTTTCAGCTACTTGGATGATGGCTTTTACTACCACTTCTGCTTAACTCCTTTTCTTTTCCTCTGCTACTGATTATCATTACGTAATAAAGCCAAGCAGCTTTCCAAGGAGAAACAGCCAACAACATCAAGGGCTGTAAAGAGATACTCGCAGCATCTCACGTGGAGAGCCAGAATACCCAGAATTTCACAGTTCCCTCACGGGCTGGGGAATACATACAGGGGGTCAGATACAGTGGATTCAGGCTACTCAGAGAGGGTGAAGTCTCACCTGTGCCTGGGAGTAGAAAAGCAGAATTTACACCTGTAAGAGGAGGCCAAGGCAGCTCGGTGTCCATAATGTCCAAAGCTGGGCGAGCAAAAGGGCAAAGACAGTGACAAAGTGAAGCACTCAGAGCAGTGCAGCTGCTGCAAAAGCGAGTCCAGTGGTAACACTGACTAATAGTTACTAATCTGTTTCAAAGAGAGAAATGAGAATGATGATTCGCTTGTTAGGGACGTGTCATCCATCAGGGGAAACTGCCCTCTGCAATGGACATGTGGTCAGCATTTCGACTGCTCCTACTGCTCAGCTTGGGGAGGTGGGGGGAAAGAGCAAGAAAGGATCATCAGGGAGCTGATGATCTTCTATATCTTAGAAGGCTGGACTAGATGATCCTTGAGGTCCCTTCCATCCTGGTATTCTCTGATTCTGTTTTATCAACAACTTCATGACTTAAAACCTCAAATGAGCCCCTTCCTAAGGGCAGGACCTATGTTCCTGGTGCTTTATGGAGAAGACTCTGTTTATCCCAGTGAGTAATTTGGACAATATATTACTTTCTAAGCAGAACATTTATTTTACACGTAAGTGAACTTATGCTGCCATTTATAGACGTAAAGAGGAAGAGATTTTCTCCTGGAAACACAAAGCATACTGTTTAAACAGCATTAGAGAGCAATTTGGGCAGCTGGCGCCCATCTGATTTGTTTTATAGATAAGTCACCTTTCAAATGAAAAACGAACACCTGTGGTTTTATCTACACAGAACAAGCAAAACAAATAGCAGTACAGTATTAGGACTGACTGCTTGCTGATTTACTTAAGAAATTATCTTGGTAATTTTGTATTATTATTATTTATATTGCAGTATAATGCAGGAACTTGGTAATGGCAGGCATTAACTAACACAGAACAGGAAAGAGAGACTTGCCTCGGAGGTCTGACAGTCAGACCATGGCTGTCACACTCACAGGCTTGTTAGAGAACTGGGAAACTCAAGCTGGGGGAAGCTTTTACTTCTCCAGAGAAGGTGACAAGGGTAGAGGACGTGATTAACTTACAAATGCAGGGCAGTTGTGGTCTATACCCTGGCAAAAAACAGGGCTAGAAAAATCTCTCACTTTAGAGATAAGTTTCTGAATTTATCAGGCCAACAACTATTTCCAAGAGGACAGACTTTATAGAAAAACCTCCTTCCTATTATTTAATAAAGGGCCTCTTGGTGGGATAAGAAGAGAGTAATGCACAGCTGCAATTAAGAACAGGTCTCCTGCTGTAACAGAAAAGGCAGGAGTGAAACAAAGACCTTTACTACAAAGCAGAAAACGCTGAACGCTGAGCTATACGTTCTTTTCTTTAGCCTCATACTATATGACTACTACAAATGGAGCCATCAAATGAGTGTTGGCACAATCACTTGACACGGGCTATTACGCCGTTGTTGGCCTGTGGTGATTTCCAGTGGGCTGAGAGAAGAGGCTCAGTGTTTGCTTTAGGCAGACAGGGCTCTGCTGAACTACACGAGTAGTGCCACAGCACACTGCTCGTGGCAACAAATCACTTTCTGACCCCCAGATATTCCCTCCCATTCCCAGTGCCCACCCAACCCAACCCTCCCACTCTGGGCAGAGGGTTCTGCCTCTTGGCACCAACTCTGCATCTCAGATCAGCATCTCAATGCTCCTCTTAGAAGCCCATTGACCACATCTGCCCAGCTCTTCCTACAGTTGTCCTTTGCACCGATTTCTTCATCAATTGGGAAAGAAATCTCACTTGCTGGTATACAGCCCTTGCTCTTCACACAAACACTGTTTAACAACAGTGATAGATAATGCTGGTGGAACCTCAGCTTGCTCTGAGGTTCATTTCTTTTCATTCCAAAATGGAAAGAAGAATGGTTTTCATCTGCTGAGTGCATGCGTTCAGAAGGCGTTGGATCTAAGAGACAAGCTGCACCCTAAACTGATCATTTCTGTACTCACAGAGAGCAGCTCTAAGTTCTTCAAGCCTTAGTTTTATTTATTTATTTACTGCCTTCTGAAGCTACCTTAAGTTTTTACTGACTAGGGCAAGAAGGGGTAGACAATAAAGTTTAGAATTGGCAAAATAACCCAAGCTGCTTCTATGTCATTAGATCTTGCTGTTTACATACCTATGAAAATATTTCTTTTTAATGGATACTTGCTGCCTAGTGATGATATTTTAAATTATTAAGGCCTAACAAGAGTTCTTTAAATAATTGATTTAAGGGTGTATTAGACACAGCCAGGCCCAAAAGATACAAACATATGAAAAATTGTAGGAGGCCTTTGACAACAGTGAAATTAAATTAATAGCAAACTTGGATTGAGTTAATCAGTTGAGTAAAATGACAGGAAGGTTGCTTAAGAGTTGAATTGAAGGAGTTTGGAAGTAATCAGTTTCTGCAGTGCAGCTGCTGCACATTTGTGTAATAACAGAGTTGATGAGCAGCTAATTTGTGTGAAACTGGAAGCAAGTTAAATGCTGTTTGGGTTACAACAGGAGTCTGCAGCTAATGCACAAGGTCTCTTGGTTTTCTGCACCACGCTGATGATGATGATGATGGTGTCCTTCATCTTAGTCTGACACTGCTTTCCTAGGGCTTCAGGCAGTGATCCCTGCAGCAGGCAGGCCAGCCAGCAGCCCGGGAAATAACCTGATTTTCATCACCCGCTGCCTTTAGGGTTGTCTGCATTCACCTCATCCTGTGTGCCACATCCGACACGGTGGCCGTTAGCCCAGTGCCACTACTGTCACTGCAGGCCCAGACAGGACCCAGTTAACACTCAACTGGTCATGGCAGGCCTTTGGAGTGGAACAGAGCTCACATCCCATCCCTCCCCAACTCAAGGGCAGCATGGGTGCCAGGCTGCGTTAGAGCATTGCGTTACCAGGGCTGTGCTGCTAGAAATACTCAAAACCCAAACTCCAAATACTAAACACTCTTGGGTACATCTGCATAAGCTGCAGGTGCTGGAAGAAAAAAGGATGCAGATAGAAACTCAGCTTGGATGGGGTGGATGCAGATAGAAACTTAGCTTGGATGGGGTACAGGGAAGAGCTTGTTTTCTCAGCTGAACACATACAGATGGGACAACAGCAACTCTATTTTTTACAGAAGTGGTAATACCTGTTAAGTGTTCAGTCTAAAACTTTCTAAATTTTGCACTAGTTTTATAAATGGCAAATATACATTTTACTCTCCATGCCATGCTTTTAGTTTCAGTCAGTGACAACACCACCATTTCTTGACGGAAACGTGTTTGTCCAGATTTTCAAGTCACCATAAATGTCAAAATGTGTTCTTCTTCGAATACACATTCTTCCCCCGGAATTTGAAAGCATAAAATGGACTAAAAATTATTATAAGCCATGATTTAGGAGTAATAGCCAATGAATCCAGTTCCCAGCACAGAAAATGCTACACTATTGAACAGAAAAACACTTAATTTGATCCTCGTGGACTCTGGGACGTAAAAATGTGTGTGTCCATAACCCCCAGTCAACACAGCCTGTTAGAAATGTGCATATTCTAAGTTAACAGTGTCCCATTTATTTGAAGAGGGCTACACACGTGCTTAGATAATAATGGAGCACATTATGGCAGCGCTGGGTCCATGTATACCTGCTGGTTGTAGTCAACTGTCTGCATCAGATCTAAGCTTTTTCACAGTAAAAACTGCTCATTTCAGGCCAACAGATTTTTGAAAATAGCAGCCAGGTAAGGAGGACCTGTAATCAGCCATGGAAACACGCAGAGCAGCCAGGTTACAAGGATAATTGGATACGGGGCCAGGTACAGGGGACCAGGTCCCCTGGCACTGTGAGCTGTGGACTCCAAGCTGCTCTTGCTCCATGGGAAAGTGACGTCTGTGTGCCTTGGCAGCTGGATGGATTGTAAAATCCTGGAGCTGATATAAAAGGAGAAATAGATGTACTGTCTTTCCTCACATACTATGTTGTGGTGCTAAGTAAACAGGAATCCTGAGTGCAGGGAAATGGGATTTTTGAGTGTATGCAAACCTTCTACATGGTACAGTGCCAGTAATTAATAGTAAAACATTCTATTTCTTTTTCCACTTTGCCATTTTACAAAGTTTAAGTCTCATAATAGGGAAAACCAGAGCCTCTTGTTGAAAACTACAGGTAACTGCAGCACTGCCATGAGTCGCTGCAATCTATTGATTCCACTGGAGCTCATTTTCCTCTGCGATCCCCTCAGTTCCTCACTTAAAACCACCTAAAAACCTCCCTGAAACAGACCCCAAAGAACAAAACAGCAGAAGCAGTTGACTTCACTGACCATGAAAGCCAGCAAAGCTTGCAGGATAAAGCTGCTTTGGTCTGGGGTGTCCTGCAGCTCCCAATGGATGGCAGTGCACAGGGAGACCTCCTCACCCTCCACTTGGGTTTCTGTGGCTGCAACTGGGGCACCACAGGATAAAATAAGGGTTCCCCACAGCAGGGCCACAGGGGAAAGGGGAGCTAAACCAGCAAGTTCTTCACAGCCAAAGCAGAACACACACAGGCTAAAGCCAGGTCACAGTAGTCTCTAATAATAAAACCTCTAATCTAAAATCTATAGTAGGACTGCATAGAGCCCATTGTTAGCACCTCCTGAGTGTTTAATAGTTAATCTGAAGCTAAACAAGTACACGAGATTTATCTTTGTTTCATATTCTAGCTGCTTTGCACTTCAGCCAGGGTGCAAATGCGAGTTTCAGAAGCAGGGTGTTAGCTGATATTATTTAACAAACTTTATACAAACATTCCAATGACCTAGGGCTTTATTTTCTGTTTCCTTACCCATTTATCTTTTTCTAATTTATTTTCTGATATTCTATCCCAGTAATGCTTAATCAGCCATTAGCTTTTATTAGTAAAGCTAAAATGAATGACACTAATGTGAACAGCATAAAACCTACACTGACCTACTTTTATTTAATAAAGGAGAATAGGCCTGATAGGTCTGTTCTGTTGTCCAATTTACTCTTCCACTTAAAATTACTGATATTTCCTTAGAATGATCTACAGATACAGGTTATGCTTAACTCTGTTTGAAAGCGACACGAATGTAATACAAGCTATGTTCTTATTCACCCCCTGTTCTGAATTACCAGCAATTCAAGAAATGGCCAAAATTGATGGTTCCAAAAATTGGAAAAGGAAAGAAAAAAATGGAACAAGGTGGCAGATCATCAGCCTGACACAATTAAATGCTACCTATGAAACCAGGATGACCCGGCGGCGTTTTTTTAAGACGACAAATTATCCTCAGGCATTTTTCTGCTCAGGTAATTTTGCATCTTTCTCCTCCTCCTGGCTTTGTCCAATTTAGAGGTCCAGTCATGACTGACCTGCTGAGCACTTATCTCTAGCATGGGTTTGAGCAGAAAAGAAATGGCCTTTGCACCTCACTAAGATCTGCCAAACATCGCGGAATTAAGGCGAATAATTAATCGCTGTCAGCCAAGGTCAGATGTCAAAGAAGTAGCCTTTGGAAGTTCATCTGCAGGTTACACACTCAGCCTCCTCAACGCCTAGAAATAAATCTTAATGCCATTTAGTAACATCACTATTACTTTTACAAGGAGGTCCCAAATCAGGACCACATCATTTTGGACTAATTTGGTGGCCTCTAAACAAAAAACAGTGCAAAGAGATTATAAACAGTTGTGATGAGCATCGTCTGGCTGTTCTCCTGGACCCTGTGCAGAGGGGAGGCACGTGGAATTCCCACAGTCACCACAACATCAGCAGCAGAGCCAAAAAAATCCAACTCAGCATTCCTGAATTCAACAAGATCATCCTTACAATGAACTCTGCAGGAAGGCAAGGTGCATGCAACAACCCAGTTGGTTCTCCTGTATTTCTCAAGATAAAATTTAAGAGCAAAGTGACAAAGATGTGTTCTGAAAAATCTGCCCTGAGAAAAAAATCCAGCCTGGGGTACAAGAAAAGTCACCACACACCCCTTCCACCTATACGTGCTGGTAAATGTGGTATTCACAGGTAATCTTCTTTTAATAGTTGTGGCCTCAAATCAGCAGCTCACAGTCCCAAAGTTATAGGGAAAGGGGAAAGCAGAAATGTATCAATCACTCAACAAAGAAGCTTGTCAAGGAGTGGGCATTTTTCTTCGGTAGCATTTTCTTCTCAGCAGCTGCCCACGTACAGACTATCAGGAGATATCTCAGTGTCCATCAGAATATTTTTCAGCCTTGTCTCCACCGTTAGTGCTTTGAGCTTAATTTATTTGTCAAGTGCTTGTTTAGGAGTAGGATTGGGTGGGGGGGAACGGGAAGAAATGTGTTTTGTCCCGATAGTGCCCCATCTCCCTGCTCTCTGTCAGCCTGCAGATACTGACATCAGACCTGCTGCATTTCTGCATCTTTTAGGATTCTTTTTTTTGTAATTAATTCAGTCTCAATAGTCTCCTCATTTTCATACTTTTCAAATGTCATTTCATCTCTTTTGATCTGCTTCCATTTCTTTTCTCCCTTCTCTCTCTTTGCCTTCATGCTCTTTCTGAATTCTGAAATGGATTTTATTGGTTGATAGACACATTTGAATTGCTTTCAGAGGCTGGGCCTTGGAAACACAGGCTAGCAGCTTGCTTAATCACATTTCTCACCTAGAACCTGTATAATAAGGGTGATACATAGGGTGTGAGGCTGCGAAGCTACTAGTGAAGATGAGCTAATGGACCTTGGCCAGCCTTAATTAGAGTTTCTAAGCCAAACCTTTTCCTCCTCTGGCCATGAGTGTGTCAGCCTATCAGTTTTATAACAGCTGTCAAGCTCCTCCAACTAGTTTATCTTCATCTTCCTTATTTTGTGCGTTGACACCGCACCAAGGGAGTTATTTCCCTGCAGGAAAAGGGTCCTTGCTTTGCAAGCACAATAAAAAGTGCTTCTTTTACAGGGTACCTGACCCCAGCCCAGGAGGTACCATGTGTGGCATAAACCACTGCACCCCGACTCCCTGCACCTTCAGGGTATGGCAGCCTGGCACTTAAAGGTATCTATATATCCCTACGTGTATCTATCCCACAAAACAAAACAAAACCACACAAAAAAACCCAAACAACCAAACCCAAAAACCCACAAGAAACAAAACCCCTAAATAAACCAAAACAAAACCCTGAATATGAACCCCAAACAAAACCAAAACCCACAATAAAAAGAAAACCAAACCACGAAACACCAAAGCCCCCCAAACCATCACCTCAATAGATCCAGTTGGCACCCAACGTGAACTGCCTTGCCTGCCAAAGAGGGGAGAGTGGAACACCTTGTTTTCCTATTTCATGCTAGTTTAGGAAGGCTTAGCAATTGTACGTGTGTTTTCTGGTGGAAAGCTTCCACCCAATCGTGAAACGTGTAAATCAAAACGCGCCGTCTTAATAACAAAGGCTTGCTTCGATCAAGATGGACTGATAAATTGCTTTCTGCCCGAGGATAAAGAGGACTGGGCTCTAGGTATGTGAAGATGGTAAATATTCCTCTTCCGCTTTTGTTCTTTCCCAGCCAAAAGCATCTTAAGAAAGCAATTTGTTTCCTTGCCACAGAAAGAAAAATGTTAGGGTTACTAGGCTCCCCGTGCTTATTCATCCGATTTTGCCTTGAGTTAAATGTTGGAGATCCGTCCCCATTTGGGAAGGTTTCAGTTCTGCCACTGGCTACAAAGAAAGCTGCTGTTTCTATCCACCAGCTTGGCTTGTTTGTCTCCGGGATTTTTGTTTCAGCCGGAATCGCAGGAGAAATTACACTATTCTAGTGCAAAATGAATGGGATTTCCTCGTTTGAGTTGATTATCTTCATCTATTTGTGCCGAAGAAGAGAGAAAAGTCCCACTCATCCTCCTGCCCTCCTCTCCTCCCCAGAGAAAGTGGCAATTGTACCATTAAGCCTCGAGTGCTTTACATATGCAAACACAAACACAGTGCTTACAGGAGGGATCTTCCCTATCCATATGTTCATCTCCTTCCCTTTACCTAAACCAGACGATTACCTCAGCAGCTCAGCTGTGTTATTGAGACATTTCAGCGTGAAATTTGTTTTTCCTCACTGAACTTTAAGCGGAATTTCAAGTGCCAAGTCTCCAAAGCCAAGTGGGGCTATTAAGAGATAATTACTAATTATGCTAATTTGAGAAGTTGTGCTATTTCTTTCCCTGGTCATTTTATCTGCAGCTCTCCTGAGAGAACAGTCCCCATTCAACGTTAATAACCTTTCCAGGCTAAGCATTCAGTGGAGGACAGTGTGTCCTAAACCCAGGAATAGTTTACAGTTAATCTAGATATGTGGCTGTAAATTAGAAAGAGAAGCAAGTTGCACTAATGCTAATGACTTGCATAATTTTTTTTTCCCTAGCAGAAAGATCTGATTCTTCTCTTCACCTATTGATGCAGCCTTTTGCTGATGGTTTTATCTTAAACGAAGAGACCTCGGTGACTGGAAATATTCAGTGTAACAATAATATTTTCTAATCCTACCTATTGAAAATTCCTGTAATAAAAGATTAAAACAGAGAATGGATTTGATTTGTGCTTCTTAAACGTCTCATTTAATTTTGCCTTATTTATGTAAAGGTACAAAACATATCTTTCCCAAGATCAACTATTGTTTGGGGGGGTTTTGTTTGGGGGGGGGGTTTTTCTTTTCTTCTGGTTTTTGTTTGGTTGGGTTTTTTGTGTTTGTTTTTTTGTTTCTTTCTTTCTTTCTTTGTTTTTTTCCTGGTTTTGTGGTTTTTTTTTGGTGTTTTCTTTTTGTTTGGGATTTGATTTTTTTGGTTGATTTTTTTGTGTGTGTGATTTTTTTATTTGCTTGGGGTTTTTTTATGTGGGGTTTTTTGTTTGTTTGGGTTTATTTTTGGTTGCTTTTTTGTTTTCTTTTTCAAGACAGTGGATATTGGTTGATCATATTAGTTTGTGAAGTATGCTAGCAGAATAAGAGGCTATTACTTTCTTAATAAATCATGACTAGCTTTTATTGATGTACAATTCCATCCCTGTTCCTTGGCAAAACCTACGCATTTTAAGTCTTTTTATTTGTGGAGTGGCAGCACCTGGCTTCCTGGCTTGCCTTACTCTTCCAAGCACAGAAGTGCTGAGCCAGCCCTCCCACCACACTTCTTGATAAAAATCTTTCTCTGCTCCTTGGAAAGGACCTCCCAGATAAGAGCACAATGGCCACAGACACCACCAGAGATCTGAGTGCTCTCTATCAGGAGACAGTGGCCACTCTGAGGTGACCACAATGGCCTGTTCCTGCGGTACCCAGGCTTGCAATAAGCATCCTATGGAATGGGAAGCCTGGAGTGCCCAAGAGCTCCTGGGAAGAGGCTGCAGGATCACCAGAACTACCCCATGGAGGGCAGCAACACCCAAAAGCAGACAAACAACATGGTCGCAAGCGTGACCCAGGGCCCCAGCAGGCAAACACAGGCCGAGTCCACCTGTAGAGCCGGTGCTGAAGGGAACGGCGACTGCATTTCTAGAGTAAATAAACTGCTGTCCCCACGGGAGCTCAGCACCCAGCTTGCTGAAGTTCATACCAGCAGAGTGTAGCGAGCGGAGTCCCGCTGGACTCCTTGCTCTGCAGCCACTGGCACCGACCCAGCTTCCTCCAGGCCCAGGGCATTGGGGTGCTGGGCAGGAGTTGACGCAGCAGAACCACGGTCACCAGGCCTCACCAGCTACCTACAGCCTGAACAACAGGCCCCGAACTAAAGCTAACCAAGCATTCTATCCTATTCGTATCCGATCACTAGTAAAATATGTACCACCGTCAGCAAGATCCTCAGTGTACATAAGAGTTGTGACAATATATTGATCTTTCCTTGTTTAAGGGCTTGTGGTCACGGCCACAAAAACAGGTGTCTGGCCTTGTTCGCAAGCGTGTGGTTAAAGCCACGTAGATAAAGATACTCCCTCAGTTCCTCCTGGAGCCCTGGCCGGGCTGGAATCTGAAAGGAGGATGAAACCAGAAGTTTCCACACCTGAAGTGATGCAAACTTGTTTATCCCACCCTGTCAAAGCTGGACCCTCTCACTGCAGCTTCAGAGAACTCACCTACGAGCTCCCAGATGCCGGGACAGGCTCTGCCAATCCTCCTGCGACCAGGGCTCCCCAGCGGCTGCCCATTGGGAGAGTGGTGACATATTAAAGGCAATGGGTGACATCCACATCTCTTTCTTAGCTGCTACAGCTGACACTGGGTAGGAATGATTAGGTGCATTGCCTTGTTTGGCCTGATTCTCGCTGTGTTATTTCACTTCATGGTTTAGTGCTTTAAACGCAAGTAAAGATAAACTCACTTGTGTAACTTGGTGCCTGTGTCCTTTGTGCTGACCCCATCCATTGGCAAAACAGTCACTCAGTCATTCCCTCTGCCCAGGCTGTGGCAGGGTCCAGCCTTCTCCTGCCCAAGGACATCAGCTGGAGCCTCCTCCAAAAGTCAGAGGCTGCCCTTGCTACACAGCAGGGCTCCCACGAGGGAATTTTTATCAGTTTACCTCCGTGAACAGCAGCTGCAGGTGCTCCAACAAGAAAGTAACGTAGGTGATGCTGCTGGCTTTGGCCTCATCCTGACCACTGAAGGCAGTAGGACAGAAATAGCTTCAGGTGCTTATGGGTTACCACAGCTCAAGAGGAGAGTGCAGAAAGCAAGAGACATCCCAAACATTTTAGCCAGAATGGGGCCTTTTGGGGGGGTTTGTTTCTTCACAGTTTGCAGCATTGAGGTGCAAACCAAGCAAATATTGCTCTCCACGAAACCAAAACAAAAATGAGGACTGAGTGACAAGAAAACAAAGGCTAGCAGTTCGTACTTTGATTTTTCACTGCTTTAAAACCATATGCAGGCCTAAAACCAGTGGGTGCTTTTTTTAAAAAAAGGCAAAGAACGTAAATACTCAAAATCTTGGGTAGCACCTATTTCTGGAAATTGTTAACACACAACCCTCAGACTCCAGTTCAGTACTCCCAGCATAGGAGTGGGAGGACTGCATTCATATGAGACATGAATTAGGGCCTAAAAATATGTCCTAGTAATAAAGGAGAAGGTAATTTTAAGTTTCAGCATTGCCAGTTTCAGAACAGAGTTTCCTTTAGTGGAAACACATTTTGCAAGTGTGTGAACCTGCCCCCAGATAAACAGCAAGGCAGATCAATGTCTGCCTTGCTGGCAGAGCTAAGGGAACAACCGGTCACCACCACAGCCCCACAACACCCTTAGGAAACACAGAAGAAACACGTCTGAGTAACTCCCTGGTAGTACATCTCTCTCTCATGGGTTCGTGTGAGCACAAACAGCACGACTGGCTGCTCTTTGGACCTGTGACCTCGACATTTCAGCAGCTCACTAGCACGTGCCAAACTCCAATCCCTGATCTGCACCTGAACAGACACGCAGACTTCATGGACTTCTTTAAAAACCCAGTCTTTGTGGCCATGATTCATGTAAAGCACGTGCAGAAGGCAATGTAGGCGGGTGTCTCACATGCAAGTCTCGTGTCCACTCTCCCTCTGGCAGACAGACTGTCACAGGTGGGGATAGGATGCTTATTGCCTCTCCCCTGAGCCCCACCAACTCTCAAGATACTGCATCTTGCAAAGAAACACTATTGTCCCAATTTTCAGCCTAATCCAGTTGCATCGGTCAGCTGCTCCTTGCTGATACCTTGCTGTCCAATGACAGCGGCTAAAGGGACCAGCAGGAGGCTGAGAAAAGAGCAATGCTTCTGGGCAATGTGAGGCTGTAAGAGAGAGGAGAACCCTTAAAATACAAACAGAAAAAAAAAAAAAAGAGGCAGTCAAGAGAGAAAGCTGCTGTATCTCCTGCAAGGCCTGCTGGAATATTTAAAATTAGTTCTTCCTGGAGAAAGAAATGAGTTCTAGAGACTATTTCAAAATGCTTCATGGGCTCCTTTGGTCACAGCCACACTTGTTCTGCACACTCTGGGAAACTGGCAGACTGGAATCGCTGCCCCGGAAAGGCCCTTCACATTGCTAATTCTGGCTGAAATGAAGCTTTCTGCACATCTTATTTCTTATTCATGTCGGAAATTATTTTTTTAATCTAGTACTTAGAAAGATCACACAGATTTGTGATAGAAATAAAGATTCAGTTAAAAGAAATTGACATTAGCTGTTTTCTTTCCTCTTACATTTCCATAAGAAGAATGATGGTAACTCTATTATTTTACAGTATCATTCCAAAACCTGCAGTCACCCTGTTGAGAAGTGCTGGGAGCCCTCACAGATCTGAAAAGGCTCAGGCTGGACGAATAACAGAAATACAGATTTGCAAGAGACCTCAGCAGCTGGCTGGCAACATCAGGTCTCTAACTGATGCAAGAAATTACTTCTGGGAGAGCCTGAACAGCCCCTTTGGCACAGTACAGGCCAAAGAGAGCAGGGTCTTTTGGATGGACAAGTCCACGTGGGTATCAGCTGCAGTGGGAAGGAGAAAAGTGTAGTTTCTGCATAAATAATGTGATGCTTTGAGACAGCCACCCCTCTTTGGAAACAAATCCTCTCTGTGCTGCTACCTGGTGCCTGAGATGGTGACTAGGATGGCAGGTGGGATGAGCAAAGAATGGCTAATGGCAAATGGGTACTTCATCCTCCTTCAATCCCCCAAAATTTCAATCCTAGATCAAAACTGTAAAAGCACGCGCTCAGCAAGCGCAGAAGAGAAGAATGCTCCCTACAGAAGCTCTGAGCAAACAGGCTTCATGCAGAAGTCTTGACAAGAAACGGGGAGGATCAGACCTGAGCTTCTGAAGGAGAGCAGTCCAGTCAGTGCCACAAGTAGATGGTGCAGCTGCAGGTCCTCTAATGTGGTTTTCTGAAAACATAGATTTTAGCATCCTATGACTGGGTGAAAATGTTGGATTTATTTCCTTTGCATAAACAGACAAACACATTTCTGTTTCTATCCCACTTATTTACAAAGAAAATTTTGAAAATGCAAAGTGGTGAAAGCTCTGCAAAAGAAATAATCTTTTCCACAGCTTAAGTTGATTCTTGCAAAAATAGATATAAAATGGACAACTAAGGTCCCAATTTCTACAAAAGAATGCGAGTTGTGCACTCCTTGGCTTTCACCATTTCCCTGCAGCCCATCTGGATGGATTTCTTCGCGGGCTAAGAGCCCAGATAACGCAGAGTGCAACCAGGGAAACTCCTGCAAATCTGGCCTTATGTTTATTAAAAAAGAATAAGAATCTGAGTTTGATCCAAGCTCCTTATGAAGCCCAGGACAAAACTTTCACTGAGTTCAGCCCTTTATATAAATATGCATGTCCATTAACATAGGCATTGCTGAAGCACGCAGTGGCACATTAATATGCACAGTACTCGAGTGTCTCTGTTTGTATTCAATTTCTATTTATATACTTAAACATATGCATTCATAGCTTTGAAGTTCCATTAGCAACAAAACAGCGTAGAGAAATTATTAGCGTTTTTACATGGTGATTTCTGTTTAAGTCAGATACTGAATTGCTACTGATAGGTACTTACAAGGCATTCAACAGATGGGGAGTCTAGACTGATAACTTCTGTGCCATGCAAGTGTATTTTTAAACCTCCTTTAATGTTAAATTCTGATGCTGTGTTGTAGGGATGAAATACAGCACTTTCCTGAGCGTGCAGTTTTCAGTTCCTTGTTTTCTCTTTGAAACTCTGATTTGGCAGTGATCCACTACTGCTGGTGCAGTTAGCGTGACCCTAACCCCTATACAAATTATCATCAAGGTCGTTCTGCACTGGAGACAACCTGACTGCCCACGCGAGGATGACCTATGGGAAGAAGATCCCATAGATGGTAGGGCCTGCTGCTCCTGCAAAAGAAGATTGCCATGTAACAGCACAGGATCAGGCTCCTCTTGATCTTGATTCTGCTCTCAACCTTTCTCTCTTTTCTAGGGGAAGCACAAAAGGAAACTGTGCTTTTGTTGGCAAACTCTCAGCGATGCTGATGCATTTTCTGTAATATTGCCTACTCGTGGTAATGTTTAGTAGAGAGTTGGACTTGATGATCCAGAAGGTCCTTTCCAACCTCAATGATTCTATGGTTCTCAACAAAAATCCATCTATAGCCTTAATGTACATACGACCATGAACATACAAGTGAAGACAGAAAATATTTTCTTCTAGTTCTTTCCTAGTTTTGCAAAGTGAAGACAATAAAGTGATATCCCTCTAGAAATACTGCTGCTTACCATTTACAGTTTTCAGATGTATTACTTAGGTAGCATTTATTTGTACGGTTCATTGCTTGCCTTAAGAGACCTTCATTTGTTTAAAGTATGAACTTATTCTAGATTTAAAATGGTAAAAGCAAACTAAGGTAAAAACATAATGAAATCACCTTCAAATCTGCTTACGTTCTCACTTTTCATACAACCCCCCCATCACAAAAATAATCCCCCAAATTTCCCTGAGATTATTCCAGCAAATCCCATGTCCATCAAGTCCTAAAACATGCTCCACCTGCTAGTGAAACTATCACAGTAATTGTCTAGGCTTTTATCTAATGAATATGCATTACAGCAGTCAAAACAAAATTCTAACTTAATCTACATTACTGGGGAAAGTTTCTGAAACAAGCTGTTGCAGGGAAATTTATGTAATAAGCTGTCAACATTTGGCAGAGACAAACTGCCTGCTAGAAAGGTCTGATGGAAACCAGTTTCCTACATTTGGTCAGGGAGTAGTAGAGTTGCTACCCTTGAGCCATGGTTTTGGCCACAGATGAGCCCAGAGCATCACACCTCGCCGTGCCTCTGGCGTGCCTGCCCACCTGGACTTCATCCCTAGGCAAAGCCCGTGCCACCGGTCACTCTAAAGTCTTCTTTTGCCATCATCCTCTCTTCTACAACGCACAAACTCCCTGGTACCTGCTGGAGCATGTGGAAACGCAGATGGAAGTCCAGCAATTGCCTGTACGAGGTCTGACCATGACTGCACCCGCGGACGGTTATCTGCCCCATGTCACAGTTTGCAACAGGGCAAACTAAGAAAGGACAAATTATCCAAAACCAAGCTTAACAAGCTGCTCTTTTCCTCCACCTGCCTGCATATGATGCACACATTGTTATTCTAATGGCCATTATAGCAAAACCAGTCTCAGTCCTTTACCTGGATGTTTTGCCATCCCCAATTTCTGCCTAAGCAGCACAGAAGCCAGCTTTACATGCCAGTGTCAGAGAAACAGCTCTTCAGCTCGGGAAATGGCAGGAAGGTCAGTTCAGATGTGCTAGACCAGAATGAGCCCTAAGAAATAGGTGTTGCCAAGTGATAGCATTATTTTTATATATATAAAGAGAGAAAATTTTAAGGAAAGGAATAGCAACTTCTTATCCAGCTCAAGATTCCACAAAAAAAAAAATATAGGAAGCACCTGCAAATTCATATGCAGATCTTGTTACTTATTATTTACTGCTTTTCCAAGCAGCGACGGGATGACTGAAAGTGATTTTGCTGAACCAAGGCCACATGTTACCCCAAAGACCTTCGGTGATATATTGGTCCTATCCAGCCACCAATCTCAGCTATACTTCCATCGTCATAATTTGTACGAGTAACAGCGGTGGCAGTAGGTGAGGATACAAACAAGAGGATAAAAACAAGTAGGGGAGGGAAGAGGTGGGTGTTTTAGTAAAATAGCCAATACAAAACCTGCAAATATGTGATAAACAGATGGGTTTTCAGGGTTATATACACTGTGTTTATTTTAGGAGTGGCTTTTTGGAGACTTTGAGGGTATCTTTTTAATCAAATAGATTGAGATGGCATCTACAGTGTTGAATTCATGCTCCCATTACAACAGGGCTGTACAAGACTCAAACCAGTGCTGTTGATTCTCACTTTCAGTTCATTTGGGAAACTTTTGACAAGAGCTTGGAGGTTTCTAAGGAATTAAAGTAATAATGTGCAGGGGATATTTTTTTTTTCAATATTTTTCATTTTTAGAATTACTTTCCTGGACACAGAAAATCAGGACTTGGTTCTTCTTTTTCCATCTTAGAATTGTCTCACATATTTTAGTCAAAGAATTATCTTACAGTGAAAGACTGCAGTCAATTTACAGCTGTTTTAGCTAAAGTGGAATAGTCTCCTCATCTTCCAAGCAGCACATGCATATAAAATATTGATGAACTACAGGCAAGGCACAAATGTAAGCAGTGTTACTAAGACTTTGAATGGCAACAAAAGTTATGAAATTTAGAGAATATTTAACCCTACTGAAGTTCAGGGAGTAATCTAAAAGAAGAACAAAAACAAAACCAAACAAGACAACAAACAAACAAAAGGACACAAAACCCCCCAACCCTGAAAGTTTGCTCCAATTCCATAAGGAAATGGGCATAACACCTGAAGGAAGCAATATATGTTATAACAAGAGATTGCTGCTGCAGACTTGTCACTAATATGCTGCTAATAGAGAAGAAAGGGTTGCCTTTTAAATGCAGACTTGAATACACGGAAGCCTTCACCCTCAGCAGTATCCCCAGCCATTCTAGGAGAAATCAAAAGCCCTCCAGGACCTCCAGAGCAAATGTGAGTTAATACCAAGGAGGTATCTGATACCCTGCATTTGTTTATGTATAAAATAGAGAAATAAGTGCCACCAGGCAGAGCTGCTTTGCCAACAAATGCAGCAGGCTGCCTTGCTGGCAGGGATTACACCGGCTGCTGCTCCAGTCAGCCCAGCACCACTTCCACCACGAACCAAGCGGCGCTCCCAGTACCCACCCTGTCCCACCAGTACTTGCCAGCCACAAACCCAAGCGAGGCAACTACGGAAAAGAGAAGGGCAAACTGAAAATGAACTGAAACTTGAAGCTGGATGGACAGATTCCTGAATTCCTAGCTCTTGCTTATTAATTCTGCAACAGATCTGTTCACTGCTCTGAGTCTGCCCTCTGTAAACGGAGGGAATGCGGCCTCTCCCTCCGTGTGAGTTAATAAACACTCGGAGCATGGACCTCGTATGGTTATGCTGATGCAGTTCTATTATCTCTGGGCAGTGCGAGTCCTTGCTGGTTGGGATGAGTTGGAATTATCTGGAGAGAAGGATGGTCTTAGTCACCGGCGGGGGAAAGTAGTGCAGTGTGGCTTACACTGTAAAAGTGCACATTTCCTAAGGAATTCACTGGGAGCCCTCAGGAAAATCTGCCAATACTTCTTTGTCTGTGGTTTCTTACCCCATTTAAGCAGAATGTATCACCAGCTTAAAAAGGTGCCCGGACTAACCCGTCTCTAAAGTGTTCTCTTCAGCTACTCCCATTACAAGCCACATTTCTAAACTGCAAGAGCCTATTTTAATTTCTTCGTACATTTATTATCATCCCCACTTCTATTCTGGATATCTAATAACCATCTTCTGGAAACCAGTACTGTTAGTGTCTTACTGCCTGGCTTTACCTTACGATATATACCTGATCTTATAACATCCAAAGGTGTAGAAATTCTTCAGTATATTTTAGCAAAATGAATGCAGAGCTAAAGTCTCAGTTAAAAAGTATTATTGGCAGGGTACAAGTTAACCTAGAAAGACTGGCTTTTGACTTGTTCTGGCAGAGCTGAAACACTTCACGTTTACCCTTGAACACTATATATTCCTTCTTCAGCCCACGTATGAAATCTAAAGGATTTGCACAGTGAAACTTTTTTTTATTTAAAAAAATAAAATAATAATAACTAAAAATACATCTTCAAACAACTTGTGCTTGTGGATTTCAGCTGAAGGCAACAAAAAGTGCTCCTGGTGGGCACAGCTCCAGGCAACGCAAACCCGTGTCACAGAGCTGTAAAAGCTGGTGATTATCTGAACCACAAACAAGTACCTTGATTTCACAAACGACAGATTTTACAGACACACGTCAGATGCTTTAGCATAAATAAATGATAAACACAGACCTATCAATAATCTTTGCAGCCCCTGCAGCTGGAGGAGACCTGCTGTCAGTGGTATTAGAGAACGTTCTGGTTTTGTACTGTCTTTCAAACTCCTAAATCCACGAGCAGCGAGAGCTGAGCTCCAGTTTAATTACTGCCTGCGTTGCTCAACAATGGAGGCAACACAGAGCACTGCAGCTCTGCCCCTCGCCTCCCCAAATCACCATCCCCACGCTCGATAAACAGCAATTCAGGATTGGCACGAGGGACGGAAATTACAACCTGGAAACCAGCTAATGAGAGTTAATTTCAGTTAAATATCGTTCAAGAATCTATAGGCATTTTGCCTGGCAGTTTGCGGCGGGGATGCTGGCACGGATGTAAGAAGGAGCACGAGCTCAGGGTTGGCTTCTGATCCCACTTAGGTCAGTTCTTCTGTAACATTCAGCTGGAGAAAGATCAGCACACAAAGAAACTTAAGACCCTAGCCACCTTTTTGGTGCAGGTTTGGAGTTTCCTGACGTAAACATCACAGGCTCCTGCATAAGCCTCTGTCTTCACCATTGTGAACTACACAAGCCCTCAGAAAACCTATCTACAAAAAGAGAACGTGGAAATAGTCTAACATAAATAAATATTCTGGCTTAGAAGAATCTTCTTGCATTTATTTATTTCTCACTCTAAAAAAAATAAGAATCTTCTAATCCTTGCGCAGTTGTGCCCGTGTGATTTGTCTGTAAGACTATTAGTATTACACAGAGGAGGATCATAAACAAATCCAATGAGAACACACATACATTGTCAAATTACCAATTCATACGGCACGGATGGATGTAAACACACAAATGATACAAATGGACTTTACTTTTACATCTCTAAACAAAATCCATCAGCGTAATATATAAATTAATCCCGAATGGAAATATTTCTTTGGACTCTACAGGCTTTAAGATCCTTTGTCTAATAAAACTTGGAGTTTATCATAGTCCTTCATTTAACACGGCAGCAAAACTTTGTATTTCATACCAAACTGTGGATCTGTGCATGCATATTTAGGAGCAGGCACAGCTGCAGCAGCAGGGTTCTGCCACCCTGACTCATGCTGACAAGTTTCAATTCAAATTTTCCTGGGAGCAGGGGCAGCAGCATCAGTCAGGACTTACACAAAGGTAATACATTATTAGAGTGGGCCTGATAGGCATCATTTTGTATTTGTTAAACCCAACTGACTCAGGAATAAATAGCCATTTCACAGCCTCGGAGATGTGATAAGAAGCGGGCAATTGCATAAAATTAGTTGTGTGTACATCTTTTTCTGTGGAGATGGAGATAAAATATCTGTCAAATTCTCCTTCTTGCTTCCCACGCTTCCCAGCAGCTTTGACTCCTCACGCTGGCGTTTCATTAGCAGTTAGAGAAAGGTGACTCTGCTAATAATTTTGAGCATGATTTCTCTTGTAAGGAAGAATTATATAATAATTGGGGGAAAAACATCATGCTTTTTGAGTATGTATTTTGATGAGCTCTACTTAATGCTCACTGCTTGGTCCGTCCTTCCATTCCTATTCTCACCAGCACGTACTGGAGGTTTCGGGAACAAGTTTCTCTCAGGAGTAGCACAATTCCAAACTCAGATGCAAGAGTTGGTTCAGAGCTGGGACCAAACCCTAACCCAACGGGACCATTTTCACAAAGACAGAGGATGATTCACAGGGGTAATCCCCACTACACAATATTATCTGATGATGACGCACTCGCAGTCACGCAAGAACTGGGGGGTTTTTCCTGCTTAACAAAGCATCACGCGTTTATCAAGTTTGTTTTCACTCCCTTTTGTTTCCTTATCCATGGGAATAAGACATAGGGGGTGTATCACTCTTTATTGTTATCCTCCTAACCTTGCTAGAGAATCACATTGAGTCTGATTCCCAGTCTCTTAATGTTGGTCTATTTTTACATACATCACGCGGGGCGTTGAGTGGGAGCAGAAAGGAAGGTGACTTAACAAGTCACCAAGAATATTCCAAGGAAGAATGCCTGCCTTCCTCCCAGCTGTGTTCCCAGGTTTGGGAGGCACAGGGGTGGAGGGACACGTGCTGCCACCACCACACAGCCGAGCAGAAGGGCAGCTCCTTCACTGCCACACCACAGCTCCAGCTGTGGAAAGAGGAGAGGGCAAACAGCCTCCCAGAGAACAGCAGTGATTAAACTGCCTACAAATCACCTCTTCCACATAAGCCAAGTCAGACAGGAGTCAGATAATTTCCTGAAAGCGAGGATTCATAGATCATATTAAAAAACAAAACAAATTGTTCTTTAGAATTCCTACCTAAACCAAAGCCTACATTCACTGCAGTGAACAGCAAACTTTTTAGTGTCAGTCTCAGCTGAGCTTATCAAGCATCTCAACTCCCTAAACATATGGAAAATGCATTCTGACATACCTCGAATGAATGGATTACCCTGGCCAGCTATATACTGTCTCAACAGGAAAAAAAAAGTCCTTCCATTCCTATTAAACACAGTGAAAGTCTGTTTCCTTAAAGGCCTCTGTTTCTGTAAATAAATAAATAATTAGGGAATAAATCAGAGTTGCTTATCTACCTTCTTTATAATATTTCCTTCTTTAATATAATTTTACTGTATCGCACCTGAAGTTTATCTCCAAAGTAAACAATATAAATCTTAGCAATTTTCTTCAACCACAATTTTACCCATCTCCAATCCCTTCTGCCATACGTCTCTGAATCCTCACTACTTCCAGTACACGTTGGGGAACCAGAACAGCCAGAATGAAACAGAAGATACTCGGCGAGCATTCACCTTTCATTCACTAACGACACCGGGATAGCTCAGTAAGAGCCATGCTGCTCTTCACGCACCCTGCCCTGCTCCGTGCCTCCCCCGCTATCACGCTTCACACCGCGGAGATTTCCCTTAAACCATCCACAGCGACCTCCAGTCCTTGGTCTGGAGCAGGTAGCCTTAAATTGCATCTTTATATTTTAGACCTGTTGTAAGGAGTAAGGAATTCTAGACTGACTGAACAGCAACGACAACAGCACTCACTCGATGCTGTCTGTTAAAGCATTAAAAGCTTTCTGCTTCAGCATCGCATCTGGTTCTGAGTCGGGGAGGGTTACCTATTAGTACAGCTTGACAAGCTGCTTCCACCAGTTAAAGCAGCCTCTTTAATACATTATATCTCACAACATGCTGCTAAAACTCCTCTAGCTCGGCTGCTTTGTTTCGAATTCAAACAGCGGTGAACAAAGGTCAGCCAGAGCAGGAGGATAAGCGTTTAATTTTGCGATTGGAACTTGAGTAATTCACAGGCAAACCGCTCTGTTTTACACCGAAAACATCGGCTTCATCACCGATGCCTTGAGAATGATCTATCTACTGATGCATATCAGCTGTTTTTGTCTGGATAACTAATAGTTTCCATGGAAAAAACCCAGTAAACTCCCTGAAAGGTTGTTGAGATAGTTAGCTGTAAACACCGGGATCAATTCAGGTTCATTACTACTCACAAAACCTATACAAGAGTGGACAGCAGTAATTCAAAAGCAGTACAATTAACAGACACCAGACAGATATTCTCACCTTCACTTTTCTAATTCAACTTGCAAACCTAAAGGGCAGCAAAGGAGCCCAAGAAAACCGTCTGCACACACCTTTAGTAGCTTCACAAGACAATTTAATCCCACCTTTGATTTTTAGTGCAGCGTTTTCCATTCGTAGAGCATCGCTTCAGCAAGGTATTTTCTAAACTCCATTAATATCATTTAAGCTGGAATTTGTAAGCAAAGCCCTCACCCTACGGAAGAATTTCCCCAACCCACATCTCTAAGGAGAAGCTAGGAAATGTTAAGCAATCTGAAGGAATTTCTAACAGTGTGATACTTTGCCACTAGCTTTCTATGCCTCTGCGTCGCCACGGAAGAAAGCAAAATATCTGACTTCTTTTCTGTGTTCAAAAAGGTAAAAATACCTCTGTGTGCCACTGCTCTAGTAAGATAAGGTCGATATTTATCGCCGTGCTTTTCCTACTTCAATAATTAATACTTGGAGGTAAAGTTGAAATATTTTGCTCTCTCTCTCTCGAAGTAAAAGGTGCCATTTTATTGTCCACACGCTTAACGTGCTGTTGCTAGGAAGGTACGACTCTGGTATAACCTAATCGCCTGCTATTTGGCTATGGACTCCTGAATCCCATATTTTTATTCTAAATTTAAGTTCAGTCATCGTAGCTAATGTCCTTGATGCTATCTCAAATTGCTGTCATTACACGGATCACTAGAAATTGGAGGTAATAGTAAAAAAGAAAAGGAAAAAGAAAGGCACCAAATTAGATGATGGATACAGGTTTAATCAATTTAATTTTATCACTAAATCCAATCCCTTCCCCCTGAGCTGTCAGGGGACGAGATAAGCGGAACACATCTTGAAGCACGGCGCAATCCGGTTGTGGGGAAGGAGTTGTGTCCCTGAACCTCGCCAAGATGAGCCACGCTCATTTATTACTTTGGCATTGCAGGATGATGAAGAGCCAAGCTGGTTTCCTCCCTCCGTCCTCAGCACAATCTTTCTATTTCATTAATTTTTCATGGAATTTCATTTCAAAATAATTTTGCCTCTCTCACCTGCTCGCTGCCCTTCTTGAGTTTATTCTGCCAACTCTTATTTTGCCTCTCATCATATAAGCAGCAACCTCGGCCACGGCTTTTTACCACATCAGGGATACCTGATTGCCCCCTGTTTCCAGTAATTAACTTTAATTGCCAGCTCTATAAAACAGCATTACAAATAAGGTGCCTTTTTTGGCATCTTATACAGGAAAAGATCTCGGAGGCGGCGTATTTCCAATCACCCATTTCAGCCTTCCTTTCTACACGTTGATTCCTAGGAAGTCGCCAGAGGCCTTTTAGTATTATCAGGAAATGGCAACTCTGCTTTTGTTTGCTGTACTTCGAATCATTTCTCTCAGAAAACAAGCCTTCTTTGCAAAAACCTCTACCAGGGGCTAGGAAATCTGCACAACCCACGCTGAGGCCGCTGTGCTGAATTCTGCCAGCACTCTGCCATATTCCAGAGCCCCGGAGAAAACACAAGAACCCACAAATCCAGCAACTTCCTATAAACCTCCAAAAACCTTAAACCTCCTTCCCAAAATCATTAGGCATAGTTTTCTAACCTCTGCTCCTTTTCAATTAGAAATTAAGTTAGATTAAAAAGGAAATTAACAAAAAGAAAAAAGGAAACAAACAAAAAACCCCCACGCCAAATGAAAACAACCACCCCAGAAAACCAACCAACCAAAAAAACCCAAGCAAAACCAAAAAATAAAACAGAGAGAGAAAGAAATATAAAATACCTTTTAAACAAAATTAGTATGCAGGTAATCTGGCAAGCAGGTCTTGCAGAAATTAAGATATTTACTTCCCATTGCGAGTTAAAATAGTTTCTAAATGACACTGAAAATATTCCTACCTAGATTAATTTAACAAATGGCTAGGAACAGCCACATTTGAGCTTCTTAAGGCACTTTTTTGCACATAGTGTGAAACCCAGTGAAAAATCACTGGGCAATGTGATATTCCTTTCGTGGATGTTAAATGTGAAGTCCTCAAGGTGGGATCATCACACAGAAAGGATTTCACAAGCATAAAAATCAGACACGTGCAAATTAATTCTTGGACAATGTCACTGTACACTGGAACCACACTCAGCATCCCACACTTTTCAGTGCTCGATCTGCATTTATGGAAATTCTCTCTCTCTGTCTCTCACAGCACGGGATATTTATTGGTTTTTTCAGCCTAAAGACACGGGGAAATTTAGCTACAGAGAGAATGTTGTTTGCTCTCCTTACCTGAACTTGCTTTCTGCCCCCCAGGAAACTCCCAAAACAAAGCAACCAGGTGGAAAAGAAATGAAGCCAAGAGCTATACCTAGACACAGCGATTTATAATTCACACTTACCAGGACAAAAATATGAAAACATGGAAAAGAAATCAGAAGGGGAAACCCCAATGCCATTAAATAGAGAATAATATTTGCTTCCACCGATACACATTCCTAGATATTCCATCAGGCACTGTCTCGACCTGGTTTTAAGCACAGTTGATAGGTAACCTGCAATACAATCCATCGAGCTGTGCAAATAATTTGTTGAGTCCTTCTCCTTAAGGATTGGGGACGCGACAGATAATTTAATTTCCTTACTCTGATTAATTCTCTATTGAAACTGAAGACTAGAGTGCATTTCTTTGTCTGCATGCGCCCGTAATATCTCTGTGTGTGTGCAATATAAACACAAGTGTGTAGTTACTCACTTTAAACCACCTACTGAAAGTATTCTTGCCATAAAGAACAAAACACGTGCCGGAGAATAGGTAAAGGCAGCTGTCTTCGGTGTAACTCCCTACAAAGATTTTTCACAGCTATTAAACAGCTCAAACCTGCACAACAGTGGAGCCCAGATGAATTCTCATAAAGATGCAGTCATTTATGGGCACTGTAGACATTTTCCTGACTGGCCTCCAGGATGGCCAGTTCAATATCCATAGGTATCCAGCACTAGATACCATCGAGAAAGCCACAAATATTTCAGTAAATAAACTGGGATAATAGTAAAATCCAACAGGTTTTATACCGGGTGTGCCTTAAATTACAGGCTTTTTTTTTTTTTCCCCAGCATAAATTTACAGAAGGGTGTATTTTTGTGAGCATACACTGTGATTATATAGCAAAGAAAATCAAAATCCTATGACTACAAGCACTGCTCCCTGTAATTCACATACAAACCGCCTGCATCACCTGGAGAGTGGCTACAATAGCACGTTTAGAGGAATGAGAAAGAAGAAATGAACTCTTCAAGTGCACTTTCTGATTGATATTGGTCAGTCAAGCACTTTCTAGAACACCATCAACCTCCAGCTCTGTATTCTGCAAACAGCCCTCATCTACCAAGTTGTTCTTTAGCAAGTTCGTGTCCTTTTTCTTCAAACATTCAACTCCCACCTTATTTTGGCATTACCCAGAGCAGCAAAGGACGCATCAGAAAAGTCTTATTGAAAGACTCTCACTTTTGTCTGCTGCTTAGGAACAAAATTAACACTTAACCCTTATCATTTCCCTTTCTAACGAAGCACCCTTTCTCCAGGGCATCGATCAGTGGATCACACTTTATTTCTCGGGCAAGTACAGGGTAGCCAAGCCTGGGTTAAGTTTGTGATTCCTTAGAAAAGTAGTTTTGCTGGAACAAATACAGCACGAAGAAGTCTGCAGAGCACAACTTAAGTACAATCAGATTTCAAGGGATGGAGAATGGGAGCTCTGCCTTTCCTGAGTATTTTAAAGTGTCTTCTCTAACAGGAGGCAGCCTTTGTCACCAGGTGTTCCAGCTTGCTACAGCTCCCCAGTCACAAGCCAAGGGGATGCACCTGCTGGAAGTCCCAACAGATCTGCACCTCTTCTTTCCCCCTCTTTGGCAGGTTGTGGACTGTGAACACGAGAGTTCAGCCCTGAAAGTTTAAATCCTGACAAGCCCACGATACAGCCTGGCATTCAGCAGTGACCGGTTTCCACGCGTTACTGTACAAAACCTGCTCTGCCCCCCCTCTGAAGGGTTAACAGACACCACGCTCACTGCTTACACATCACCAGCAATTAAAAGACGCTTCGCTACCGGCACCTTTCAGATTCGGGTTTCTAGAACCAGAAGAAATGGCACCTCCAAAGCATCAGCTCGAGTTGACCAGCTAGCTGAGTAAAACTTGGGCTAGTCAGCTTCACGGAGGGATGGCAGTTCGAGGATAGGTGGTGTTCACTGCTTCGGCAAACACTCGGAGTTAGCATCGCTGCCATCAAAGGCGCTGCAGCTGGGCATCCCTGCCACTCTGCTTCTCCTCTCATTTCACTTTAAAGTCTTCACAGCCTAACTTCGGCTTTTTTCAGGCAAAACATCAAAAAATGAGGCAGGAGGGTGTCATCCCCTCTGCAAGAGAAAACAGGGCAGCCTTGCGAAAGAGCTTTTATCTAGGGCACATTCCCTGCTCGCAGCGACATCCCGTAGCTTCACTTTTCGTGCTTATGGCAATTAGCACCTGCCTAACAAAGCTTTGCCGAGGGGAGAGGAACGGCACCAAAACAGCAAAACTGGGTGGACCTCACTTGAGAAAAGAATTTAAGAGGTTCTTTGGGGACCGGGGGGATGCGCGCTGCCCCCGGGGGGCTCCGCGCTGCTCTCCTCTCCTCCTGCCCGTGGGCACCGGCGAGCTGAGGGCCGGGCGAGGGTTTAGGGTCAGGCTGGCGAAGCTGGAGCCGGCCCCCGGGGACAGCTCGGCCGCACCGCGCT
>VWZY01009230.1:369484-395432 GCA_013399075.1 Chloroceryle aenea
CAAGCCTTTTCTTTTTTTTTTTTTCGCTTTAGACCATGTGGACACCGAGCACTCTGCTTCCAGAGGCAGCTAAATGCCGCTGCTCTCCTCTCTGACCAAACACTTACTTACTAGTTCCCTAATTGCAGCGATTATTATTCCCGGGGAGAGATCCCTGTATCCATAAACCTTATGCAAGAGTCTAAGCGTAGCGATTCTCCTCGATTCTCCGGTTATTTTTAAGGTACGTGCTCTGCTAAATTCACCATCAAGGGCAGAAGCTCGATGAAAAGAGGAGCGTGTTGTCGCCGAGACTTGTACATTAACATTCTGTGCCTCATTTAGTCAACTGTGCAATTAAAGCGTCGGGAGCAGAGGGGCATTTAGAGAGGAAAGATGACAACAGCATTCCTCTGGAAGGCTGGATTACAGAGCACGGCACGTTCCTTACAAAAAAGCCAAGATATACAACAGATATACAACAGATCAGATACCGCTTTAAGTTGCAAGACACCTCCTGCTCTGCCCTCCTCAGTTATTAGCTAACTTTAAAATAGGTGTCTGGAAACCGAGGCAGTGAATGGAAAAAGGAAGAATATCAAGGAAAAAAAAAAAGATGCTAAATAATTAATGCCATCATTAGTGCTGACTGCGTTTGTAGCCGGCCGGAGGAGTACAGCAAAGTCCTGTTTATCAGAACTCCTTTAATCTAAAACTTCCTCCTGTTGGAATGTAGGTTACCCAGCTCCTGCTGCTGAGCACAACTCTCCCAGCTATTAGAAACCCTCCGTGGTCGGTTGCTTTCAGCCTCTGTCGTTTCTGGACAAGGCAGAGCTACGCCGTGCACAGGATTTCAGATTAAATAAACAGAAAAAAATCCATAAATTCTCTAAAAATACTCATTAAACCAGGATTCAGATGGCACAGGACATTAAGATGATGCCACTGCTTGGGCCTCATCCTCCCCAGGGCAAATTGCCTATGGCAAGACCACCTTATGTACCCTCGGTTTTAGCTGCGTGGCACAGCACGAAGCGTGGGGGAGCTGCCCCACATCTACCCCACCAGCCAAAGGTAAGAGAGCCTGGGAATTAAACCTGTGTGCCTTGCAAGTCAGCCCTGCATGGAAGTAGGTTTTCCATACGGAGCTTTTACAGGTTTACTGGCTGTTGGGTTTGTTGCAACACACATCACCCAAAAGAATCAAACCTTTGAAGTGCTGTTTCTTAAGTAAGCAGCTCCTTAAGAAGCTTCTGTGTTTCTCAGGGAGAAAAACATGTCTGCTGGCAACCCGAGAGGCAATCAGAGTGCTTTGTTTTCAGCTTGAGCCTTCAGCTGTTAACATTTCTCCCCTTTGCCTTCTGATTTCTGTTGCCCTGAGCACAGCTGACCCTCATCTGTTAATGTGGCAGAACCCTGTAGCTGCCAGAGCAGCAGTAATGCTGCTGCAGAACACAACTGTGCATTCGACCACACATCAAACTTCAGACCGTCTGGAATTTCAGTCACTCGTTTTAGAAGCTGGATGTAGAAAAGCATCTTCTATGCTTCGGTACCAATCTGTGCTCTACTCATTAGGGATGTAAAAAAGAAGCCAGATCTAATTAGAAATAAAATGAGCATCCCAGGACATTCACTTCAGGAGTGGCCTCAAGCTCAACACGTTTTGTTATACTCTCCAAATGAGTGGAATGTGAGGTGTTCAGAGAAGAGAGACTGGCAGTGCCAGACCCTGGAGAAGTCGTGCTACCAGCCAACCCAAAAAGCCACCAATGCACAGAAACTGTGACTCGGTGCTAACCCTGTAAGAAACTGCTCCTCAGTTCCAGGCACAGCTGTGGGAAGGCATCACCCAGCCACAGCAGCAACAGCTGAGCTAGACTGGTAGGAGAGCTCCCTCCTAGGCTGTTGTCAGGATTGGTGAAGGCCCAAAACCAGCTTCAGTCATCACGTGGGTAAAAGGTGTCCCCTTGGCCACCCGGAACAGTGAAGGAGGGTCATTTTTTGTACTATGCAGCTACAAAGTCAGTCGGATTCCTTCAATACCCTGTGCTTATTTGTGTTCTTCTCCACAGTGGCAGGAGTCTGTTTCCCCACTCAGGGACACCCCCTGTTTCAACACCCTTTTTGTTAACTCCAATGGGAGGTTAGCAGTCCTACACCACTGCCTCCCAAGCAAACTCCTCCCAAGCAAACATGTGCATGATTTCAAGCACTATGGTAAAGTGACATAAACTCAGTCTAGGCAATACAAGCCCAGTATCAATGTTGTGGGGGGAAAAAAAACATAAATAATAAATGAATACCACCAGCTCTCTTTCAGTTATGTGCCTACATCTACTGGTAGCAAATGCACTTGATAGTCTGAGCACCCCCCAGGAATGACGACTGTTCCTGAATGCCCTGGCAATGACCCTGAGAGTTATTTCATGCTCCTTTTTGTTGAGTAATGCAGCTTAGGACTTTTCCCATCTCCATGGGCCTGGCTATGGAGGTGGCTGTGTTTATTCCATTCAAGCTGAAGTATTTGGGACTGTTCCAAAGGCAGAAACTTCACACACCTTAACTTACAGCCTCTGAAGAAATGCAATTCACACCCATGCGCAGTTACCCACTCAGGCCCAGGTGACTCAGGCAGGTTGGAGGGTTTCAAGTGTGACTCCTGAGGTAAAAGACTCTTCCTCATGCTGCCAGGGGAGCTGTGACTCCTCTCGTGACCCGTCGCAGTTACTGATCCCAGGCACTACATCAAAACCTGTAGTCCTGTTCTTATGAGACAGAAAGGTCTCTCTCAGCACCAGAGGTACCCAAGCAAGGAGTCCAGGCTTTGCAGGATTTCTGACAATTCACTTCACTCAGATTCTCTCAAAAAAGGAGCCCTGGAGGGCAGTTCAAATGGTTTATCAACTGGAAGGCCGGTGGTGACTACGAGAGTACGATGGGGAGAGGGTGTGGAACTGGATGCCAGGTTGCACGCATTGATTATAAATTGCCATTTAAATCTCCATGCCTAAGCAATATCATGTGGAGTTAGTAGTCAACAGAAATGAAAATGGCTAAAGAAAAACTCAGCCCACCTTTATTTCAGCTAAAGTCTTCAGATAAGCAACTTCAGGAAGCCAAACCTGGACACTAAGCCCGTGAGTATTATGGGTGGCCATTTTTTTTCTGTACCAACATATTTATCAGAACAAATAGGAAATCTGTTTTTTTTCTTTAACCCTCTGCTTTTTGAAAACTGGAGTAACTTGATTTTCAGTGACATGATGTTACAAAAACTTCAGGTCAAACCATTTGAACTTAGAGAAATGCAAATCTATAAAATGATATTGAACACCCAGGATGCACCAGGGATGCTCCACCAGCAGCATTTGCAGGGGGTTCTCCTCCTGGAGCAAAATGGTGCCACTGAGCAGCACAGCGAGTGGGAGAAGCAAGGTCCAGACTCTGCACGTCCCAGAATAGGCACAAACCCTTGAAGAAGAGTCCATCTGGCTGCCGTGTTCCTCAGCTTCCAGCTGTGCTGTCCCTTCCCTAAGGAGCTGTGGACGTTGAGAGTAGCAGGCCCTGGTACATCCTGCTACAGACATGCCCTGTAGACTCCTGAGAGGGGAAAGGAGCGTAGCAGCCACCCTCTATTTTTCTCCCATCCTCCCCACCCCGTATCTGTTTGCTTTTACTCCCTCCTGCCTGCTTAGGGAGAGAAAAAAAATAAGGCCCTTAGAATTTGGAAGATAAAAGATGCTCAAGGGCGTTAAAGCAGGACAGGAATGCAATCGTGTGGCTGTGCAGGTGAGACTCCAGAGCCTTCTGCCGCAAAATGCCTGCACTAATCCCTTCTTGCCCTACTTACAAGGAGCTGTCAGTGTGGCTATTTGCAGCAAAAGCCACTTTAGCTTTGGGGCCAACCGTCACAGGGTGGTGATGAAGCAAGGAGGGTATGGATCCATATTCATTCAGTGTATCAAGTTGGCCAGAAAAATGCCTTGCTGCAGACAGATCCTCCTGTCTGCTTTGCATATTCCTGCACATGAAATAGCCCAGGCTGGGGAACGCTGTGCTACTGGATAGCAGGGGGTTAAGGAAATTCTAACAGGATTTTGCCCCTTCATTAAACAGAACCAAGGGAATTTGGGATGCACTACTCTCTGAGCTATAGGAAAGCCAGGGCGGCCAAGTTTCATCTCCCACGTGAGAAGCTCCCCTTCTTCCCCTCATTTTTTTCCAGGCCCCACATCTACTCTGGTGGGGGGTTCACTGGGCACCTGGCCAGCAAGAAGCAACATCCAACTCCCTGATGAGCGTGAGGTAAACGTTTCAAAGCAGCCCAGACAATAGTCTCTTGTAATGGGGAGAATACCTAGATGCCAAAGGCTGCAAATCATTGTAATTAGTAAGTCTGTGTATGCCACACAAACCAGCAGCAGTCACTGGGGATGAAACAAACCTTTCTGAAAGATGTTCGTATGGGCACATTAAAACATAACTCAGCAGTTTGGACTCTTGAGGGGAGTAGAGACACAGCTCATCACCAGAAACAGTTCTGATTTTCATACTGTTTCCTGTGTTTGTAATGAACCAAACCAAAACATGCAGTGAAAATGTCCCCAAAGTAGGGATGCGTGAAACCTCATTCTCCCTTCAGAGGTTTTGGGTTCTGGCCCAGACACTTTGGGGGATTAACTTGTTCACAGATCCTCTGTCAGGACTCCACTGACCAGATTTCTTTCAGTCCCCCAGTTTCCCAATATACAGAAAGGTAATGAAACACACTCTTGCTTTAAGCACTTGCAAATACATCCAAGTACAACAGATTATTATTATTAAACTGTTAAATGTTCAACCTCTGATATTGAAATAGTGAAAAGGCATTTTTTGTACCTCTACATCCTTTGAGTAACCACCCAAAACAATGAATCTGCTGGGGGAAGGTTCCCTGTGCCACAGCGTGGCTGTCCAGAGCCAGGAGCTGCAGCCCCTTTTGCCCAGTGCACATCCCAGCACCAGACAAGGGCAGTGGCACAGACCAGTGCTTCCTGGCTCCAGTAGCACCCACAGGCCGGGAGAGGGGTACCCTCAGCCTTCAGTGGGGCAGTGTTGCGGTGTCACCAGTGGAGCCCCAGCCCACCTCTTTGAGTGGGTGGCTGCAAGGGATTGAACCACAGCACCATTCTCATCACCCTCACCACCCGCTCACCTTACTGGGAAGTTTGGCACCTGAGAAGTGTCCAAACCAGTGACCAGACTTAAAAAGGAAGATCTTCCATCCTCTGTGGTGACAGCTTTTGTTGTCAGTAAAACACAGATGCCAATACCTACCACAGGGGATTAAGGGATGCTAAAGTGACCGGGGGCTGCTTGCATACAATACACATCCCACCCTAATCTTTTCATCTGGCAATCCTCCCGAAACCAAACGGTGGGATGTTCTCCCCCCAGCAGCCACGTGGTTTACAAAGACTTGCAGAAGGTTTTTTTGGTGAAAGACTCTACCATCTTCTAAAATGCATGCTGCTAGCCTGTGTCGTGAGGAGCCTTACCCAACTTCCCGGGGCCTCCCAGCATGTTCCATAGAGTAATCACACAGGGACTGCATTGTGGAGGAACAAGGCTGTACTGAAAATTACTGCAGCACAGTTCTTGTACAGCATTAGTGCAGTAATGCAACGTGTTAAAGAAGTTATTATAGAGGTATAAGTTGGCTGAAGTTTCCATCTGCAGGCAAACGTGTTTAGTGTCGCAGCCTTTTCCTTTAGCCCTCCAGCACCAGTCACTGACCTTGTGACAGTGGCTGAAGCTAAGGTGTAACAATAGTCAGTAGAAGTGTATTAAGTTTCATTAACTCCTGGTTAGATTCCCTAGCAGATTCATCAGGTTTCAGTGATACCCTGTTCCTTTACAATGCATGGACAATATGTTACCTTATGATAGATTCAGTGATGCCCTGTTCCTTTAAAATACATGGACAATGTTACCTTATGATATATTCAGTGATGCCCTGTTCCTTTACTATCACCTTATCTTTAAACCTAATTTTCAAAAGACATTCTAATTTATATGATACACAATCACTGCAAAGCCAGAAGCAACAGCTGAGGATGCAAATGCAGAAGTGTGTGAAAATAAAGAAGGGCTCTGTATTTACATAACCTTTCCAACACGTGGCCAGCAGCAAAAAGCAACTAGAAATTTCTAAGACGTGTAAGTCTCGCAGCGTCTACTGAGCACCCCACAACAGGATGGGGTCGCTGAGAAAATAATGTATGTTTTTTGAATTTAAAAACCTATAAAATCCAGGAATCATTCAAAAAATATATTGCTTGTCCCTAGACATCCTTCCAAAAGTCCGAAACAGAGAGGATACATATTGTCAGTAGAGAAAAGCAAAGAGCATCAAGGTTACCTAGAAGTACTGAATGAGTTTGTGCATTTTAATTCCTATATGATAGATCATGGATATAGACCAGTTAAAATCAAGCTTGAAGTTCTGGCTACTGTTTCTCTTCACCACCACACTCAGCAGCTGGTGGGTCCCTTTCTGTTCCGTGCTAGAATGGCTCTGATTTATGACATGTTGCTAAATGTAGATGGGCTTCACTTGGCTGAAGACTCATCTTGTAGATATCTCTAGTGTCCCTAGGATGTCATCATGGAATTGGAGCAGTGTTTGAACATCCTTGGTCTCAAGTCAGACCTTAGCTGATATTGAAGAGCATGACTGCAGGTAAGTCACCTAAAGGTCTATACAAAATGACAGCAAGCCAAGTTGCTCCTCATCCTTTTTGTTTCACTGGTTTGTTGGTGAACTATGGAGACAAGTGCTGCCTTTTGCCTGTGTCTAGGTGAAGCTCCTACAAATGTGGGCCCTCCAGTCTTGAGATGTCCAGTTGATATGATGATGTGAATAAGGAAATGTCAGGGAGCTGTGATAAGCATCAGGAAAGTAGAGGTGCCAAAAGATCTGTCTGAAGAAAACAGAGATGCCTAGAGGAGCTTGCATGTGGACCTTTTCAAACAACTGAGCCCCCGAGGCAGAATGATGTTTGTACCTCAGCCAGGGTCCACAGTCAAGGCAGGGAAACTCAGGCAGCAGCAAAGACAGGTGACAGATCCAAACAGTGCATCAGGAGAAGCAGAGGCATCAAGAGACACAGAGGCAACATTAATTAGTCTAGCCCCTTACTCCAGAAGTCCCAAAGAACAAACTGCTATCTCGGGATGGTTCAGTGGATCAAAATCACACTCCAAACTCAACAAAGAGGTGGCAGTCAAAGATGTTATTTTAAGACCCCAGCTAAACCCCTCGAAGCCCAACATGTCTATCTCAGTGTTGAATCCTGAGCCTCCCTTCCCATAAGAGAAAGATAAATTCATTGTACTTCATAACAATTCCCTAGCAACACAGTGGCCCTGCCAGTTCCCATGTTCATTAGTAGCAGCTCTGGAGCCCTTTGGTTTAAGGTTTTTTGCCTCTGCCCGCTGTCCAAACCCTTCTTCCCTTAGCATTTCTCACTGAATCTATATGCAGGCATTAATTTCTGTGTGTCATACCAATAAAGATCAGTTTTACACCAGGATGACAATGACAGGCAGCCACTGAAGCCTTAAAACACAAGCGCTGTATCCTAAAAATCCTTAGCCAAATTGACATGAGTTATTTTAAAATAATGAACTTCTCTTCACTGCTGGACAGTTGCTGAATAAAATTGTCAGATCTGAACTCTGCCAAGCTTCGTGGTAGAGAAAGATTCAGTGGAAATACAGTTTTAAATCCACTGGATAATCACAAGGCTGGAGACCTAAGTTTGGATTCATCCCACTTACCTCAGGCCCAAGTCAAGAACCTCATCGCCCTGTGCTCCTCGGCCCACAACTGGACAAAGACAGGCCCTCAGATCAAGTTTATTTTGGAAACCTCTCTGGTTTTCCACAGATGAACTGAATATTGAGTGAATCTTGGGCAGCATCAGATTCCTCAGCATTTCCCTGAATCCTGAAACAAGACAAAATTGTCTCAAAAACAGGTAAAAATTGATGGCTGTGGCTTATTTCTCCACAGATTTTATTAGAAACCAAATCCAGTATAAGAACGAAAAATGGACCAGGGAGAGGAAGGTTGAAAAGACACCAATGTAAAATAAAACAACATGGTCATGAGGCCTGGGTTATAACATATACATTTCCATTTACAGAATTAGTTTCATAAAAATCCTCCTCAGATGCTCAAGATTCCTGTTACATCTTTATCAGAGGGGAAGACAGTTAAAGAAAATTATACATCAGTGCTTGACTTAATTTTCTGTCCTTTTTTCTTTCTTTTTTCCTTTCTTTTTGTTTTTTTTTCCCCAGCAAGCAGTATTAGGATCATATGTAAGATGCTTTATTTAGCATCTGAAGATTTATTTTATGTTTTTCTGTTGACAATCAGAAGCACTGGGTGGAAAAAAAAATAGCAGAACAAAGAGCTCCCTGGAGATATTTCTCGTTTGCTGACTCACTACATCATCACATATGACACTGAATTATTAGTTTCAGCAAATACTGAAATAGCACAAGAAAGCTTTCTTGCTCTTTTATCTCCACCATTGTTCTTGGATTTAAACAACTCACATGAAAACTTTGGGATAAAAGTACAAATATTGAAAATGCATCATTTAGTGTGGTGCTTATGGTACAGGATGCCTCCTTAATCATAGAGGGAGAGAAGGCTGGGAGTGTGGTTTCCTTGAGCTCAGAGGACAATTTGAATAGAAAACAAGTTTCATGCTGCTAGCCCGACCCAGAGCCTGTCAGGACTTTGGGAAGTTTTAGCAGGACTCTTCCTCTCTCCCTCTTCACCTGCCTGAGTGACTGCTCATGCAGAGAGGTTGAAATTACGGCCTGATTAGATGAGCTCTGCTGTTGTCTGAGAAGCCCACACACGGTACAGCACATTTTTTAGTCGTGTCTTACTTTTGAATTAGCTATTTTCAGACTCCCTTTAAAAATATCACTATTAGTGGCTAGCACATTTCTGGTAACCATGGGCAATGTTCTCTGCGTGGGGTCTCCTGTGCAGTACCACTGTGCAGTACCACTGACACGTGGATGACCTCTCCTCACCAGCCCCTCTGCTCCACGGCTTGCAGGGGCTTATTTGATTCCTTTGGCCTTGACCTTAGCTGTACATTTTTAAAGCAACACCGTGCTGGTCTGTGTTGCAGGAGCAGCAAAAGGTAAGTGTCCGGGTTGCATGAGGGCTCTCATGACCTTCGGACTGGTAACAGACGTGTAATACTTCACCCAAAACATCCAGCCAAAGCAACAGCTCCAGGCTCAGCTGGTAGTTTACTATCATCTATTTAGATGCAATCATAAATAAAATTGTAGTACTTTATGTTTCTATAGATACTGAACATTTCTGAAAGGGGAATTCTTGCGTATTACTGTTGAGTCTGTGGAATCATTAACACCAAACTGAGCCACGCTTGGCTTTTCTTCCCAAATTAATTCTCAAAAGTAGCTGTGCTAATTCTTGTTTGGAGGCTCGGCTATTTGACTTTCTTCCCCCTAAAGACAAAATTCTCAATTACCAACATTTTATTGGGATTAGGCTGTTTTTTTCTACAAGCTGTGGCTTTCCTCTGCACTGGTGTTGTTTCTCTCCAATGCTGCCTGTGACAGCGAGACAAAAGGAGCAGACAAAACACAAAAGAAGTGAATGGATCAGTACTTTGACCAATGTACCAGTGTCGTAAACTGAAAGGAGGGGATGGAGAATGATCAGGAATATATACATCACAATTTAAACCAATAATAATTAGGATGGATTTATTCTGAATTCATGTTACAATTTTCTGTGCTGATCTCAGACGCTCCCTTCTCTTTCTTTTCTTCTCATACCCATTGAAAGATTTAAACACCTTACTTGTTAGTAATAAGCATTGATTCAGCATCCCTCATGAAATGATGCATGATTTTACTCCATCACAGATAATTTCAGAAACATTTTGCTGCCTGCTTTTATCTGCACTCTACTTGTGGAGAGGATTTGAAAAGGTTTGCGTAGTTGCCTGCTCTGCAGTAATGTGAGGATTTTGTTATCCAGCTGAGCTACCACCGTTGGTTCAGATAGCTTGGATTCCTTTTCCGCAGCCAAAACCTCACAAAATCTCTCCGTGAAACACAAAGGTACGGGAGAGAAAGGGCAAATGAATCACCAAACCTTTCGGGAGGCTATTTATATTCCTCCTGGAACACGGCAATTAGCGCTTCCCTCAGCCCCTTCTGATCACCTTGTTGTCATCTGCCTGTGCACCCACTTAAACAGTTTTTAGACAGAGATCTTCATCTACTTCTGATATCCTATCCAGTCCTGCTTCGAGCCAAAGACAACCGACCTGAACAACTGACATGAATGGAATGAAGTATCTTTGGTTCCAGCAAAACACCCGCAGCTCGGCCGGGTTTGCACGTGTGCACACGTGTTTGGAGCACAGCATCCCAAGCTCAGGATCTGGTACCTCCTATAGGTACTGTAGGAGGAGACGTCGTCTTCCTTGCATGGGCCAGCAGTGCCCACTGAGATACCAGCTTCCATTTGTGGGAGACACCCTCGGCTTCACGGGCATGCTTGCACCCCTTGAGAGCTCTTTCATTATGGTGGGGAAATAGAAACCCTGGTATGATGCAGGCAGCACTGACATTCACCTGATGCCATTTCCCCTTCTTGTTCTCTGTGCCTCAGTCTTTCCTCAAGGCTCTGCATAAAACCAACCACCCAATATCTGTAGTGGTTAATGCCAAGCAACTGAGGGAGGGATTTGGAGGTCGTGGTCATAGAAACACAGAATGTTGGGGGTTGGAAGAGACCTCTGGAGATCATCGAGTCCAACCCCCCTGCCAGAGCAGGGTCACCCAGGGCAGCCCACACAGGAACAGAGCCAGGGGGGGCTGGAAAATGTCTAAAGAAGATTTGTGGCTGCCTGTGAGGCCATCACCATGACGTGAATTTAGCCAGGGTTGTGCTTGTGCCAGGGCAAGGCCGGTCTCGCTGAGGTCCTCATGGGGCTTCCCATGGGGGTGCTGGGATCCTCACCCGGGGGCTGCCAGCTGCTGGATGGAGCTGCCCTGAGCCCTCAGCCTGGTCCTTCTCAGGGTCCTGCTGGCTGCTGTCCCTGGAAAGGAAACTCCTTCCCTGGCAGGTGCACCCGTCCTGGCAGGGGTGGCAGTACCTACAGTGAGTACCAGTCCCCAGCTGGGTAATAGACTCCCTGGCAGGAAAACCAGCCCCCAGAAGGGGTGTCAGTCCCCACGAGGGGTGTCCGTCCGTCTGAGGACGCTCACGAGCGATCCATGCAAATTGCAGCCGGAGTGCAATCGATCCATGTGACAAGCAGCCGGCGCTGGCAAGCGGGAACATAATGAAGGTGCGAGTGTGTAAACGGCGCGCAGATAACAATGCCGTAGGAAATTATAGGGCAGCTCTGTATTGAATAAGTGCAGTGCCAAATGAGCTGCGGCTCGCAGGTCATGCTTCCCCGCTGCTGAAGTGTCTCCTGCTCTTGTCCTTTGTAATTGTAAGTGGCAGCGGTGGCGGCTGAATGCGATGAGGGCATGTATCCAACCCTCATTTGTTCTGCATTACAATGCAGCCCTCGCTGCCAGCAGCTGATCCCCCGTGTCAGTGCCCACCTCCCAAGTGGACCAAGGCACCGGTGAAAACTCGATTTACTCAAGAATTAGGAAGGCTGTCATTAAAACGAGGCTGTCCTTGAAACCCTGCTGAGTTTCTGAGCCCGTCCTGGTTTGTTTTTCAAGAAGACATGCTTCCCCTCCTGAAGAAACACGGCAGCCTGAAGCCTTTTCTCTCAGAAAGCAGAAGATCATATGTAAAAAATACAAAACCTTCCAATTTTATTTTTTTTAATATATGTATTATTATGTTTAAATGTGTATAATATATGAAATACTTTTTTTTCTAAATTGGAACTGAAGAAGTTTTTGAGTACAGGCAGTTTTAATCCAACAGATTCCCCAGACTCTACTATTCCTCTTGCCCACTCATTAATAACCAAGAGGAGAAAGAATGGCCAAGAAGTGTTCATTGATTTTTGATTTCACATCCAAGCCCAGCGATACCAAGTTCTTCTCCACAATTTCGTTCTGACATTTGGATCAAAGTCAGCAGCTGTTTCCTGAAACCTCAGGTCTTGGAGACTCTCGACTCCGATTCCCATTTAAAGGTTTACAGATTAAGTTCAACATTTGAACCTAATCAAAGACAAGGAGGTAACTCCAAGTGTGCTGCAGAGTTCACTGATATTTCACCATCACTGGTCAATACCTTCTGCTGTTTGTGAACGCTCCACACATCCCTTCCCCCCTCTTCATAATACTGGGCAATTTTATTTATGGTTTTCTTCACCTCAGCACTGGAATGTCCGTTCTTTGGGATAAAGTAAAACCTACATGAAACAAAACACTTGCTCAATTTCTTTACTAATGCACTGTAAACACAGAGCAGTATTTATTCTGTAACCTTATTTTCAACCATTTAATGTGGCTGCTCGCTTTCACCGTTCCAAAGAACCAATTTGGTTCTTGCAAATGCATCTGCCTACAAATGAAAATGAATTCAAGGCAAACAAACTCAAGCTCTCGATTTTGTTTTTCTTTTCAATACAGTGAACAAACCCTGCCTTTTTTTCATCCAGTGTCTCCAGGCCTGGCAGCTTCCAGCTGAATCAGGGTGGGTGCACTTCCCAAGCTCTCAGGAGTCCACGGCAGGGTTTGCACCCTCCAGTATTAAGCAAAATGCCACAAAAAGCTCACTTTTGGCAAGGGCTCACCTCTTCTGACACGGGAAGGTGCTCCGGCAGCCCAGCCTACAAGGGATGGTGGATTTGATGCCTGTGAAATCCACCGTGTTTATTTTTCCATTGTCACCTTGGTTATGTAGAAGTCATCGAGGAAACAAATCCATGAGTGCTCCTGTCCTGAGAAAGACCAGGCAGCTGTCAGCGAAGCCTCACTGCTGGCTGGGAAAGAGACATTTCAGGAGCACAGCCCAGCCTGCTCCTCACACAAAGGAGCACACGGGACCAGACCTCCACTGGGAACAACATCAAGGACCTGCTGAAATTAATCCCGGGCTTCGTTATCTCTCCTGCACATCACTGTGCTTCCCGGTTAGCCCGGCCGGGCTGCAGAAGTGTGTGAAGGGAGATGCTATCGTCCCCTATCTGCCCGAGCCAGAAACAGGCAATACCAGAAAAGCCTGTCTTGTCCAATTTCCAGCTCAGCTTTGCAGACTCAAGAAGTGCAGATAGTTTGGACATGCTTTAGATAAGGAGCTGAATATCTGGGCCTTTTCCTGAGCACAGGATGCCACGCTTCATACAGTTTACTAAATTGTGTCACTAAATTTTTACCTTTCCTGGTAATAGACTTTTTTTGCTTCAGTGTTTTTTCTCCCTACCTCCCAGCGACGCTGTTGGTAAATGCACAAATATATGTACATGACAACCACCAGAGCACACACTCCAGCAGCATTAGTACTGAAATGTGCATGTTTGCTCAGTGCATTCAGGTTCTTCAGAAACAAATGTGAGAAGCCCAGAGCAAGCTGCTCNTTTGGCAAATTTTCAGCTAGTTTTCCCCTTGCTTGCCTTTCTGTCTGCCTTCTCCCTTACTCACTGTTCCTGGCTGCTTCTGAAGGTGCCTCTGCTGAAGGATACCTTGCTTCTCCTCTTGTTTCTCAAATGAAATTGAATTCCCAACTACCTTTGCACCCCAACTGGTTTGTGAGAAATTTACTGGTGATTGTTCCTGTTTGAAGCAGGAGTCTCTGAGACATGAATCCCCTTCTTAGGACAGGGAGTCCACCCAGTATTATACTGATTTTCTCTCCCATGAATCGTCACTCAGTCAGCATTTAATTTCTGAGGTGAATACTTAGCACTCAGAATTCACTGTCTGCTAACACGTTTCACAGTCAGGCACCAGCTGACCAAGACTGGGGGTGGGAAACCTCATATCTAAAGTATTTTAGCTGTCCCATCTTAATAAGCAAACACATCACTGAGAGAATACTTAAGGCATCGAGGTTGTTGCAAAGTAAAACCAGCAAAGTAAAACCAGTTGGGGTAAGGGGAGGAGAGGAGGGAGCAAAGAACAGTCAGCTGAACTTCAAGGGCCTTTTGTCTCCATCCCATTCTGCAGTTAGATAATCATCTATCTCCTTTTTATTTTTTTATCTTGCTGTAGAACCAGACTTTTGTATCAGCACAGGCAGAAGCCTCGGTCACTGGAGGGTTTACAGCAAGTGAAGGTGAAGGCAGCAGGGACAGGGACACAGCCAAGGACAAGGATGGGGTAAAATGGGAGAACTGAACAGAGATGCAGCGATGCTTGAATCCTGCCACAGAGACTCAGCACAAATAGTGCTTTACTCCACCAACATCTCCAAAGAAAGTCAGCCTGCCACTTGAAGTATATTTTCTGTGTGAATAAGCATAATAAAAGTGTTTCTCGAAACCTGAAAGGTCTTCCAAGTGGTTGTTACCCACCTTGTTCTCCTTGATTTTATACTTGCTGCCCTGAAGATGTGCATGTCTTTGCTGCAAACCTCTTGGGACCTCCAGTGTCCCAACACAGGAAAAAAATCCCAAGTTCTCTGCAGGACAATCTGTCAGAGATTTCTGGGATTCAAGCACATCCTGGTTTTGTCTTTTTCATCAAGATCACCATGGATGCTCGGGTTCAGTATCAAATCATTGTCGTGTGAAATAGCTGCTTTCTTACTGACAGCTTTTTGACCAAAAAATGGCTTTTCTGTGCCCCAGTCTTCATGACCCTGAGCTGACAGAGTATTCAAAGCAGCATATTCAGCAACATGCAGCAGAAATGGGAAGCGAAGATTTGTACGGTTCAGAATTTGTTTTGAATGGCTAGAAACTAGGGAATACACTTAAAGTAANTTTGCACCCTCCAGTATTAAGCAAAATGCCACAAAAAGCTCACTTTTGGCAAGGGCTCACCTCTTCTGACACGGGAAGGTGCTCCGGCAGCCCAGCCTACAAGGGATGGTGGATTTGATGCCTGTGAAATCCACCGTGTTTATTTTTCCATTGTCACCTTGGTTATGTAGAAGTCATCGAGGAAACAAATCCATGAGTGCTCCTGTCCTGAGAAAGACCAGGCAGCTGTCAGCGAAGCCTCACCGCTGGCTGGGAAAGAGACATTTCAGGAGCACAGCCCAGCCTGCTCCTCACACAAAGGAGCACACGGGACCAGACCTCCACTGGGAACAACATCAAGGACCTGCTGAAATTAATCCCGGGCTTCGTTATCTCTCCTGCACATCACTGTGCTTCCCGGTTAGCCCGGCCGGGCTGCAGAAGTGTGTGAAGGGAGATGCTATCGTCCCCTATCTGCCCGAGCCAGAAACAGGCAATACCAGAAAAGCCTGTCTTGTCCAATTTCCAGCTCAGCTTTGCAGACTCAAGAAGTGCAGATAGTTTGGACATGCTTTAGATAAGGAGCTGAATATCTGGGCCTTTTCCTGAGCACAGGATGCCACGCTTCATACAGTTTACTAAATTGTGTCACTAAATTTTTACCTTTCCTGGTAATAGACTTTTTTTGCTTCAGTGTTTTTTCTCCCTACCTCCCAGCGACGCTGTTGGTAAATGCACAAATATATGTACATGACAACCACCAGAGCACACACTCCAGCAGCATTAGTACTGAAATGTGCATGTTTGCTCAGTGCATTCAGGTTCTTCAGAAACAAATGTGAGAAGCCCAGAGCAAGCTGCTCACGTGCTTCCAGAGCCCTGTGCCCACAGTGAGAGTTCACTTTTAAATGCATGATGAAAAAACCAGACCTTGCCTTCCTCTCTTTGTAGAAAAATCCTGTGTATCCGTGTAGTACAAATGCACTCAGATGCAAAGATGAAAGTGGGTATTCTGTTTCTTTCACACAGAGCCACAAAGGGAAGCCAGCACCTCTGCAGAGCTGTAATTGCCGGGTGCCTGGTCTAGAGGCAGGATAGGTGGATGGTTTGGCACTGGGCTCATCTTTTGGAAATGTATGGAAGGAGAAGAAAAAGGACTGCTTACAGATTGTTTTGCTTTATACACCTCACTCCCGTGCTGTCCAAAAAGAAACGTCCATGCTCACTGTTGCCTTTCTCCACACTACATATTTACCCACCATTAAAGGGGTTGTCTTTTTGGTTTGTTGTTTGGTTTGTTGTNAATCCTGCCACAGAGACTCAGCACAAATAGTGCTTTACTCCACCAACATCTCCAAAGAAAGTCAGCCTGCCACTTGAAGTATATTTTCTGTGTGAATAAGCATAATAAAAGTGCTTCTCGAAACCTGAAAGGTCTTCCAAGTGGTTGTTATCCACCTTGTTCTCCTTGATTTTATACTTGCTGCCCTGAAGATGTGCATGTCTTTGCTGCAAACCACTTGGGACCTCCAGTGTCCCAACACAGGAAAAAAATCCCAAGTTCTCTGCAGGACAATCTGTCAGAGATTTCTGGGATTCAAGCACATCCTGGTTTTGTCTTTTTCATCAAGATCACCATGGATGCTCGGGTTCAGTATCAAATCATTGTCGTGTGAAATAGCTGCTTTCTTACTGACAGCTTTTTGACCAAAAAATGGCTTTTCTGTGCCCCAGTCTTCATGACCCTGAGCTGACAGAGTATTCAAAGCAGCATATTCAGCAACATGCAGCAGAAATGGGAAGCGAAGATTTGTACGGTTCAGAATTTGTTTTGAATGGCTAGAAACTAGGGAATACACTTAAAGTAATCACAAGGAATCTTTTCTTNGGAAGTGAAGATTTGTATGGTTCAGAATTTGTTTTGAATGGCTAGAAACTAGGGAATACACTTAATCACAAGGAATCTTTTCTTCTTTTTTTGTGGCTGTTTATTTCAACATTATACATTTTTATTGGCACAGCCTGGAAAAGTACTGAAAGGAATAATTTGATTACCCTGAATTACAAGAATATGTGCTTTCCTCTCATATGCCAAGCTCCTCCTGGTCTTCCCCCTTAGAGACAAAGTACTGCCTTGTGCCATAGCTGTTCCTTTCTCTTCATCTTTCTCAACCAACATGCTCAGAGGTGACAAACAGAAGACTCAGGCTCTAGGACTGAAGCTACACGTTGACAACCAACTGCCTACCACGTGAGCTTAGGAACTGCTGCCCTTGCCACCAGCTCCTCCCTCGTGCCAAAGAGGGGCATTTACCACGCTGCTACATTTTATTTCCATGTCATTTATGTGCTGGCGTTATAAAATCACACGCTGACACGAAATGCCTATGAGTCAGTCTTTTTCCTTCATGTATTACTCACGTAGGATCTGCAACAAAACCCTCTATTTTCTGCACACGGCAAGACCTTAAATTAATCACACTGCAAACTGGAAGGAAGAATGATGCCACTTGTCTGTAGAAGAATTAAAACTTTTGACATTTAAATAGCATATTTACCCCAGCACTTGCAGAAATGCTGTCATCTATTTTCTGCCTATTAATAAACATGTTGTAGTGTAAAAAGCTGTTTTTATCCCCATCTCCGCAGAAGTGTGGCAAACATTGATTCTATTTAACATTTTATCAAGTGAACTAGAGAAGAGATATTACCTCTTTGAGCACCAGGCAAAGGTCTTGTAGCTAATGCTGACCTCTGTCAAACCTAACACATTGTATAGGAAGGATTGACAATTATTGTTCTTCTGTATTTTGCAAGAAACCAAGGGTCAGAGCAATGGAATTGTTACGTTGCGGCAGAACAATAATTCAAAGCTTGTTTGCCTGTGCTGGGTAAAGCTGCTAGGGTCAAAAAATGGTTGTGTTCCAGTATAGACAAAATATTAAGGAATTTGTAAATAGGCTTGCAGTTTTTCCCAGTTATTTTAGATGTTTTCAGGGATTCCCTTTGTAGTTGGCAGGTATTTCAGCTCAGCCCACTGTCCTCCTTTGACAGCTTGATTCTCCTTGTTAGAAAATGATACATCAGCCTTTAAATCTCAAAGATTCTTGCACTGAAACTTCATCTAGCCTGCTGGAAAGGAGAGTAGAATGGAAAACAAGCGAAAAGCTTTCTTATTTCTCTGGAGTGTGTATACAAGAGTGACATAAGATTTGCAAATTCTTCTGTTCTGATCACCTGATATGGATGCAGCTATGGTCCATTGCAAATACACTAGAAAAAGAAAACTTTGACCAAATGTCTCCGTGTAATCAACAGAAATGACAGCCCCATTCCCACTGATGCTGAAGTCAGTAGGGCTTTATGAAAAACTTTGCTATGAACAGGGTTAGATCTAATACAGATTATAGTTGTAGTTCATATATATGATATAGATTCATAATACAGAGGAAGAATATGAAGAATACCCATGAGCTTGTCTAGGTCATCTCTTCTGCCTACTGTAGGATCATCCTCTGTGGTATATTCGCAGCATGTTGGCTCGGTCAGCCCCTGTTTGTCAGCAACATCACTCTGCTGCAAAGCTAGCAAAATACTCTATTGAACTATCTAAACAGGAGTACCATCTACTGGGCTCAGAAAGCAATCTTGCTGACCTACTTAGCACTGCTACGTCCTCAAGTAGTGTGTGTGTGGTTTTGTTCACTGCATGGTCAGAAAATTTGTAGACAAAGGGGGGAAAAAGTGTGCAGTAAATCTACAGAAATGAAGAAAGAGATACAAGGAATGCCTGGGAAAAAAAGGGAAAAAAAATGAGGGAAGACAGGCAATGGAGGTATAGGCTAAATTAGGAATGGACTTGATGGAAGTGATACTGGATTGGAAATTTGACTGCTATTGAGGGTAAGAAGAGAGATCAGTGAGAAAATTAGAAAGCACTTAAGAATTGGGCTATATGTCAGAAATTTAGTCAGAGCAGATCATCATTGTTTTCCTGCTGTGAGCATTTATGCATCTGTAATGAATGAAAATCCCATGGCAAGCTGAGAGTCGGGAACTAGCTCTGCTGCTACAGAGTCCACTGCAAATCAGGACCCACTTTTACCAGGCACTGTTGCTACCTTCTGGAAAAGACCACCTCGTAAAAACAGGCTGGTCTCTACACCCATGAAGGAAATCACACAGGTATGTGGGCTGGCTGAGAGGAGCAAACTAAGAGTAGATGTTTTCCTTCTTTGTGAAAGAGGGGCTGCAGCGTGCAGGTCTCTGAAACCACTCCAAGGAATCTGCTGGTTAAGAAGGGGGTCAACAGTTTTCTCCAGCAGGTGACAGTGTGGAAGGAAGTCACAGCAAAAGCTCACATCCCTCACTCTGGTTTCCTTTGAGCTCCCAAAGTTAAAGTCAAATGCTCCCTAGAAGCATCTATTGGTAGGAGGCACTCAACCTGCAGGGAGAGAGTGGGTTTCATTCTTCAAAATAGCCACTCTCTTTTTTTCATGGATATTATGCTCATACAAAGGCTTTTGAAACACCTTTAAAAGATAAATATAAGACATGGAGGATGAAAGTGGTTCCAGGCCAGCAGCAGGACAGTTGAGATGCTGATGTGCAAGAGCCTGCTCGCTATTTCAAGCTACTCATAGTACCTTGCAAACCCATACAAGACTTTCAGCCTCACTTGCAAACACATTTGTAGCTACACTTTTCCTGACCAAGGATTGTATGTGCAATCACTTTAATCCAATTATTTCCTGCCCAAATAAATCACTGAAATATGCATACGGTACAAAAACGCCACAGCAAAACAGTTCAAATACAGTAAAATCTGACCAAAGCTCCATCTCTCTTCTGAAGGAAGCAAAAGAGCTGAAGTTGAGTAAGGTTTAGATTAAACATCACTATGCAGACCACTTGCTGGTGGTCTCTTTCTGTGCAAATTATGGCACTCGTCCCTTGGCTGAGTTAAATACATCTTCTCAGTTCTTAAAACCTGTTACGTGGAGGAAAATGTTTCCTCTAAGCTCTCTCTGTCACTGGAGAAATCATTTCAAGTTAGGTGACTCTGGAAGGAATATGTTGAAGAAAACTCTTAAGAACAGAACTGGTTTGTGTGATGAGAGTGCAGTGTTGCAGCTACTCGTGAGCCTTGGGTGGGATTCACTCTTAACACCAAACCCTGATCCTGTGGTTGCTGCCACAGTCACAGTGCCCTGCTGCAGTGTTGGCAAGCTCCTGCTTGCCACAGGGCTCTGAATATCCTGCAGAGGAGCAGAGGCAGCCTTGACCACTATCTAGAAATGGCCTTCAAATCTTTGATTGTACAGATTCTGCTTGGGTTTAAGTTTAGTATGCCCTGGCATGGAGGAGAGAAGGTTTAAAGGAGAGTCAATGCCCAGAGCTGATGGGAGGAAGAACCTAAAGTCTAGTGATGATCTAAACTAGACTGTGTGAAGTGACCACTTAAAACCATCCAGCTCCATTCTGCTGTGAGCAATTTTGCAAGCTAAGAGAAATGTCCAAGTCTCTCTTCAGTTTCTGACCGTGGTTGGGGTCTGCCCTCGAGGACCAGAGGCTACCAGTAACTCCGCTGCAGTAAGAAACCATGTGGGACATGAAGGGGACACACAAAACCCCCCAAAGTTTTATCAGCACTGAAGAGTTTGTCATTGACATGGCATAAGATAAAGCAAGCAAAGTGAAGCAGAGAAGCCTGAAAAAACTAAATGATTTCTTTTAGCTTTCTTTTTCATCAAAATAGCTGATGAAAAAACAGTACCTATGACACCGGGCTTCTCCTGAAATGAATTTAATTGCTGCATCTCTGGTAGCATAGAAGAAAGGGGTTTTTGATATTTTTTTTTGCAGAAAAATACTTTCTCTTTCATATGCAAGTTCAAAATCACGATTGCTTTGTGATATCGATACATTTTAATGAACATTAATTTTATTTTCCATCACTCACATGCTGATAGAGATGGGAAGGATTATTCTTTCCTTCTTTTTTTTTTTGCAGCTTCCCATTTAGAAGCCATCACATGAGTGTTTATTGATAATCTAATAAAATGCAAGATGAAATGGTCCTAGCGTTAAGCTGTTCAACATTGACCAACAAATTAATGTTATAAAATATGTACAAACTCCAGTGTGATTCCTGTTTATTGAACCATGTATGTTCTTGCCAGATAAGCAGTCAGTAAATATTTTATCAGATACACATATTTAAATGACTGCAATTAAAGTGAAAAAACAGTTCATCAAAGCATTGTTATGTCTGGGCAGAAAACAAACCCAGCAGTAATTACCATTATTTTATGTACCATACAGTAGATGACATTAAACCAAATAGAATTCAAATTAAAAAAACAATCTGTGTGGAGCTTTCTTAGGCAAGGGGAAAAGAATGAAAGCCCCGCCAGTTAAAGCCAGTCTGCCATAATTCCTGCTGCATACTGCTCTTATTTTTTGCAGTATTGTGTCCAGTGNCTTGTCTGTCTATAAGCTCTTCAGGGCAGAAACATGAGAGTGGGATCTCATTCCTGGAAGCAAACCCGTGTCCTGACAGCCTGCAGCTCTCCAGAGCAGGCAGGGTGAGCTGCAATCCTCAGTCTCATCCTGTGCAGCCTCCTCGCCCTGGGCAGCAATCCTTCTCTGAGGGTGGGAAGCAGTAAACCCCTTTCTCTTCCACTACCCTCACCTCTACTGCTTGGGGGCAAATGCATCTTTCTAGGTGTCAGTCAGGGCTGGATGAGCTTTTGGCCCACAGCACAGCAATTTCTGTCTGCCTGCTTGGCCGAGTGAGGAGGTCCCAGTTTGCAAAGGAGTTAAAGGAAATAGGAATCTTGGGAGAGATTTTAATTCATCCTTTCAGAGCCACAACGAGATGCTTTAGCTGCTCTGTGCTGTGCCCTATTCAAAAGATACTTACGGAATAAATCTGAATAATGAATGAAGGAGAAAAGGCTGTTATCTGGTCTGTATGTACAAAGAGGCTAAGTTTGTCAAATTAATTATTCATTGTGAATTATTCACTTAACTCCAACTGCCTCTCCACAATCCATCTCTGTCCATCCCAAGTGCTATGGGCATGGCCCATACCTAGGTCACATTTTAGCCTTGTGAGTTATGTGTGACCTAGACTATAAATACGGTGCACTAACTCATGATAGCATTGAGAAAAAACCCTCATTATTCTATTTAAAATGAACTTTATAGCTGGAAAACAAACAAACAAAGAAGCCCCAAGTACAAATACCTGCAGAAACGAAGAGAACACATGAAAAATATCTAAGGTCACAGTCTTACAAATGTGGGCACGTGCTTTACAAGCAGCAAAGCAAGTTAAAGCTGTACTTTCACCAACTTCTTTCTTATTCCTTGTATCACTAAATCTCAACGGGTTGACTAATTTAAAACATCAGGATGTTGCTACTGCTAGTAATGCTGAGCAGTACCTTAAACTCTGCTGTGGCAGAGAATAGGGGAAAAGGATGAGGCAGGCAAATCTGAATGCAAAGCAGTAATGTAAAACAGGGAACATGAAGCATGTGCCTGTAAGAACCGGGTGAAAATCACAGCTCAGAAACCCTGCTGCAGTTCCCCTAGTTTGGTGAGCATGGGAATCCCAGAAAACAAAATATTTTTAAGGCTTTACTTTTATCAGGCGAGTTTCAATAGATATTTAAAGCTAATACTTCACTTTCTTTATGGCGTATTTTGTTTTATGCTAAACAGAATCCAAAAAGACCCTATTAATGAAGATGGTTTAATGCCTGTGCATTATTATAATGCACTCCTTTGTTCTACACTTTCTCTGTGTGTCATAGACTAAGTCATTAATCAATGGGTGCTGAAAAATAATTGTCTAGTTCTTAACAATCTTCTATTGTTGAAACATTTGGAATTTTAAGATAAAGATGTACTGGCTGCTCTGAAAAAAAAATGTGGTTTAAGATTACCCTTCATGGAAGTGTGGCTTTATTGTTAGGAATGCAAAGCAGATGACCTGGTTTTAATGTGTTTTAGTGCACTGTTGTTCAATTGCCTATTCAAATTGTGCTCAAAAAGTAGACTTCATTAATGTCACAAAATAATGATTTTGTGTGTTATTTTATTGTCTTGGCACATTAATTAAATGGAGAAGCATCATCGAATTACGCAGGGTTTAAAAATAGAAGTACAAAATCTTTTTGGTAATAATAATAATAATGATAACTCTTAGCCCATTTAATACAATTTAAGAATTATAAACTTTTTGTACTGCTATCCATGATGCCAGAGATCCATAAAAGGCACGTACCGACCACAAACCACCTGGGGATATGTGCCTAGAGCAGCTCATTTCAGTGACTCGCCTAGGAGATCTGTCTGACACTCTTCTTACAGAGGGGGGATCTTCTACACCAAACCTTACAAAGCTGCAGGTTCCCAAAGAGCACGGAATGGCTCTTTTTCCTCTGAGAGGCCTATTGCAGAACTGGACAGCAGGTAACTTCTACCAGCTGTATCAGCTCTACCAGCACCGTAGTTTGGTGGTGAAGGCTGCAGAAGGCACCTGGCACAGCACACCTGATTGCCCTCTAGTCCACCTCTGGAGCTTTTAGAGAACCTCTAAACCTAAATAAAAGCAAGAACAGGTCTTTTAGTCACAGCTTTTTCCAGAAAGCCCAGCTACAGATACAGCTGCTCAGGATGCTGGAGGTGGAAATGAAAATCTGAGTCACCCCTGTGAGACAGGAATAAATAAATAGATCCCAACAGACCAAACTTGCTGGAGCATACAAGGATGATCACAATGCACAAGACAGTAACAACTTCCTTAAGGTTGGGGTTAAAAGAGAAAGAATGTGAGAGATTCCTTCAGTGCTGCCTCTGCTGCTTGACCCCAGAGATGATGCACACTAAATATCTCCTTCGCTGCTTTTACATTTGCCACTCACCACTGCAAGCTCAGCAACGTGCACTATTATTCTTTACCAGATAAGTGGGTTAAATAGAGAGGATTTTAAAGGCCAGTGTGTATATCCCCACCTGGCTCTGCTCCTGTGTGGGCTGCCCTGGGTGACCCTGCTCTGGCAGGGGGGTTGGACTCGCTGATCCCCAGAGGTCCCTCCCAACCCCATCCATTCTATGTTTCTATACGTTTTCTGCCCCAACCTTCCCACACACCAGGGTGGTGGGTGGTACACCATCGAATGGGAGCAAACCAGGATGTCCTGTGCCACTGTTTCACAGCCAGTCCACATACAAATGCTACAGAAGGTGTCTTGTAATGAGGGTTAAGGCCTAACGGTTCTGGCCTAATGTGTTGTGCCCAGCTCATATACCAATTTATTAACAGGGAATTTAACAGCTACAGGCATGATTTCAGTTATTGTTAACTATTTTCCTCAGTATGACAATCACTGTGGGAGATTATTGAGTTAGGAATGGCATGTGAAAAGAAACAAGAGGAAACAAAGTAGGTGGAGGAAAGACATGTGATTTTAAAGGTGTTTGTTAAAATACTCTCAGCTTGCTGGCAGTTCTTACAGGGGATGGGTTGATTTTTTAATTGATCAGAGTTTTGTTTGCTGTTTGATTACCATCTCTGTTATTCAGTTAGAATTTTGAGGTGATGTATTAGCCCTTTTCAACTAAGTGATGAACCTTCACCGACCTCAATATCAAGAGAAACAGAAATAGTAGCACCCAATTTTACCACTTCTTTTCTTAATACTGACCACAGCTTTAGTAAAATCTAAAGCCAGTGGCTGTACAGATTATTGCAAATATGCACCAGATTTAAAGGACAAGGAACTTTAAATCACATGGGAATGAAGAAAAGGGCAGAGGGTTTTGTTAACATTCTCAAATATTTACTGGTTTTCTTCTTCCTATTTATCTTTCCATGATTAAATAGTGACCTCCATGGGACAAGCAAAGTGCTTGTTTCAGTGCCTGGAACTCGTGTAACACATTGTGCAGGTTATTGCAAATAAATACTAAAGCCCATTAAGGGAAGATGAGTCCTGCCATCACATTTTGGGGTCAGTGATGGCTCATTTTCTAGTATGATGGTTACAATGAAGTAAATTTTGTGTCTAGAAAATAAGGGGGAAGGCAGGGACCTGCCAGCTTAAACATTCCTGCTCTTCAGCACCTCAAACTCTCAAGAAGAGGTCTTTGTGTTATAAATCATTGAGAGATTAGGAATAATTCTCTCGTTCTTATTCATCTTCTGTTGTTGTAATATTTGGAATTTTAAGATAAAGTTCTATAGTTTGTACTGAAAAAAAAATTGTTGTTTAAGGTTATCCTTTCTGAGAATGTGAGTTGATTGTTACAAACACAAAGCAGGTGACTTAACGTTAACATATTGTAGTGCCACTTTAGTGCTGCCTATTCAAATTATGCCAGAAGATAAGCTTCATTAATGCCACAAAATAATTATTTTGTGCATTATCTTATTAAACTTAAACATTAATTAAATTTAAAAACACTTTGGGTCCATGAAACATCTGAAAGCAAAGTTCTACCACATTAATGTGATAATAGAAGGGAAGGGTTCTGAAGCTGATGAAAGCTTATTCTCCTTTTATTTCTTCCTAGATGTGTGCCATAAATAAAAAGAACACACTGAAAGTGATTACAGCCCAGCTAGGAATACACATTCTGTGTAACTCAGTTTGATTATTCTTGTAGGACAAAGGGAATAGTTTAGCAGGGTTCAGTTTTATCTTGCCTTCTACTTCAGTAGCATGACAGAACTTGAAACACAGAATTGCAGCACAGGCTACTGAGGCCAGGGAGAACTCTCTCTACTTCCAAGTTAGTCAAGACTATTTATGAGAAAAATAATGTGCTATATAAAAGTAGGATCTTGTCTTTCCTGAAAGCATTAATGGGTTGCTGTAAACATACAGAGAAATGGCATCCTGGCTTGCAAAATAAATGACCTTGATAACAAAATCCCTCAAAGTGTCTTTCATGCTGAGGCAAAGCTTTGGTAAATGAATTAGGGTTGTTTTCACCCTTTCCCACCCCCACCCCTG
>VWZY01009230.1:397119-456503 GCA_013399075.1 Chloroceryle aenea
CTGTCTGCAAAACCTAAAACCCCCTACAGCTCTGTTATGATAACGAGCTCTTAGAACTCATTAATCAATCTGCACTAGCCCTTGGGGTCAGTGATGGGGAACAAGAAAGTTGACTGTTGGGAAAGAAAATGCTACCTCTTAGTATTGCTTATCCTCAATATAATTAAATATATATATTAAAATATATATATACATGTGAATATTTGCACAATCTGCATCCATTTCTGCTCCCTCCTTATATTTTGCAGATATAAGAAAGGCCCAGGCAGCCCATGCCATTGGACACCCCCTGTTACCTGCAGCTGTACACTCTGGTAAGGCTCAACAGTTCTCAGTATTAAGACTTTAAAACATTTTCCACAGACACAGGAATAATTTTCAGCCTTCACATAACGAAGCCTGAAGGTCTGGAAGTGACCTACCTAAAATTGTTTTTCTAGTCTCTGCCTCTTGTAGAAAAAAACCCAGAACATGAGATTATGCCAGTGCTGAGAATATATATATGCAGTTGGCTTGTAAGGAATATCAGCTAGTAGGATAGAGATGCATGTTCTGGGGGAACAGGTTGTTAGACTTAACTTTTTGTAGACTGTTTTGTCTCATTGAACCAGGGTGGGCACCATTCACCCATTTCTTTTAATTTAAGTAGGATTTGTCCAAATTTTAAGCTGTCGTTTTGGTTGAAAATCAAATCAGAAAGATGCAATTATATTTCTAAATTATCTTGGGGGAAGAAACACTGATTCTTCTCCAATAGCCCTTTAAAACCTGTAAAGCAGTGGTAACTTTACCTGCAGGTAAGGTTAAGATCATTTAGACTTAAGCTTTCAACAAAATACTTTTCTGTCATGCTGTCCNTAGGATCTTGTCTTTCCTGAAAGCATTAATGGGTTGCTGTAAACATACAGAGAAATGGCATCCTGGCTTGCAAAATAAATGACCTTGATAACAAAATCCCTCAAAGTGTCTTTCATGCTGAGGCAAAGCTTTGGTAAATGAATTAGGGTTGTTTTCACCCTTTCCCACCCCCACCCCTGAACTGTATTCATGCACTGCCTTTATACTGATAGAGCCATCAGCCCCCAGTTCAAACACAACTCAGATCACACACAGCCTGTGAATTTTAGAGAAGTGTTGGCACAGTACGGCTTGGCATCCATGGGAGGACCAGTTCTTTCTATGTGTACCTTTGGTATGGAGAACAACTAGTTAAAACAAAACTGGTTCGTGATGGAGGGGATTCTGGTAAGAAGAAAAAACTGTCTGCAAAACCTATAACCCCCTACAGCTCTGTTATGATAACGAGCTCTTAGAACTCATTAATCAATCTGCACTAGCCCTTGGGGTCAGTGATGGGGAACAAGAAAGTTGACTGTTGGGAAAGAAAATGCTACCTCTTAGTATTGCTTATCCTCAATATAATTAAATATATATATTAAAATATATATANATACTTTTCTGTCATGCTGTCCATGGAAAATCTAACTGATGAGACCCTCCTCCTTTTGTGTGCAATGAAGAATGTATGTATGTAAAATCCAGCCTATGTCCAGAGAGTTCCTCTCCACTCAACAGAAAGCAAGTCCCAAATTTCTTCTCAAGATTCTTTGAGGCAGAAGGGAAATATTACTTACTTGGGGACTATATAATTAGGAAAACAAATATCTTTCCACTCACATACAATATTCTGTGATGACTACAAAAAAAAAGACACCACATGCAAAACGAATTTTATATCTACCAGCTACGTTTACCTGTGATGATATTTCTCCACTGCTTCACCAATAGCCAAATTTATTACAAACGAGAATTTATCACCAGATTTATCATCTTACAGTTTGTGACTGGCCAATAGAACTTGAGTAATTCTCAGTTTAAAAGCAACCACCTTCCCTATTGCAAATGCCACTGCTGACCTTAATGTCATCCAATATTATCTGCTCAGCAAATTGCACTCATTGTATTTTTTAGCACATGAGCTTATCAGGAAAAGTCAGGAAGAGAAAAATTCATAGGTCTTTGGAAAAGAATTGGAGTAATAAAACAAAGATAGTATAATTAACAAGTCTAAGTTTGAACACAGTTCTGTTAGCAGCAGGAACCAGAGCTGCTTGTTAGTCCTTTAAATGGTGTCTTATTAATAGAAGTCCCAAAAGTCAACTTCCTTCCCTTCCTTGCCCTCTGTTCCCACTCTTATTTTCCCATGGATTTTAGCATCAGGAGCACAAGAGCTTGTGCAAATTCAACTTCTTGGCATTATGTGTCTCTCTCATGACTCAGAAGCAGAAAATTGTCATACACAGGGACTTTCTAACATCAAAGAAACCAAAACTTACTTCCTTCCCTGCGGGGTGTACGTGCCTCAGCACTACCTTGCACCTATTAATGGCTGATAGCATTAGCAAGGTCAGTAAATGAGGCAAGAAAGAGGAAATTTGATTCTGTGATTCTGTGTGTAAATGTATCTGCCACATATATGTTTCTAGCATTGTCTTATCCTGAGCAAAAGAAATCCAAATATTCTTACTGATTGCCTTGTTTGAGAAACTCTCATGCGAAGAAGTTTTTGGTGGCATGTCCTTTCCAGCCATGATAATTCTGTGATTTTGTGTAAATCTTTGAGTCATGCCAAAATGGGAAGAGCCAACGACTCGGGTTATCCACTTGGTTCTTGAGTTGATCCTGATGGGACAAACAGCAAACCAGGAGCTTGCTGCAGCACTGTGGGATGCAATCCAATAATCGGGATAAACCGATCTGTGGCTGTTAGCTCCTAGTACTGCATTGTCACTGGCTTTGTCAGATATATCTTACTGGGAAGGGAAATCCTACTGGAAAAACTGGGGAAGATGGGTCAAACTATGGATTGAACACATGGAAATTGGAGGAAGGAAGCCCAGAGTACAGAAGTTCACAAGCACGGGACTTGGAAGTGCAACACAGTTCGCATGTGCCTGTAGCAGCTCATGTTAGATCATGCCCAGCCTCCGTTTAGCTCAGGGACTGAATCTGCACCTTGCAGCAGAGTGCTCAGGGCAGGTGCAGAGCTGCTCGACAGTACAGAGCTTCCAGAGGAGCCTTCTGCCAAGGAGGAAGAGGAGAAGGAAATGATCTGCCCGTGTGATCTGTCACATGAATTCATCCTTAACACTCCTTCAGTCCCAGGTGGAAAGCCTTCCACCACCACTTCAGCCTGGAAAAATACTTCTGGGTTTCCCAGCTCTCAGATTCCTTACTACAACCATCAGACCTCTTTCCTAGGAGAAGGAGAGCTTTGGGAAAGCTCGGCTGGCAGAGGGTGCTGGCCCACGGGAGTGAAGCAGGGTCTATATATACCTATCTCATCTTTTCTGAAGTACCCTTTGTTATTTTACACCTTCTAGATGTAACTAACTTGTGACACCAGTGAAGTGCCTGTCAGGGAATAGCTGTATACCTTGAAGATACTGGAGCCATAAGGGCATTTTTTCCTCAAGGGGACACAACCTGCTGAAAGGAGAATGGAAAATTCAGGCTGAAGGGGTGTCAGTCTGTGTGAATTCACATATGGATGGAAGAAAAATAAATAAATAAAATCGTGCTGAATCAGCACAATGTGCCTTTCCATCCCACACTGCTCTCTCCAGCAGCTCCCTCATTAAGGTACATATTTTAAAGCTAGAAATCTTGAGTTTTCAGTGCTCAAATAGATAGCCAGCCTCCTCCCCAGATTTAATGACCTGGTGAGTCTGGAAACAAGAGTGCAAAATACAAATTATTTTCCATAGAAAAAGTAATAATTGCCTGCAGTTACAATCTGGAACATGTGAAATACACACAAACACACAGAGCAGGATACAGCTATTTCTAAATCATAGGATGTTTGAGGCTGGAAGGGACCTCCAGAGGTCATCTGGCCCAACCTCCTGACACAAGCAGGGACATCTCCACCTAGGGCAGGGTGCTCAGAGTTTTTTAATAGGTGACCTTTGTAATCCCACATGGCAGATATGTCCTGGGTATTCATGCTGCACCTAATTTCACCCTGAGTGTCAATCCCATAGTTCAATATTTTTCATCTATTTCAGCTTTTCATGGTTTGTTTGTACAATGCTAGAAAGACATTTATTTTTTCATGCTACAGTTCTCATTTTGGTATGCATGGAAAATTTCTTCTCCAAACAAACAACAAACCCCCCAAATCCTCATCTGTTTTTTGCCCCTCCAGGGTGTGAAAAGAAAGAACTCTAAAAAGAAGCTTTTACAACACAGAAAAGCCCACATCTGTAGAAGAACATAAACCAAAAGGGAGAAAATATCTTTCATTAAGTCGCAGCAGATCTATTTTGTATTCTAGCCGTTTACATAGAACAGGATTATACTTCAGCACTAAATAAGTGGTAAAGTAATACTTGGTAGGATGAGCATTATCTTCTTAAATATAATCTTATAATCAGATGTAGCAGCGTCTTAAACAAATGCATTCTTCAATAGGTGATGTTGTACCATGCAAAGGAGGGGAGTCATTTCACAGGAATTGGATACGCTGGTAGTGTTTTTATCTTGTGCCTAAGACATAATATTCTTTTAAAGTCCAAACAATGTTAAGTCCAAAGTTGCAAAATGCAGTTTGCAGCCTGTTCATATTTTGGTTTACAATCCTTTGTGACAGGTTTTTGTTTGGTAGGAAAAGAATTAACAAAATCCAATGAAAAAACCTCACTTGATACTTCTCCTTCTTGTTCAGCTGCTACACATTTGCTTCTATTACAGGGAGCAATTTTTTCCAGGGTTAAAGTTGACCATGAGGAAAGCAAGGCCAGAGTCTGTGTAACCAGACATATGCAAGGAAATCATATTTCTGAATAAAACCTGGACACTGACGGAGCAGAGTTTTCTAGGAGGAGAAATACTTCAGCAATTCACTAAAGTATGTAAGACATGTGTTATGTCATTACAGCTGCTGTCTTTGACTCCACAGCACCATGCACACATTCCCAGAGAAAAAAATTATGTACACTGAGTGTCTTCAATGAATTTGTCATCAAACATGGAACAACTGGGTCACAGCGATGATGCTTTGGCAGTATCTGCTTGTTCACCTTTTAATGCCATCCCCCTGACACCTTACACAAGACTCTCTCTTCTCATTAAGCACAAAACAAACTGACTCCATTGACACATCTTGTACACTTTGTGCTAGAGCAAAAGGATGTATCTCAACTGGTTAAATATGACAACTTGAACACTTGAAGCTTTTAAAAAGAATATCTTGTAGCATTGGATGAAAAATAGCACGGTCATCTCAGGAACATCTAGAAGCCTTGGCTTGTCATGTATAGCACACTTAGGCCATGGTTTTGTGTGGTTTAAAGTATACGGATGAGCAGAGTACCTTAAATATGGCCTGTTTGAGGTTACCTGGGGAAACTTCAGCTATTAGGTAAAAAATGCAGAAATTCAAACAAAACCAACCCACCAACACCCCAAAACTGCAGATCTGCAGCGATCCTTGCATCATATCCATATACACGTAACTCACAAGGCAGTCATTAAATCTCTTCCCTCCCATTTACCCTCCAACCTGGACTAGTACACTGACTGCTCCTTTACAAATCATTCCAAGAGTAGGAAAAAGACTGGTTTCTGCCTATTTTTTTCTTTTTTTTTTTCCCCCAAATAAAAGCCACAGCTTTTTTTTTTCCCATATACTGATGTGAGAGTAGAGCTGCCACTTCTGTATTTTCTCTACTTGCACCCAACAAGAGTATGAGCAAGAGAGGTGCAGGCTGATGTTTACTTTTGATTCCTTGAACAAAGCCTGGAATAACTGTCCATGGAATACATGAAGTAGCACCAGAAATCTCTTCTAAATTTGCAAGGTAAATTTACTCAGTGAGATGATGTTAACCATCTTGCTGGTAACAGTTATTGCATCAACAAGCTGCAGAATGCCCAGGGTTTTGAATCTACTGTGAATGTCCTGAGATGGAGTGATGATGCTCACAGACAGCAAAGGAACTGAAACAGAGAGAGGACATAGTGCGGAGCTTGGAACTGAGGGGAACAGACCACCATGCATGAACAACTCCTTTCAAATCATAGTGGTGGTGTTCTGTGTTAGGTTCTGGGAGTTGCTTTGTATTTTCAAAATCCAAATATTATCAGAAGACAGACAATTTGAAATTCGAATATTGGCATTTTGAATATTATCACAAGCCACATCCCTGGAAGCTTTTAAGGCCAAGTTGGATGGGGCTCTGAGCAGCCTGCTCTAGTGGGAGGTGTCCCTGCTCATGGCAGGGGGGTTGGAGCAGGATGGTCTTTAAGGTCCCTTCCAACCCTGACAGTTCTCTGATTTCACAACTAATGTATGGTTGGTTTATTTTGCTATTTTTACATTACTGACACATCTCTCCCTACCCCTCCTGCCTCCTCATCCCAAGTGTAGAACATGCTTGTGCTTTTCCGTCTTGATTCATGTACATTCTTATTTTTAATAGGGCTTTCTTCAGACAAAGACAGGTAAATACAGTTACAGTTAAACACAAAACCGACTGCTGTACAAGTTAGAAAGCAACACAGGCTTTCTACAGAGAAATATTGTAATTAAGACCTCTATTTTGCTAACACAATCTGGTTTAATTTTAAACATACAGTTCTCCCATCAATGTCAGCGGGATTACTCTCATGCCTAAAGATATGCAGATGCTTAAGTGTTTGCAGGATTGGCTATTTAGTTTGTAGTTAGCAGTTAATTGATTCCAGCAACTAATTAATAAAGGAGGCAACACTGCATTTCCTATTTCAAAATCCAGTCATGAAGGTTACTCTGTTAAAGGATTAATGAGATTTCTACTGGCAATTCCATATGCTTATCCCTGTTCCAGTGCACTGGTTTCTTCCCAAAAGGAGCTACATCCTAAAGAAAAGGATAATTTTCAAATCACAGAATCTGGGAGTGGAAAGTTGTGCACCTGGAGAAGACAGAAAATCTTACTTTTCTTATTTCTCTGGTCTAGAAAGAACCAGTTCTAATATAAGGAAAAAGCCATTTCTGTAGAAGAAGGGTCAATGGGAAGATAAACAAGAGATCCTGCCATGCAAACGAAGGTTTGTAAAGAATTGCAGCCGTTGTCAAGAGCACCCTAGCTGACTTCAGCAGACCTCTATGCACAGAGCATCTGCAGTCTGGGCTAAGTGTCTAATTCTTTATCAAACAGCACTAACCTGTTTCCCTGTCAATATCTTCTGGCTGTGAATTCTACAGCTTATAGCTGTGCTCATTTCTCATCCACTTTAAATTTGCAGAGGATTAGTTTAATTGACTGTTTCGTTAGCCTTACGATACAGGAAAGGATAAAAACTAATCCTTAGCTGCCAAAAGATCATTGCAACATAAAATGCACTTGCACTCAAATAAATATATATATTATAAACACTTGAGTATATTTGTGCTATTAAGGAGAGATTTTTGTATCAAGAGCCCTGTTCATACAGCATTTAATGTTTCTCTATCACTCCCCATGTAACAGTCAGCTCAGTGCTCAGCTGAGATGTTCCAAACTGCAGAACCAGGGATGGTGAGCAGCATCTGCTCTCCTGCTTTGATGGTGTGTGTAGAGGACTTTTCTTGCCCTGTAAAGTTCTCATTTGCAGACGATCATATTTCAAAAACTAGTAGAGCTAATTATTTAAAAATTAGTCAGTACTTTCATCAGTCTGTCGGTAGCTTAAGAAGCACGATGTTTCTGAAATATGTTCATTTGTCTAGACTACATCAAAGGCATCAACCCAGTTTTTTTAAAGCCTGATCTGTGTGACAATTGCATATTGTTCCTTAGATTCTCTTTTCAGATCGAAAATCGCTCAGTGGTTCAAAAGAGAGATTCAAAAAACAACTGAAGTATAAAGGGATAAATTAAGATTCTATGTAAAGATTCCCAGTGCAGTTAGAGGGTTTTGAAAAAGCATACATTTCAAACGACTCGCTAAGCATTCTGTCTGCCACAAGTAATAAAATAATAATCTGCACTGTTGAAATATCTTTCATCAAAGAATCACAGAACGCGCTCTAAAGCTGGCAGAAAAGTTATTGTGACTTGGAAGAGCTTAAGATACAATGGGGTTTAGGCCCAAATATCTGTCACAGATGTGGTGTTATTCTGTGCCAGGATGGAACAAGAGGACCCTCTCTACCCCTTCAGGGTATGGCAGGTTTCCCCTTCTTTCTGATGCTTTGTGGTGGTTTGGCAGGACAGGATCCTCTGGTCTACATTTAAGCATTATTTACACTCATAATCACAGCTAGAAAGAGGACAAGGGAAAAAGAAAGCATTCTGCTCCGCAGCGTCCTCAGCCTCCCTAAGAAGGAGAAAGGTCTATGGACAGTGCAGTCACAGCAGCCTTACTCCATGGATGTGGAGTCTAAGTCTGCAGGCATCTGATCCTTAACTTTTATTGAGCAAAGACTGTGAGGTAGGTGGGTGGCAGTTACTGGCAAGTATATATGCACATGGGCTGGGGTCATATTAGCCTGTTCCAGCTGGTCTAGGTCCCCTTGACCAGCATCACTACCTTCTCCCTGGCCATACCACAGGCACTAGTCACAAATCTGCCATCCATCTGGCCCTGCGCACTAGGAAAACAAAGGCAAAAGCACGCTGCTGCTGCCCACAGGCAAGGAGCACAGTGTGGCTGAGGGAACCTCCCAATGGAGGTTAAAAATCAAGAGTGTCTCATTTGCACCCTGATGGCTTAACAGAGCTCCACCTGTATGGTAAAGAGCTCCCACCCCACTAAGGCAGCATAGGGCAGGCTCCAAGGCTGCTTTCTGTACTGAGGTCTGGCAACCAGAAGCGGGGAGATACCACATAAGGCCCTGTGGACTGAGCTCCTGTCATGTACAATAAAACCTATCCCCCTAGTAAGTCTTCCAGAGGAAGAAAAACTTTTGCTTTTATTTAAAAATAGGTTTCTTCTGATGAATCGTTGCTTGAAGCAAATCCAAAACCTGTCTCACTTTTGCAAACAGTCCTAGATGCACCTACCTGTATAAAATATAGAATCCTAGAATCATTCTGCTTGGAAGAGACCTTCAAGATCATCAAGTCCAACTGTTAACCCAGAACTGTCAGGGCACCACTAAACCATGTCCTCAGCACCACATCTACACATCTTTTGAATACCTCCAGGGATGGGGACTCTACCACCTCCCTGGGCAGCCTTTTCCAGGGCTTGACAACCCTTCCAATGAAGAAACTTTTCCTAATGTCCAACCTGAAACTCCCCTAGCACAACCTGCGGCAGTTCCTCTTGTTCTATGACTTGCTATGCGGGAGAGCAGACCGACCCCCACCTCAGTACAACTCCCTTTCGGGTGCTTGTAGAGAGCAAGATAAGAACAAGAAATCTTAGATATCACCAACTATAAATGAATCTGAACCAAACTGCTTTTTCAGGAGTTCAGTTTCAGATGCCAAGTAGAAGACTGCAGTTGGCAGCTCTGCCCTGACAAACCAGAGCAAAACCCTTGGATCAGGCAACCTTTGCTGTGTAGATTCCAGTGCCATCATCTCTAATTGTGAAGTTGTGAACACTTGGTGGGACAAGAAAATAACTTAGCGCTGAACTAGAAGAAAATAATTTATCACTAGATGCTGCAAGGTTACTGGTTTTACTGACCTTTAGTACTTTGCTAATCGCCTCTATTCACTGCGAGCTCATTTTGCAAAGAACATGGTACATCACATGCTTATTTATTCTCAAGTACCACCTTTCACAAGTAGTGCAGTGGAAAAACAGTCTTCATAAAAGTAAGTGTCCTTGAAACTGGTGCTTGTTGGAGCTCAGGTTGCCAGTAAACTAACTGTGCCAAACAAATGCCTCTGCTCTTTTCCTTTTCACCCACCTTGGGAATTTAAATTAAAACCCACTGCAGGGCAGTTTTCTTCCTGTGTGGCTCCTATGAGCCACATTCAAGTCCTAGTGATGTCTACCACCATCACCAATGCCCTGCCCATTTATCTTTGGAGAAGCTCATTATCTTAATGTGAGGGAGGTGGCTGGTTCTGGTACTGTGTAGCAAGAGAAGGCAGTTGTGTTTCCAGTGAACTTAAACACAAAAGAGAGAGCAGGTCAGAGCCAGGAGGGAGAGACACGGAGGAGGTGAAATAACTGCCATGAGGTCATGGGGCGGGTCGAGTGGAGTTAAGTAGGGAGCCCAGGCTCTCGGCCTACAGTGAAGCTCTACAGGGCTACATGGAGCCCCTGTTACAGGAAAGATATGGATGTGCTGGAACGTGTCCAGAGAAGGGCCACGCGGATGATCAGAGGGCTGGAGCACCTCTCCTGTGAGGACAGACTGAGAGAGTTGGGGTTGTTCGGTCTGGAGAAGAGAAGGCTCCAAGGAGACCTTATCGTGGNCTTCGAGTGTCTGAAGGGGCCTACAAGAAAGCTGGGGAGGGACTTGTTAGGCTGTTGGATAGTAGGACTGGAGGGAAGGGCTCAAAACTAGAGGTGGGGAGATTCAGATTAGACGTTAGGAAGAAGTTCTTCACCCTGAGGGTGGCGAGACACTAGCAAGGTTGCTCAGAGAGGTGGTGAAGGCCCCATCCCTGGAAGGCCAGGCTGGATGTGGCTGTGAGCAGCCTGCTCTAGTGGGAGGTGTCCCTGCCCATGGCAGGGGGGTTGGAACCAAATGATCTCTAATGTCCCTTCCAACCCTGACAAGTCTATGACTCTGTGATTTAGAGGCTTGGTTGTCACCAGGGGCAGTTTCCCACAACACGCAGCTCCCTCTGCACGCTTTGAATAGGTGCCAGGCCACTCTGCAGTGGCCACACAATGCCCAGGTACCATATTTCTATATGTAAAGGTGGTTTTAAAACACTTGCACATCCAGTCTCCTCATAGATGCAAAGACTGTTTGTTTAAACATATGAGGTGGGGAGTTGTTCAAGAATTAGTGCCTTTAAGTATTTGCTCACAGGGAGGAACAAGCAACCTTATAAAGAGAAAGTTAATGTAAATACAACACTAAACTCCAATTAACTAGTGCTTGAACGTCTAAAATAAGGAGCAAACTCTCATGTTTAGGAACACACACACAACCCAAAACCCTGACTGGAATTGGAATACCTTTATCTATTTTTTATATCACCCGAGCCTTCTAGATAAAGATGGCTTTACAACTTTGCTGGCTTTACAGTATCTTTTTTTCCTATATTGTGCCTAGTAAAGTCAAAATTCATTTATTTGCAAATACTGGCCTAACGTGCCTCTTAAATAATGAGAATGTTATAAAGAAACTGAAAATATAATTGTTTTAGAAGGAAAGGATAAAAGAAGAAACAGGAGGAAAGAAGAAAAAGGAGGAAAACTGCTGAAGCTTTACTGTTTAAACAGCACTTAAAAGTCATTAATTTATACACAGACACACTAAACAATGCAAGCATTGTATGAATAAACCAGAAATTCATCTGTCTCTCTGAATTTCCCTTAAAAAATTAGCAAGACATAGCCTATTTACATTTTACTCCTAGATTGCTTTTTCTTCTGTTTGATCTCGTTATTGTTAGACCATTTTTTTTTGCAAGTCATGAGAATACAGGATTTTTTTACCCAGTTGTCTAAAAACTCTGATGCATTACCCATGTGGGACTCCTGGTGGTACTTTGTAATGGAAGGGAGAACAAGAATTAGGAAGAGAAAAATCAATTTACCCGCCAAGGATAGGGGTCACAGCCAAATTAATTTCAGTCCTGATGGCAAGGAGCTGTGATTTGGAAAGGGAAGCCCGATAAAGTAAGAAAGAGGTAATAGTCAGCAATGTCTTAAATCACCTGGAAATAACATGGGCCATGACACAGCAGCACTGCATTGCCCAGGCACTACAGGTGCTCTATTTTCCTATTGCAGCTTTACATTGCTTTCAGAAAATAGGTAGGCTGAGTGTTTAAAGACTTCAGTGCAAAGGGAAATACGTCACGCAGCAAGACATCTGCCAACTTTGTGCTTCGTAGCATTACCAGAGCAGAGGACACGATTTGAGAAGGATGAGGGAAGCGGCCAGAGAGAACATGACCACAGCAAGGAGACATCATTTATTCATACTTTTACTGCCAGAAGTAAATAAAGTTATGCTTGTAATTATTGCAGCATATGTGGAGCTAGAAGGGAAACTGCTGAAGCTTTATTGTCTAAATAGCACTTAAAAGTAGTTAATTTATACACAGACACACTAAAGAAACACTGCCCATTATCACTGCTGCCCACTCCAACACTTCCCATCTTCAGCCTGATTTAATTTAACAAGAAGAGCGTCAATCTGCCGCTGCTGCCGTCTCTCCCTTCTGCACTTCACAGCTTCTTTTATGTGTCTGGAGAGAGAAGGAGGCCCTGTAATTAGCCGCCGATATTAACAGCCTTTCTTTTGCTTTATGAAGTTTGAAATGAATGATCACACTGCTCAGCAGACTGCTGGATGCTCATCATATTTCGTTTAAAGAGTTCTTTAAACCGGGCGTTAAGAGCTGTTGTTTCTGTGCTGCTGGCACACGGTCGCTCCCTGCCTTCGTGCAACGGAGCTTTTCATTCTGTATCAAAGCAACCCGGGGTCCCGGTTCTGTTTACGTTAGCAGCATTGCTCCGGCCAAGGAGATTGCAATCTCTAGCATGAGGATATGAGGAGGAGCGGGCAGCACAGCGGCACGGAGATGTGTGCAGATACCTTCCTCAGCATTTTACAAATCCGAGTCTTAAAGAGCTTTGAGTTTCTTTCATATTGTTTTGTCTAGTACAAAGTCAGATAAAGCTTCCTAGAAAGCAGGATATTCTCAGAAGCGTGTGGCAGCAGTTTCATAAAAGTGTCATATTGTCACTGCTTTTCACAGTACTTGTAGGAACTTAATTTTCTCCAACCACTATCTCCAAGTTGGTTGAAATTGGCCAGAGGGCTAAAAAATATTGGACAGGTCAGGACTAGAGGGAAAGATAGGCAGAGGAGTGAGTTTAATGGTGGAGAGCTCACTTTAATGTTGAAAACGGTGCAGAAAGCGGCACCTGGCTGAGCCGCAGGAGTCTTGGCGGCCAGGGGCTCATACCACAGACAGGTTTCTGTTAAATTGGGAGACTGGTCAAAGCAGCAGCTCCACCAAAGACAAAATTTCTCCTTTATCCATAAAACATCAGCTTCCTGAAACATCTGCCGCTGATCTCCTCTTAACAATTGCGCCAGCACATTTTCCATTAAGGATTTTTTCTTGTTTCCTCTCCCCAAATTTATTGAAAGAGAGAGACCAGCTATGATTTCAGCCATGGGAACCATTTCTGTAGCATTAAATGAATAACAAATCTTCTCTCCTAACTGCTAGCTATCTCATTTACATAATGGATGATTTCTCCTTTTTTTGTTGTTGTTGTTTCAGTGAAGACATAGGCAGAGATCAGGAGAGAGACATTAGCACTCCTTCTAAAACATACATTTGCTCTAATGTTTGCTTATTCTAAGTACTCGGGGAAGCCCCTTTAGAGGTTTGTTGAACAAAAAGCAGCATAACCTTTTAGGCAGAGTCTGCGGCAGGAACCTTAGGGACAGTATTAACTGACATAATGGATCTTTGCATTTGCTGTATCTTATATGCTTTTCTAACCCACTTTCGCTCTTGAACAAATTAAACTCAAACTCTCTTTGTAACGCTTGAGTTTCCTCTCTTGTTCATACTGCAGGTATTTTATCCTGCTATCTACTAATGTTAAGCCCTCGATAAGCAGCACTTGATGGAACAGCTTCCCCTGCAAACTGTTTGGGAAGCTGCAAACTCTCTGGGCAATTCTGCTTCCTTTTACCAGCTGATCAGTGAAATCTCTCCATATCCCTACTTTGCCTGAGGTTTATAGATGTGGGAGTGGTAGCAGAAACTCGAGTTCACTACAAGCGTAGAATAACACTATCTACAGAAGTTTTTAATAGACTGAGTCTCTGTACATCCCAGCTTTTCCACTAAATGATAGACATCTTTCAAAATCACAATTTTTATCCGTAGCTATACGGCAGTACTCCAACTGATGATATCATCCACTCTTTCTTAAGCATATTTTCGCTGCTAGAATGACGAGCAAGTTTAAAATTGAAGATCCTTATTTTACATAATTATATGTAAAGGCAGGAAATGTATTTCTATCATTTATTGAAGCTTCTTACAAGAATTCATCCCTGAATTCTGAAGGAAAGTACATTTTATATGTATAGAAAATACCAGCAGTAGCAGTCAAGAATAGCTATGGTAACAAGTCTAAGAGATTTTGACTCATATCATAGTCAGTGAATAAAATCCCTTTATGTGAAATATCCCTGAAGACTTTTTCAGAACAAAATTATACAACTGTTTTTCCTGGAGTGTGATGGTGTATCACACAGCTGACAAGACCTAGGAAACCGGGACACTGCTGGGGGCTCTTTTCACAACACATGCTTAGCAGTGTGGATGCACACAATAAAAGGTGTTGCTTTATTTAAAAGAAACTCATTTTCTAAGTAATCTTCCTTTAGAAATTACAAGTAAGAGCTTGAAAAGGAAATTAAAAAGGCCACAGAAAGCACCTTTGGAAAGAAAGTTGCTTTTCAAATTAGATGGAAAAAGATGAATAGCATGTTTATTTTACAAGCAAGATGAAGAGTATGGAACCTCGTTGTAATATCAGTGAATTTGGACAAGGTTGCTCTCATTCTCAGGTCATTGCTGTAATTTGGAGTCGTAAAGAAAAATTTTTTTGACTAGATATTATTGACAGCTTGCATTTCAAGGTCATCTGCTCTAGGGCTCAATAGGGACACGACCCAGTGTTGAAACGCCTGGGGAAATTATTACTAAGTAAGGAGGTAAGGACTTTCATAACAATAAGGTAATGATGTTTTTTCACCATCAGTCTATTTACAAATAGTTTCATTTCACATAAAAAAATTATTCGTAACAGTCAGATTAGATCTCAAAGAGTGAAAATCTGTGTTTTCACTCACTGCTGTACGTGTGCTTCATTGACAATCTAACTGCTTCCATGTCTGTAAACAGCTTACCTTGATTTCTGATTTCCTCAGTGAGTGAAGCCTGAACTCATGTCAGCCTACACATGTAGCTTTGCCTCTGTTCACTTGACATTCTCTCAACTTATTTCCCTGGGGATTTGTAACTTCAACCACTCAAATCTGTGTAACAGAGTTGTCTGAAAAAAAGGAATAAGCATCATCAGATTCTGCACTTTCTATCAAATGTCAGAAAACGAGAACTTGCCAGGAACAAAAGTTTTAACCCAAGGCTTCCTTTTAGCAGCTGTATCAACGCTGTGACTGGTTTACCTAACCTGCATTTAGAAAGCTCTGATGCACTTTGGACGCTCCCGTGATTTGTCCTGTGATACGAGTAGCCCAGGAGGCAAGTAGTCAGAAACACTCTGAGTTTTTCTTTTGCTTAACAGAGGAACTGTCACAGGATGTCACCTGCAAAATACATCTCTGTGTCCTGTTTCTCACCATGAATGGCAAATGATTCTCTTGAGGAACTTTCATTTGCTTCTGGTTCTTAGTCCAACAGAGATCACTCCCAAGTGAGCCTATAAAGTCACACCAGCAATTAGTGTAGAAAAACAGACATTGCCCAGCTAGGTACCTCCAGACTGCCCTTTGAATACATCATTAACACACAATTCTGACAGCTTTGTGCCCCATCTAAACACCAAAAAGCAAGGCACCTTATTACCAAAAAGGCTCCAAAAATCCTTCTTAAGCAGGGTTTTTTTTCTGCTTTAGTTCTACAGTTTTCCATTGGAAATTTCCCCCATAGGTTGGTGGAAATACACTTTTCTAGTCCATTTTGTATCAAGAAGGAAATTTGCTTACTTTTGTTCTCTTCAACAGACTGCAGCCCTCTTCCATCTCCGCTGGCTCTCTCTCTGATATTCTGGATGAGCTTTTTTTTTGCTCCTTTCACTTACAGATTCTCCCAGAAATTCAAAGGACTTCTCTCTTTTATCTCCTTCCAGCTGTAGCCACGAGGAGGGAACTTAATGGGGAGGTTTCAGTCTAATTCTGGTTCTCAATAATGTCACCCCTCTGCAGAGCCCTGTTGGGTGGCACCCACAGGATCCTCAGATGGGATTTCAGGGACTGCTGTCCAACCAGGGATACTCTGCTCATCACCCCTGCTGGTTCCTTCTTCTGAACCCCCCTTCTGTCTTTTTCTTGCTGTGCATATTTGTTTCAAGTCTTAGTTCTGAGCCCCATTCCCTTTTCAAGGTCTATTTGTTATTTAGTATGGATTTCCTTCATTCATATGCTCCAAGAAAATGCTTAGAAGAATATTAGAAGGGGGCAGACACACAGCAACTCCTTCTCAGCCCTGCTCCCACCAGTCTGAGTCTTGGATGGGTTCTGAGCCGATATTATATTGCATCACTATACTTCCATCTCAGGTACAAAGGTGAATAATATCCAAACTGTCTTTGGATTCCAGGAGAAGAAAACAAACAAACAAATAAAAAAAAACCAACACAAACCCCACAGCTATACAGAGGTTTTCCTGTGCTTGGATGTATTATCGTGCAGATAATTCTATACTTCCTTTAAAACTGAACAAGTGATTTTGCTGGGTTGCAGTTGCTGAAATTACTAAAACTTGTGAAGATCAAAATCCCTTAAAAAGATCTCAGGGAAATTCTCTCTGAAGTTAATCACTTTGTCCCAACAGTCTGCTGCCCAAAACAATTGCTTATGTACTGAACCAGCCTCATCTCCAAACCTGCCAGGGTGGCTTTTTGGTTTTATCCTAGATGGACAGAGCCACGCCAGGACAGATACATTCAGCAAAGGCATTTTTTTCTGTTAGGAGAAGCTGAAAACACCCCACAGCTCGGACATAGGACTACAATAGCCTCACTCTGGGCAGTTTAAGAACACGTATGCCCTATTCCTTCATCCCTTTTCCTTTATCTTCCCAAAACAAGAGAAGAATTAATTATTAATTTCCACCCGCTAGTTGCAACTTACTTTCAATTTAATTATCGGTGAGTGTTGCCAGAAACCCAAAAAGCAACACTTAGTACCCTGTAGAAGAGGCAGAGTGGTTTATGTGACAGAGAAGTAACCCATGACACACATATTTCATCTCCATCCTGCAGTCTTCTAATTACTGCATCGGATTCAAGGAGAAGACGACTGCAATTAGCAGAGTGGAGCAGCCGCTTTTGGCAGCAGTGTACCTCAAATGGAAAACGAAACTACACACTAAATTTACACATACAAACTTCAGCGAGCAGAGCTGTGTTTGTGTAATAGATGACAGCATTTGATGTTAGCTCCTCACAGTGAAAATCGTGTTCTATTTTTTTTGGCATAGCAGATGTACAGCATAAAGCCTCCTATTCAAATCATTGATCAAATTATAGCCATAAATAAAAGTATGAGTTCAAAGTAAAGAGGAATTTCACCCAGTGATGGATTTTGTCTGCAAGATAGATTTATCACACAGAATTTGATCATGTCAAATCCTTAACAGTAAAATAAGTAGTTCAGACTTATCACCCGGTATTAAAAAATAATCTGGATTTCACTATTCTTCATGCACAAGTTTTCTTTGCCTCTACGGAGCTACACATCTGAGTTAAAATGTCAGTGAAAATCACCAGTACTAATATAAAATGTGTCAACGTGAATCATATCACTAAATTTATGTAGTAATTGACACTGGCACAAGCTTCGTCTCATTCTTATATGACTCAGCCTATTTTGGGCAGTCATTTCTTCCACCCAATTTCCTGAGAATTATGTATGTATTTACTTCTCTAACTGTCACCTTTAAAGCTTCTGGGATTCTTTGGCCAATTTCAGACCAAGCTAATGAGTAGAAGTTTGAAAGATGTTCTGTACCTACGTATTCTGTGGAGAAAGGTGACCACTGCAGATCAAAGAGCTTACTCTTGTGCCTGCGAGGGAAAGGCAGCAATATGAGCCCTGGATTACGCAGCAGAGGTTATTTGTGACCATGAGTCACAGACCCATAGGAAATGAAAATTTTACTAGGTCTGGTGTGTTTGCACAATGCTTCAAACGAGTAAGAATTGCCCATGCCACACAGTGGGCTCCTATCTTGAAATGCCACCGCTGCATTTCATTTTTCCAAGTGTTTATTGATGGTTGTTATCGATTTTTCATTTATAATTATCACATTATCACACAGAATAAAATGTTAGAGGGCTGTATTATAAAGCTCCTTTTATTCTTTAATAAAAATCTGATTATCTTGTTAAATGCCTGTCCTACATTCAAGTGAAAATGATAATATTGAACGCTTGTTTCTGAAATACCTTTTCATTAAAGCAACCAATCCAATATCATTTGTTCTGCTGCTTACAGACTTATTTCTATACATGTCTTTCCAACCTATTTTAAGTAAGGACGATAGGTGGTATGGCAGGAAAGACAGAGGCCAGATTCTGATTTTAAAGAAACACGGTCACGTTTGTGCAAAGAAAAGATTGGCTCAGACTGTCTTCCTTTTAAGGTAACATTGTGGACTCTGTACATTGGGTTGTTTATAAAATCCATCCCTACAGGGAGCAATTCATTGGAGACTGAGAGAGCCAAGATCAAATCAAGTGCATTTAATTGACGTTGCCAGTCAGTTATTTGAGATAATGTTTGTTCTGATGTCCAGATTTTGAGTAGAAATCGCTCTTGTTTCCAGGCCATGCAATTTTCCAGTAGAGAGGACATTTACCCAGTTGAAAAGGATGAATTAATATGGCAGTGAAAGTGTATCATAACCTAGGCAATCAAGTCCATTGTTAATTCCTCTCACAGACCCCCATAAATTTCCACCTTTTTCAGAGTTGCACAGCTCCAAAGACTTCCTAATGAGTGGTTTTCATACTTCCGTAGTCAGCTCATTATTTGGAGGTGGGATTATGCTATTGTTTCATTTTATTTCCAAAAATATATGTTTTCTGGTAGAGAAAGAATGGCAGCATTAGTAGAGAATGAATGAACTATGAAGCATTTGACATCAGGTCCAAATCCCAGGATGTGATATAAGGTACAGACTGTATCCAGATATGTTTCAATGGCAGAACTTTCACTGAAGGAACGTGCTGAGAGAAGAGTAGTCAATGCATTTTTTGCTACCAGTTAATACCTCAGCATTACAGATTTGTATCTCTCTTCCAAAGCTGAGAGGCAAAATATATTGAGATTTTTGAGGAAAAACAGTTCCAGAGCCCAAGATGGCTCATATATAACAAAAGCACTACGCCGGGTCAAAGTCTACTGAAGGCCATTTACTTCCCCAAGCATTTGATTAGATTAAGGTCATATGTGCAGCACTATTTATTGCTGGGCTATTGCTCAGATCTTAATGGAAACAGAAAGGGAAATTCCTATTGGAGACATGGGAATTTATACAGCTATTTGATTTGAGGCTTGTGGTTCTCCCCTGTTCCTTGTGCACAGTAGTAGAGTCAGGGCTTCATCTCATCCCTGCTGCTGAGTGCTCAAAAGGCACACGAAAGGAGCAGCCTATGTCAGGAATTGATGGGGAATGAACTGTGGGGATTCACCTGGATCTAACAGGGACCAAACAGGCAGCAACTTGTTACACGTTACACGGGATCGCGATTTGAGCTGCACTGGGCAACAGAGGTGAATAACATTCTCTGCATTTACCCCCAAGCAGGAGCTTTTGCAGAAAGCCTTGTTCTTAAACTTCAAAGATTAAAGCATCATTTTCCATGGAAATGGGTACAATAGCTCTGAAAGATCCCAGTGCTTTAACAGCCACCCAGAGAAACCTTCCTGACTTCAGTGTGGTTCCCTTGTATGAAAATACCCTGGTCAGGGTGAGCTGCTGTGGAATGGGATGTCACCTTAGCAGAACCTGGCTCTTGCACTGAAACACCATGCCAGCCTCCAGGACAAAGGGCAATATTTATGACAGTGGTGAAGAGAGGAAACAATATATAATTAAGTATCATAGCTGCTTTAAAACAAAAAAGAAAATAGAAAGAAATAAAATAAAAGCTTAGATGAATTTACCAGCTGTGTTTGCTGTGGAGGCATAATGGTCCAAACCCAATAATGGTCCAAACCCAATAAGCACTGCATGCATCATGTTCTGGGCTTCCCTAACAGAGTTTGTCTACTGCTTTTAGTTGTCCCTCATCTTTCTTGGTGGCCATTGTAGAGTCTTATGTTAGAATCATCCCAGGCTGCGTCAGAAAACTTCACTGCACTTTAAACAAAACAATCCCTATCTAGCTTAACTCCCATTCCTGTTTCCAGGTGCAACATCATGATATCAAAAATGGTAACACTGAACACTTCTGAAATACAGTCTTTTAAGTAAACAAAGTAAACTTGTCTCCATTTTATTACAAAACTAGAAAACAAACTACTTGTTCCCACAGTTGTATCTAGTGTAGGAATGGGCTTCATCCAACAATAACCTGCTCCCTTGGGTGCTACAGCCAAGTTTTCATAATCTAGCAACTCACCACCACCAAAACAACCCTCACTAGAGAGCTCCTAGCTCAGACACCTTCATTATACAACAGCTGGGATAACTAGGTGAAATACAGAACGACATTTAATAAATCCAGGAGAAAAAAATAGAAGCATAGAAAGTGAATGCAATTTAACTTTCTAGTCTCTCTAAGAGAATGGAAAGAAATGTGATTTTTTAATCCCTGTACTATGCTATAGCACTCTGTTTCTGGCATCCCCTAAAACAATTCTGGGAAAAAAAGGTTTTTTTTGAAGACTTAAGGAATGTAAATAGATTTTTCAGCTTTAAAAAAAAAAAACCAACAAACAAATAATACTAAGCAGCAAATCCATATACTAGATCCTCTTGTCTGCAACACCCCCAGCAGTTTTAGAGAGCACAAAAATCCCTGTGGCATTGCTGTTTCTTTACAGCATGTTTTGATTTTGTTTTTAACAACATCTTGCTGTATTTTTTCTACACAAGCATTCTGTTTCCAGTCAAAGTTCCCCTTAAAGAGTAGTAAAAGACCTTGTCCCAGTTGGGCTTAGCCTCCCTCGAAGCAAATGCTATTCCGGTGCCGGGTCTCTGGGGAGGAATCAAACAACATTAGCTGAAAGGAGATGTACAATGGCCATGAAGGCAGACATGGGTTTTTTTTCTCCCAAGGAACAAAACCATTTATAGCCTCCCCACAGGATGACCCAGCTTGGCTGAAACAAGCCACGTCCATTGGTGATTTGCGTAGGGAAACGATGTTCAGATAGAAAAGAAGCAAATGGAACTATAAATTATTTACCCTTGTATTTACCTGTGAACTTTAAATTTACTGAGCATACCGTGCTATGTAGAGAGATTACTCTGAGGGCAGGGTATGATCTACACTTGTAACAGAAGTGCTTTCAGGGTTTTATTCAGCTAGTCCACTTCAGATTCAAATCTGCAGATACTACAGCTTTGCTTTGTAGGACATCTCCCAAGAGGCAAACCTCACTTCACCCTAGAAACTTCCCTTTTTTTTCCCTTTTACAAATACCACCTTTCCTTACCCAAACATTTCCCACTTTAATGGAACTCTTCACCCACTTTTTGTCGTGTCCACCTCCTTGTATCACTTGGAGCACTCCACAGGATTTCTCAGCACTTGTTAACACACAGCCTTGCTGCTTCTACTTTTATTCCTTGCTGGGTTCATGCAGCAGTCCTACCTCAGTCCCATCATCTGTCACACTGAAAGTGTCTGCTCTTCTGTCTTTAGCACTGAAACAGGTATTTTATTCTTTTCAACAGCATCAGCATCTTCCCTATCATTTCCTTCTCCAACTTTGCACCGGTTTCACAACGCTGAGTGAAATTATTACTTTGTCATTTCATCAGCACAACATTAAATGATGGGGAACTTTTCTTTTTCTGACAACCTTTCCCTTAACCTTCAACGACTCTATTAGAAGGCAATAATCACTGTTATAGAATTTTTATCACATATATTCATATCTTATGCTGACTTCCGACTTTACCTTTTCCCCTGAACTCGAGTTAAAGTGCTAAAGCTGAATTGCTTTATGGCAATCTGTAACTAAATGAGGGTAAATAGACAGCTCCTGTTTTAAATCAGTACCTCTCCCCTGGAAAGGAATTTCATGTAGATTTCTACGGGAGCTGCTTCTGCTCAGGAGACCAGATTTTAATGGAAATGTTCTAGAGGGACTTGCAGCAGGTATTTTGAAATTGGCCAGTGGGATTTCTTCAACTTCATATTGGTTCTGAGTGACCTGGGCAAACAGGGGCATGTATGTGTGCGTCCCTGGAATGAATATTTTCCTTATGGAGATTTTAATTAACTAGAATAAGGAGTATCATCATAAGAAAAGTGTAGTTGAGTAGAATTGCTCATAGTTATGCCTTTTCTTTCCTGTGACTGCTATTCAAACATAGCTAGCAACTAAGATTTTTCCTCGGCCTCTCATAGTTTTGCCTCTTCTCTCCTGTTTTACCTACTGAAAACTACACTGACCTATGACTGCTATTCAAACATAGCTGGTAACTAAGATTTTTCCTCGGCCTCAGTCATTGCTCACTCAGCCTGTGCACTGATTAGATGATCTCCACCTACAGATTCTGCAGTTACACAAATTGATCAGATATGTTTTAGTTTTAAAGGGATAAATTCCTTTTGCCTGTACTACCAGAAACAGTTCTGCCTGGTGTGAAAATGAGGGACTGGCTAGGATTGATGGGTCACATTTTGTACTTACTGAACGTTACAGAGAGAGCGGCCCCAGGGCTCAAGGTATTACACAGTTTAGAGTGAACTCTCCTCATTTAGAGATCTTTAGGGTGAGAGCTCTATTTGTGGCCTTCAGGTGGAAGGTGAGGTGGACAACATGTCTGATTTTCACTGTTCTTTGCTAAAAAGTCTACAAATACTGAAAGTACTTGAATCATGGGGAGAATGGATATTTCTACCTTCATTTCAAGCTTGGATTTAGGTTTTAAGAGACTAGACTAGTATAAAAAAAAAGGAAAAGTTCAGTCAAGGGAGACAGATAAACACCTGCAAACCTATGCAGGCTTTTCAAGGTGCCAAACAAGGAATCAATTCTTTTAATTTTTAAAACTCATGCCTCTCTTTATTTTGGAGATTACTTCAGGATGTGAAACCATTCTCAGGGAATTTCTTTCTTCCGAAAGCACAAATAAAAGCAACAAATAAAATCACAAGCTTTTGCATTTCCAGATGCTCTTATTAAGTGCATTATTCCCTTCTATGTAGTAACCAATTGTGACATTAAATACTTCAGCATAGATTTACTGTCACTCAGAATCTGCAGACTTTCAGGTCTCGGTATTGCTCTGTTATGCCATCATTCATCAAGAGAAGGACGTGCTTAACACTTGGGGTTTGCCACCAATCCCTTCAGGAAGCCTCCTAGTGCTCTGTCACCTCCTCTCTGTGCTCTCTGCCTTCTACTTCTGTGGTCTTGGGGAAGGAAACCCAGGTTGTGGGGATGCTCCTCACAGATAAACCTTTGATACTCTGTGGGAGGAGGAGGAGGAGGAGATGTCATTTGTCCCTGCTTTTGATGCCAAGGGAAGTTGCATTCTCCCTTCCAGAGCTCCTTCCAGACAGCTGGGCAAAACCAGCCTTGCATTTCACAGGAACAGTCTCCCCTTCCCTTTTGGAAGGAATCATAAACTGGTTTGTATCGAAAGGGACCTTTAAAGGTCAGCCAGTCCAGCTGCCCTGCAATCAGCAGGGAAGGGGAAGCAAAGAAACTTGAACTGATCAAAAACTTGCACTTCCAGTGACAGACATTACACCATCCACAGGTTTCTCAAAGTCTCTGTATCTATATAGAACTACTACAGCTCACAGCTACACCAGTGACATTACTCAGCCGTTCACTAAGTTCCTTTTAATACCACTAAGCCACAGTACTTCCAGGGATAGTGCGTGCAGCCTTCCTGTAGTAAACAAAACCCCAGACCAAACCCATTGTCAGAGCCTGAGGTCCACAACTTTCACTCAAAAGAATCACTTCAGCCAACGGGGAGCTTTGTTTGCTTGGTTTGGGTTTTGCTTTTTCTTTGATTTCACAAAAATCTTCAGAATCTGCTGGCTAGAAAAAAACCAGTCAAGAAAACTAAATAGCCCTTTGATTTTGCCTAAATGTTCAAGGTTTATAACAAATTGTGAAAAGCCTCCTATTCCACAATGAGAAGGTGCAAATAAAGTATCCCTCAATTTTGAATCTTTAAGTTTTGAAGGAAACATTCAATTTTTCAAATGAAATAAATGCTGCTCGACTCTCTCCTAGGTAGCAGCCACCCTCGGTGATTAGGATTCTATTCACTGTTGCATTCTGCAGGTATTGTAATTATAGCTTGCAAACTGAGAGTACAAGATAATCAGTATCTGCACATGTTTACAAGTTAAAAAGAAACACCAAAATATATTTTATTGCTCCACGCTGAAAGTGTGAATCTTCTCACACATGTGGCATCCCACGATATCACAGTGATATTATGGGGTTGCTGCACGGCCTCCTATCCAAACTTATTCTTCTGCAATACCTTGAAAAATCAGATGATGCTTCTAAACACGTAGATAACAAAAAGCCACGCTATAGATTATTGCAGCTTTTTCAACACCCAGTTCTAGCTGACTTGAAGCAGGGGCAAATCCCAACAGTTCCAGCTGGTGTTTTCAAATACGTGTAGTTTGAAGCGTGGTTTTTTTTAACACATTGAAAGAAAAACTAAAAAGTCTCTGGAAATGCCATCCAGTTGTCCCTGCCCCCCATTACTTTAGTGACAAAAATCCTGAAGCCCCTTGTATGCTTGAGCCTATGCATTCATTGGAGCTGCCAGAATCCTGCAAGACCTATTTTCTCCAGCTTTCTTTTTTTTTTTAACCAATGTATTTGCAAAAATAACACGAGTAGGGCAGCCTCCTTCAGAAGTGGCTCTGAATTCTTCTATTTGTTGAATACCAAACTGATTCCTTCCTTCCCACCTCCGTCTCTCAAAAAATAAGAAAGTCCTGACCCTCCAAAGAAAACAGATAAGTAGAAAGTAGCAGCCAGTAATGTCAAAACACGTTTGGCCTTCTAATTTTGATGCCATAAAGTGCCAATTTCAAGGGCTATTCCTCCGCCATTGTTCCCCACAGAAAGATGCTCAAACAGTGAGCTGCTAGCACACTATCAGCTGCAGAACCAACTATTTTCTGGAGGGATGTGCTGTGTGCCCCAGCAATTTCTTTTTTCCGAGGCATATGAACATATGTCTACTCAAATCAACTGCAGAGACAATATTCTGCCATTCTGTTTATCTCACCTGCACACCTATGCCAGGGCTGCGTTCCACAATGAGCTGAGGTGTCAGGGGCAAATTCGCCTCAAGGAGAATTGCTGGTTTTCAAAGGGAAGCCTGAGTTTATCTCAAGTAAGAGTAACTTCATTGTAGCATTGGAAACTGGCAAGTTTTTCATATCTCCGAGGCTGTTACAAATGTGCAGTCGGGAGGCTGCAGCTCTTTTTGTGGACCTTGTGCTGAGACCTGTGCAGATAGCTTTTGGAAATGAAAGGCACTTACCACCATTAGAATAGCGGCCTTAATGCTTTGGGAAATACTTCCCACTAATGTTCCTGCTGGCAAATTGACTATCCATTTCTTCTCAAAGATGGCTGAGATGTAAATGGTCTTTTTCAGAGTACGAAGGTTGTGCATTGAAACCTGCTGTTCAACAATCCCAGCTGCATGCATGTTATTATCCCAGCACTGATTACAAGATCCCATTGACCACAAGCTGCCTGTCTGCCTGTCTAGATGGTGTGATTAGTGTATAATCAATCTTTAATCCAATCAGAAAACCCTCTGCCTGCAACTGATAAAGGTCTCGGCAGGGTACTGATGAAGCTAAAGCCTTAGTATCTCTAAGGGGACACCTGCAGCATGTGAGGTGCAGAAGCTAAGCAGGCTGATCTAAGAGAAAGGCATTAAGGTGGCTTGTGAAAAATCTGATAAACAGCATTCAAACTGAACAAATCAGGTAGCTAAAGTGTGGGGCTTAACAGCCTCACAGCCCCTGAGCGCTGCTGTTCTAAATCTTCACACGTGGGGAGGATCACCTTTTAGCTTGAAGAAGACCAGTCAAGACCTAACATTTAGTTTCTGGTTGTTAAAAGAAGTAGCCAAGAAAATGATTTTTTTCTGACTTTATTATTTCCTCCAGCACATCAGTTCCTCTCCAGCTTTGTACCGCATTGTCTGCAGCTCTTCACTGGTTTCCAGAGTGGAATACAACCACAACTTTCCAAATTGGAGTGCCAAGACACTACACTGCTTTGCTGCTTCTTTTTAATTTCTTGACCCAAATTTATATTTTTTTTCTCTTTTCATCTCAGTATTTTTTCCTACCTCTGCCAGTGGGATACTTATAATTGCAGCTCATATAAAGCTGGTAAAAAATAGCACATTATTATGTGATAAACCTACGTGCTTTATATTAATCTCCACTGCTTCAGGGCAAACAGTTTCTCATAACTTGCTTTCTATCTTATGACCTGTGCCTATTACAGTAACACTCAAAATTAAGACAGGATCCCAACTACCTCATTCAAAGCTAAAGGACTTCTGACATACCTCTTCTGTAACCATATAAGCATCTCTTAACTGTTTAAATGGAAGCCATTGTTTTGAACAGGGTTCTATGAATTGTCTTTATTTCTAGAAATACAGACCATGGCCACACACCCCATGGATTTATTCTTTGTAACCTCTGGGTGAGCTGCACTGCTACTTTTGAGCTTGTGAGCGTATCTGGCACCCATCTGAGATACCTGCAGCAAAGCTTACATTTATCTGTGTTCACAATAAGCTTAAGATCAAAAGAAATGTAATTATTCTGTCTACAAAGTCTTTTTTTTTCCCCCCTAAATGACCATTTCAGATTTAACAATTTCTCTGATTTCAAAGTCTCTTTCTAATCAGTAAACAATGAACAGCATCACAGTGAAATAATCTAATTGTCACAGCTCTGACTTTTAAAAGAAGCTTTCAAGACTACTTTAAACTTGACAATTTAGGCAAAACCTATTGCTAGAATGTTAATATGTCCACAGTGCCTACAACAAGAACAGTAAAGTATCTGCAGACATTAGAGACGTGCACTTCCAAGTCCACATGGGCTGCTGTAAACAGACTTATGCTCAGAGCAGTTTTAAGATTCACCATGAACTAAAATAGCTTATACCCAGTAGGACTGATTGTGCCTTTAAAGATATATGGAAAATATCTGCTCGTCACAGAATATGACCTTCATAACTTAATTTATGGGTCATTCCCTCACTTGTGGGATATTTTCAATATCATAATTGTAAAAAAGAGCAAGAAAGGAAGGAAAAAATGTTCAGTTATTCATTTTGCAGGGCCTTTTTATTAAAAGCAGAAATAACATTAGATGAAAATCATTTTGCTGATAATTTTAATGAAATATGAAGTGCTTTGAATATATTTTATTGCAGGCAATATAGGAAAAAAGGCACTGTCTGCTTAATGTGTCATTTAATGAATGGATTCCACATTGCTTTCCTCTGCTACATTTGGAAGTGAGGGCCATGTAATGATGATAGCTACTGCTTTTGAAAGGGGGCTTCTTCCCACATTTTTAAATTACACTTCACCCAATGGAAACTGTGAAGTACAATGCAGCAGAAATGAGGCTGAACCAAAACACTGCAGCTAAATACCTTCACAAAACTCACTGAATTTCATCCTGTAAGCCTATCTCTAATACGGGGGGAAAAAAACCCTGATGTAGATAATGTCCTGGCATGCTGAAGGTCAGGCTGCTGTCAGAAGGATCCCACAAAACCAGAACTCTCACCTAGTTTGCAATCAGCTGACATCACAATTGCTTGGTTAGCCCAGCTGAGGGTGAGGAGTCAGGGTGAAAGCTCTGCCTACAGAAATGTGAGAGGCATTGCAGGGCAGGCTGTAGGTGCCTTTATTTTCAACTTTTTCCCTTTTAATTTCAGCTCGGAGAAGACCAAATGAAATTACCAGTGCTATAGAAACACACCCTGATCTGCCTGGGTTTGGTTTTTGTTTTTGTTTCTTTCAGCAAAGACACGGGTCTGACTCAACAAGTTTCCCATTCTTAACCTCAAACTCTCTTAGGTTTTCTCTGCTGATAGCTACCAGCTCTGACCTCTGGCTTTGCCCCCAGAAGATGCAGATTCATTAGCTGTGTCTAAAGTGAATAAAGCATTAAGTGATAACCATTCACTGTCCCTGAGAGCAGACAGAACTGCCTGGCTGGGTCTGCAGCCCCTTGATCCATCCTGACTGCTGTCCTCCTGACTGCCTAGGAGTGGTGAAGGGGGACCAAGCTCCAACTCAAAGATGATAACACTCTAAGCATCAAATGTTCTGGGCCCCAGAGCTCAGGCTTATTCCTTGACACGTTCAGTTAGCAGGGGAGGCATAGCTATTGACTGAAAACAGCCACAAACACTGGCTTTTAAACTAGCATAGAAAAAGAGCAGAAATCCACTGCAAAACATCTAATAGGAAATTTCATCATGAATTACAACTATGTGAATTACAAGCAGGCATCTTTCTTACTGGGCATAATACCTCACCAGGTCAGAGACCATCAGGTTTAGACACTGAAGTTTGTATAGAAAAATAAGCATGTGGCTGCTTATGAATTCATTATCAATGAAGGCTGTTCTTCACAGGCTGGAGAAACTTCCATACCAAGCAAAAGGAGGATTCCACATGTACTTTGTCATCATGAAGCTCAGAGAGCTTCCCAGCACATACATCAAACCCAATTCATGACTTATAACTATCATGGCTGAGGCCCAGCTGGCAACTAAGCACCATGTGGCTGCTCACTCACTCCTCCCCACACCATGGGATGGGGAGAAGAATCAGAAGAAAAAGGTGAAAACTTTTGGGTTGAGGTAAGGACAGTTTAACAGCACAAGGTAAAGAGAGAAGAAATCATAATAATGCCAATAAAAGAGTGTACAATGTGAGTGATGCACAGTGCAATTGTGCACCACCCAGAACCTGATGCTCAGCCTGTTCCTGAGCCTTGATCCCTCCTTCCCACCCCCCAGGTTTATATACCAAGTATGACATGAGTCATGTGGTATCAAACATCCCCTTGGCTGCTTGGGGTTGTCTATCCTGGCTGCATCTCCTCCCAGCTTCTTGTGAGAGGGAAGGAATGCATGTAGGAATATAATCCACCTTTAAAAACTGTTTAAAAATACTTTTTCCTCAACACAAAACCTGAAAGTTTAACACCGTATGGTCTTAGAACCTAAATCAGTTGCATGCCATTGTCAAGTATTGTTAGAGATCACATTATCATACAGATCCATAAAAAACCCTGCTGCATAATTTCTCAAACAATTATCACCCTTGTACACCTGGTGTGTACGTTACCTGTAAAAAATTAGCAAACAAAAGTGAGGATTTTACTATATTGCAGCGCTGTCATGGTAAATTGCACCATCAAAATCCCATTGCACAACAGCTTTAGGCATCAGTATGAAGAAAGGACTGCTGTATATAACTATAGAGACAGTGCTCCATTAAATAAGATGTGAAACAGGCCAGCGTGGAGCCTGAAAAAACACAGGAGGTGCTGAAAGGAGATGTAAGAGGACCCCATGGTCAACGGTATCAAAGGCTGCTGATAAATCAAGACAATGAAAGAAGGAGCTTCTCAGTTAGCTTGCAGCAACAGATCCTCATTACAAACCCTCACAAGAGCAGTTCCAGCACAGTGGCAATATCTGCAACAAGACTGAAATTTATTAGAAAGATTTTGTGTATTTAAACCAGTCGGCGTGGTCAGAACAGCTTTGTCCAGTGTGAGGAAAAAGGATGGGGAAAGAAGGCAGAGAAATTGCCAGTAAGTGCACTTTTTAATCGGATACAATTAAGAAAAAGATTGTTTTGACAGTGTTTCACTCCTCAAAAAGATTTCCTTCTGGCTATGCAGTATCTCCTCTGGTCTGAGCTACTAAGTGGGATTTAGTATGTAAGAAAAACCTAAACATCATCTCCAAAACACCCGAAAGATTCAGGCACAGTGGGACATAAAAAGACTGATAGATACTATTCCCTGTGTGTCTGTTTTCTTGATCTCAAAGATCCCTCCACGCTTGTTTTCTTTGTGATCTACAAGCTTACTCCAACTGAAGCAGCTCGGGGCTCTGGAAACCTCTGTCCCTCACTCATTAGGATGCAGAAGGGCAGTGTAAGAGGCCCACAGGCTTTCAGGCTGTCTGGCACAGGCTAGCAGAGCCAGACCTCGTCAGACCTGCTTTTGAAAAGACAGCTGGAAGACAAAAATATCGACCTACTGGATAGATTCTTCACCAAACGACAGCAGACACAGGCTTCCAAAGCCTGCGGTGCACAATCGCCCTCATGGGCAGAGGTTGTTACCACAGAGCGCTGGAAACAGAAAATGGAGCCCAGAAACTTCCTTAGCACTCCCCTATCTGCTGGGCTGTCTTCCTCTTAAAGGTTCTTGCTGAATTTTCCACACCAGCTTGGTTTCAGTAGGACCAGTCAGAGCAAGCAGGACAGGCCGTTTCCTGGGCAGGGAATGCCATGGATTTGAAAGCCCTCAGCGTCCTGACCCCAGCCCTCCAACTTCCATAGCTGGAATAACAACAATCACAAAAAAACCCCAAATGCTGAGTTCTCATCCCAACAAGTCAGCCTCATTCTCAGATATCTTCCAAGGAAAAATGAATTCTGAAACAGAAGCAGGACAGCACAAAGGAAAGAAAGCAAGGGGCAGCACAAGGCCCAGGGACACCACTCTTTATTCCACCCTCCATCTCCCTCACCAGCACTATTCCAGCCTGGGAATCCCTGAAGATGACAAGGGCATTTCTGGAGCACCAGAAGTCACCCAGGGCTTCACACACAAAAAAATGTCATAAATCTGTACCATAAAATGCAAAGTACTGCTAGTGTGAGATCTGAGTTGTGATAGATGTGTGAAATATACTCCTAGCTACAACAGCAAGGGACAGGGCAAGGCATGCCTACAGTTTTTCACATCAGAGCTCATCTTATGTTTAACTGCAATTAACTTCTTCACTTTGGAAATCAACTTTTTTAAATGGCTGTTGTAAGAACTTTTGAACTCTTACTTAAATACAAATCACCTTTCTGAGGGTTCATTTTTTTTCCAGAGGAATTGATAGCAATTTCGGATAAAAATTAAAACTATTCACAACAAATCCACCTGAAACATATGGTAAAAATGAAATAAGACCTGCAAGGCAGAGAAATACGAAGATCCTCTGCTAGCATGACTTGCTCAGTGATAATGTTGAAGCAGGGCTCTGTTTGCCACAGTTTAACTTTGGAGCAGTAGCCCACGACAGGCTTCACAGCACACAAGCTGCTGAACAGCCTCAGCTTCACCGGGTAAATCTGAGGCTGCTGGTAATAATTCACTGCCCCTGAGAGTGCTCTTTAACATGAAGGATTTGCCTCGTGGTCCTGCAGCTCGGCATTTCCAAAGATTTGTGAGTTTGTTGTAAGCATTATGTGGTAAAAGTAAACTAAAGGTAAACCAGAAGGCATACCATTGATATTCTTCTGAAAATATTTCTCACTCTGAAGCTTGAAATCGTTCAGAATTTAGCAAGAAGCAAATTAAATCGCATTTCAATTGTACTTAAGTTAGAACTGTTGCCAATAACCTTAGTCCAAAAGATCAAGGTGCCATGTGTGAGTTTATGGATTGGGATGTGCTCAGATGATAAATAAACTGGAAGGAACATAACTACACTTTTATTTGCCATCGAATCAACACAGAAACGTGTTTAGTCCAACCTATTTTATATATTCTAACATCACATCCTGTATTCAGCTGTTACTCAGCTCTAATGAAATTATTTCCACCAAAGTGGGGTCTAAAATGCCCCTCTTCGTGCCTGTGTAGCCTTAGCATAGAAATACCAACATTCTCATGATCAAATATAAACATCTCATAAATACCATCAAATTAAAACATCTCACTATCAGAGCAACCTCTAGCATTCCAAACTAAACAAAGTTTCCACGGTTCTTTGAAAGCAGAACAGCAAATTGCTTACAATAAGCCAGACCCTGAGAACCTTCACTCACTTTTTCCTCACTGCCCATAGAAAAGCCAGAAAATTATCTTCTTAATTAGAAGGTTTCTAAAGACTTATCAAGCACATTGAAAAGATAAAAATAGTAAGACTCGACAGTCTTCTGTTAACAGAAGATGGATGCAACACCTCTCGGTTCCTCTGTTCACACAGAAACAAGCAGCCTCAGCTCATATTTAACTACTCTAAGTTGTGGCAGATACAAGCGATACCCTTACACATGCTCTGCCGTGTAAGAGCGCTGCTGGCTAGTCCTCTCCTCTCTCAGGAGATGTTCTTCTCTGCTGGAGGCTGCACGTACTAAGTCATTTTTCTGGATACAAACAAACTGTTACCTGCGCATCACTGAGCCGGTGCAAAGAGAAACGCGCTGCAAGCCGGGGCATGTGACTACCAGCTTACTCCTTAAACAGACAAAGAGAGACCGAAACCAAGCCCACCTTTCTTTGTTCTTCAAAGTCAGTTGAGAGGAGATCTCGTCCCAGGCAGTGGAGAAGGAGGGAGGGGGGGAAATCTCTGTGCCCCCCGGCAGAGTCCCGACCGTGACCCGGAGGAGCAAGAACAAGACAATTGATTGGTTCTCCCTCAGCAAACAGACAGCGAACGGGCCGGATAAAGAGGTCTTTGGGTGATTATTTTCCAGCGGGACCATATTTGGAGGAAAGAGTTATGAGAGAGGAGGGAAAGAGGAGGAGTGAGAGAGAAAAGGTTCTCACCCCCCGGGGATCCAGCCACGTCTCACTGGATGGCTCCAAGTCTTCAGTGCTTTAGCGGTGGGTGCACCACCAGCCAGATTTTCCGTCCCTTGAGATATCTGGGTGGCATTGCCCATCTCCAGGGGATGTGGTGGGGATTTGGAGGAGCCCCAGGAGCTCACCTGCCATCCCCCTCCCCCCCTGGCGCAGTCAGTGGGGGCACTGAGCTCAAGGAAAGACCGAGTCCCACCCTGCAGAACTTCTCTCTTCCTTCTGGGAAAGCCTCTCTGCAAGGAGCCGAAGGTTGAGCACAGAGACATTGGGGGCAATCAACACTTCAGGTCATTCCAGGTCTTTCCACCATGCAAGGTTTGAGGCACACAATAGCCGGGCTCTTACACATGACCCCATGCCCCGAAATGTCACCCATCAAAAGTCTGTGACATTTTTTTAAGCAATAATGATCGAACCTGCTGTGACATCTTCACTGCCTCTAGGGTGGCAGAAATTCTGCTGCTTTCCCAAACTGACAATCACATAAATATTTAGAAACTCTCCAGGGAGGTCAACATTAAATCAGGCTGGATTAAGATAAAGTGTCACTTTCTGGAGCTGAAAAATCTGTCCAAACCAGTGTACACATAAAAATCCACCNTTTGCCGTCTTCATTTTAAAGAGAAAGTGGTGCTAAAAAGACAGAATTTTGGAGCAAAGAGATGTGTTTACTGCAGCCCAACTCTACATAAGATATGGAGGTCTTTGTGAGACAGTAGGAACTTCTGATTACTCCTGGGGAATCACAAATCAAGATCAACTATTATTCCCAGAAACTATCCAGGCAGAAGAGTCCGTCAAGATCCAAACAGCACGATGTGTGCATTTCTTGTCTCTCCTACAGACTTCAAGAGCAAACTTCAACATGGAATTGTTCTGAGGAGCAGTTTCCAATGTCTTCCAAAGGCTGGCACGGGTAAATAACAAGACATTTGATGGCACAGCTGCATTACTGTGGTTATCTGTGCTGGCAGAAAAAGCAGTAATACATCTAACACAATTTTCTGTTCTTTTACAACATCATTTTCTACGCTTAGGCAGATTTATCAGAACAAAAGAGAAGGGCAGCAACTGTAAAATAAAATGCAGATTCTTATACTTGTGCCTGAATGACTGCTACACAGTGAGTTGTCAGAGGAGCCAGAGGAAGATGTGTTACATATATACATCCCAGTCTGGAAAGCAGTCACTTAGTCGTGACAGATAAGATCACAGGCAGGGGCTGAGTGAAACCTTGCACTCCAGTGAATAGGAACATGCTGTGCTGCTGTTGTTACCCACTAAACCAGGAAAGGTCGGCTGGGGGAGTCTGGGAGCATCACAAGCATCACTCAGCACAAGGTTAATGATGGCAGTGGCCTGTCCAAAAGGCTCTGGAAGACACAGCCCTTCACACTGCAGGCTGGGGAGAAGATTTAGGACCCTGTGCTACAGCCAAGGGAGATAGAAAACAGCCAAGGGAGGTACAACCAGCAGCAGCACAACCTCCTACAGGAAGGGATTACCTGCAGCTTGCTGGCTGCCAAGAATAAAAGATGTGGGTAAACTGGGGACTGAGACTGGGGAAGGAAGGGACTAGGGAGTGAATAGCCTGGGGTGCAGGCACAAATGTGAGTCAAGAGTAGGAGAAGGAAAGGGCAGTGGAACTGGAGGAAGGAATTGGGCTGGTGGAGCACAAACTGGGGCACAGTGGAGTTGCAAAACTGGGTTTAGGAGTACAGCTGAGCGTGGGCTAAGGGTGGCAGGCTAAAAGCACTGAGGACTGTGCAAAGGCTATGAGGGAGGTATGGACCGTGTACTGGAAGAATGTGTGTGTTAGCAGAGGGAGAGAGTCAGGGAGAACAGGGAGAAGGGAGGTAAAACACCGCTGGGAAGTTGAGTTTGTTACGGGACAGGAAGACATGGAGTCCATATCAAAGTCATCGAAAGAAATGTGAGGAAATTCCTGTGAGGTCCAAAGCAACAGAGCACAAGAACTTGTGGTGTGTGAAGTTCTCGGCCCTACAGGAGCTACAAAATGTGTCATATCCCACAGAAATACGTGTGTCTGATTTTTCTTTGCCCAGACAGCTCCAATCTGCTCTTGTCTTGCACATACTACTCACTTCAAACTCCAGAAGTGCAGATGGCCCTATAAGTAACAGGATCCCTGCAGAGTGAATGCTAATGGAAAAATACCCCACTTTTATCCTTTCTCTTAAGTCATGCAAAGTATTCTTTGCCACCTAATCCCGCTTTCATCTGTTACTCAAAGTAATATTGCAGTAAAACCTGTATGACTGGAGACCATTTGACTGTCAGGTTACATTTAACATGTTTAATGAAAATTTAATGTTCCTACAATTGATTTTTCTTGCAGGGACACTGAATTACTTATGAATAACCTCATCTCTACTTAAACAAAACACGCTCCTCTAATGAGATACAGCTAAGCAGAGATCAAAATGATCTATAATACAGTGTCTTCTTCATATTCTGGGGACAAGCAAGCTGCAGAAGAGGTGGACAAGGGAGAGGAAGATGAAAGTGGCCTCCATTCTGGAGGGCAGAAAGGAGAGGTGGCTGGGTTTGAAGGAAAGCCTTGGCAGGAACTCATGTTAGAAGTGGGGACTGCTTCCCCTTGTGTTTCCTCTTCCCTTCTCCCACCTGCAGATTCTTTTCTCCTTTTTCTTTCTCTTAATTTTCTTATCCCTGGATAGTCATGGAATAAACGTAAGAAAGCATGGTTTCTATTCATTTGGAGAGAGGATGTGCCTATTCCCATGCCTTCCATTCATGAATCGTTTTCTACATGACTGTCCAGAAGAATGGACTTATTTCATGGCATGAAAAGGGGAGTCAACAAATGTCTACCAAAGGATGGGGGTATACTGATTTACACTGATAAATAGCTTGTGTTCTCAGCCCTTTACAGGGAAAAACAAAACAAAAAACCAAAGCCCACTTCCTAAGGGCTTTAAATCTCCTGCTGTCATGGCTTTTACATCATCAGGAGGTTTGGAGGCACCAAGGACAAGTTGGTATTGATTCCATTTAAAGTTGCTTTCTAGGCATGGTTTCAGCTGCCTTAATCTAAGGAAATATAACAATGAAGAAATAAATTGATCTTTGAGTCTTCCCTGAGGCTGCTGATTCCTGCCACCGGGAGCTGCGATGTCCTCACCATGCTGGTGCCCATGGGAGGATCACTCCAGGCCAGTAGGAAAGTAGCAGTTTTGGGGGGTACTACACAGATGCTAACCAGCATCTGGAGGTTTACTTAAAGGCAGATAATTATGAAACATCCATCTGAATGCTAAAGAGGGAATCAAAACTAGAAATAATATATTTATAGTAAAAAAAGCCAAGACAAAGCTAAGGCAGTCTGACAATAATCATCATTGGGCAGAAGTTCGTGCGCTCACAGAGTGCTTGGGCAGAGTTGTTTACATCTTTCATAATGAGCTTGTTTCAGAAGATGAAGCATGTCTTTCAGTGCTGGATTAATTAGGGTTCACTTTACACAGGAATGTCTGTAATACAGCCAGGGAACCAGCAGTCGCTAAGCAAAATCCCCCCTGAGAGGACCAACCCATTCTCCTTTGGTGTCGCTGATCATTCCTGATGCACAAAGTAGAACAACTGTGCCAGCCACTTCAGAAGGGGCTCAAAGAATCCGGGTTTCAGTCAAGTGCTCGATTGTGTAGCAAATAATGAATGAGAAAAGGGAAGAGTGAAGAAGTAAAGAATCAGTTTCTCAAAAAAGAAGTTGAACAAAACGGTTTCTTGTAAAAATTGTCTTTCCCATTTAAAACAGGCATCATATTTTTTAGAACCATCAGCCTTAAATTCCAAGATATGAAGGTAAAATTGTGAACTGTGATTTCTGCACCAGTGAATATCAATCCATTATATAACGACTAATGAAACTTCCTACACTTAGGTCCTCGTGAGAAGCTTATTAAACATTAATTTGCCAGAGTGTGATGCTTTACAGAACATCAAAGATAAAACCAGCTCTTTAAAGTATTGCTCTAGCAGCTGATTACAGGAAAAGCAAACAAAGTGTTAGGAATTCCACTGAAGAAGAAGTCAAAGTGTTTTCCAAGACAGCTATGTTTTACTACATCCATACACATTTTATAACTGCATAACTGTGCAAAAGAAAACAATTTTATATTAATTTTATAATTATGGAATCGATAAAAATTTTGATTACAAAATTTACACCACTAGCTCAAAGGTTAAACACAGAACGGAGAATGCAAAATAAGAAGGAAGGAATGGAAACCTGGTATTTTTATGAGAGTAGTCTATGAAAAGTTATTTTATTACAAAAATGACAGTATGAGCAGAACAGCAGAACAATTGTACCATAAAATCTTTACTGCAAATTAAACATACCTGCGTTACCACCTCCTCACACTTTGAGTTCAGAATGACATCTCCGAGAAACAGAACTTCTGTGGTAGTTTAGCACAATTTGCTGGATTGGAGAACATGTCCTAGGAGGAGAGGCTGAGGGAATTGGGCTTGTTTAGTCTGGAGGAGAGGAGGCTGAGAGGTGACCTTGTTGCTTACTACAACTACTTGAGGGGAGGTTGTTGAGATGCGGGTGCCGGCCTCTTCTCCCTGGTAACTAGTGGCAGGACAAGAGGAAATGGCCACAAGTTGCACCAGGGGAAATTCAGATTAGATATAAGGAAAATGTCTTTAGTGAAAGAGTAGTTAACACTGGAATGGATTGCCCAGGGAGGTGGTGGAGTCACCATTCCTGGAGGTATTCAAGAACTGAGTAGATGTGGCACTTCAGAGCATGCTCTAGTGACCATGGGAGTGATAGGGAGAAGGTTGGACTTGATGAACCTGGAGATCTTTTCCAATCTTGATCATTCTGTGATTCTATCTACTGTGTTTTGCTTTAAAGATCTTAAAAAGTCTGAAATGTTTACCAAAATGCCAAAAAAAGTAGTTATTAGGCTACTTCACAGACTATCAGCATCTCCAAAACTCAAGATAACAAGTCAAGGTGCGAGCTGCCATTATTGAAGAGAAGTTTGTTAATTTGATATTAAAGGAGAAAATAGAAGAATATGGGAATGAACCAGCTAATTAAAGAATAATCAAAACTAACTCAGCAAGTTGTTCCAGAATTAAGAAAGGATGTCTGTAAACAACAGCAGATGCCACGTGTCAGCCTGGTTTGTGAATGCACTGTATTCAAATGCGTTATCAAAAGTCATAAGAGAACATCATGCTGTTAATTAGCTCTTCAGTGTTCTTATTACAACATCATCAGGGTCATTGCTGTGACATCTGAGGCCCAGGATTTCAAACAACCATTTGGAATGAAAAACCTCTATTGCAGAAATGCAAAATGAATTCATTTGCTGCAATATTTGTGATCAGGAATCTTTAATGACAGGTCTGATTTCCTTGTCTGAAAAAACTTGGTGTATCAACTCAGGGACAAGTAAAGCTTCTCCCTGATGTGGACCTCTCAGTCCTCAGCTGTGAAGCTGAATAGCACTACTTATCAGCACTCTGAAACACAAATATTTAGCAGTAGTGTAAGAAATGACACACAACATAAAGGGGGAAGGACATGTCGTGCCCATGAATGCTTTAGAAATACTTAGGCTTAACTCATTCGTTCTATAATCTCATTATTATTAGCTTTACAAAAGGAAATTCAGTTCATATCATGTGTAGTTTTCATCAGATGAAGTCCAGAATGAGAATTTTAATGCTCCAGTGAAGGATGAGGAACTTTAAAGCTTGCTCACTGAATCATAACTGCAAAACCAGAAATTAAGTAAATTTTGGCTATGAAGAGAATGAGGCCTTTTGGACCACAGGGGTGTCTCCCATGAGCAATGGAAGTTCTGTGCACCAATAGGTTCCAAAAACACGTGAAAAAATAGGCAAGAGAAAAAGGATTCCTTTTTGTTACCAGGAAAAAGATGAGGTGGAGAAGATTGCTCAGCTTTGAGTTCTGTTTTCAGAACGCTGTCTTCACAATAACATTGACAAGAATCACAGAGAGCCATCAGAGAATAAAGAACATGGTCAAAGCTGTTCAGTTTGGTGAAAGGCTGGTTGCCAGAGCAGAATCTAGCAGAGGCAAAATGTCCTTCAAAACTCCCACAAGAAGTCAGAATTCTGTTATGGAGAGTTCTGAGGACAGCCACACAGGCAAGGGAGGCTGTCACCAGCTGTACTGGCCAGCACATCTCTTCCGTGGTAGCAGGAGGGAACTCCAGTTCCTTTAAGAGTTTTAGACTGTTTCTGTGCTGTTCACTGGCTGTAACCAAGCCACCTTTATACATCTCCACAACTCTTTATGTAGTAGAAAGGAGGAGAATGGAGTTAATTGAGGGGTTCTGCTTGCAGAAGCTAAAGCAAAAGCTTCAGGGTGGGCACCTTCTCTCTCCTACAGCAGAGAGCAGAACAGCATCAGTCACCCTTTTCTTTCACGACCTTCTCCTGATTGGAGAGTGATAACAGACTGAAAATATTTACTTTTGTCCTTTGTTTCTTTTGTGGAAAGGTCACTTTCATTTCATGGGCAAAACTTTTCATCCAGGTCCCAGAATGAAAATACTCCCGCTTCACATGCAAATTGGATAATCCCAGAAACCAGCTTAACAAACCCACCGTGCTAAGTCAAGCAGGAAATGGGTTTACACTTCTGAGGTCGCAGTTCGAATGAAAGATTTCCCTAATGCAGGAAGAGAAGGGAGTTTGGGATGAGTGGATGTTTTACAAGGATGGCCCAATACTCAACCCCAGATTTTGCCACAGCTTGTGCAAACATCACCAGCCTGCAGTTGCATCCTCCCTGTGTACACAGCACTGTTCTTTTCATTGCTGGGATGTGCAAACATCAACAATTTGACAAACAAAGCTCTTAATTATGAAAAATCAGAGCATTTGATATCATAAACAGAACTACAGAATCCCCCTTCTTATGGTAAAAACAGAAATTAAGGAACCATTGTGGAATAAATAGTAGTTTCTCAGTGCAAAATGTTCATTTAATAGGAAGGAGTTTAAAGTTGAATGTCTGGAAACTCATTCTAGACGGAGTGATGTCGTGCAATTTTATTTCCCTCTAGAAACACAGCCTGGGAATCATCTTGCTAGGGGATGAAGATAAAAGAATTAATTAGACAGTGTTAGACCAAAGAATGAACAGGGCCAGTGGCCAGCCCATTTTTGCTTAGGAAGCAATTTCTGCTCTGCAGCCCGTTTCTTTCCTCCTTTTCCTTTCATACCTACTCAAAAATACATCGCTATGCTGTAAGGTTTAGTTCTTATGCTGTTAAAAGCAGAGTGGAACAGAACAGGGAGTGGTGAAGGGAGTCACCTTCGAGGTGATGCATTCTGTCCTGTGTGAGCTTTGCAGCTTGCACTTAAGTCTTACAGAACGACTGGCACAGCTCTGCAAGCAGTCTGAGCCAAACTGAGGCCACTGAGGCCTGTAGCTGGCCAGGCAGTCATGGGGTGGGAATGGTAAAGAGCTGTTCTAGCTCTTGGGACACCAAAATGAGACACCAAGAGAATGTTTTGCACTTCTCCTTACAGCAGTGACTTCTCTCATCTTCTGCTGTCTTCATCCTGCCCTGTAAAGGGAACTCCACTCTTATGCTCCAAACAAGGGTTTGGGGGTTTTCCTTAATTCTTATTGTATGCATTATTTTGGGGGTTTTCCTTCATTCTCATTGTATGCATTAATAGACTCACCGAGGGAACAGCATCATTTTTGCTCCCAGTGTTGGTCAAAGATGGGCTGAGGGGACACAAAAGGAACAGTGAAAACCTTTCCTCTTTCTTCATAGCTTAGGAAGCTGTCAGATTCTCAGGCTGCCCCAGTGGGACAGAAATATATCACATGCAGCTGAAACATGTAATGCAAGAGAAAATGGGGAAATTTTACCAGGCCATTCAACAGTGAGGATGAAAAGACCCAAGGGAGAGAGTTCTTTCAGATTTGATACAGAAATTGTTCATATTTTACACTGAAACTCCTCCTAGGCCTCAAGTTAAAGCTATAATGTGAAACCAACCACCAAAACCCAGCTTCTTCCCTTTTGTCTTAATGTTCCAACATGAGAAGTCCATCGCTACAGTCAGTGAGGTTGTATCATCACAGCTTTTCTCTGGGCACGAAGGAGATTCTCCACGTCAGAGGAGTTTTGTTTTGGGGAGTGAAAGGGACCACAAACAACAGGCAGGACTTGTTTTGTGGTGGGTAGCCCTGTTAGGGCTGGATTTATAGCCTAGCACAGCATTTCCTTGTAGGAACAAAGTCTCATTGCCACTGCCCCTGGTATGGAGTGCAGGAAAATGGGATGGAGAAGGAGTGGTTTCATCCCTTGGTGTGCATGGCTCATTTGAATGTCCTTGCAACTTGGGTCAGTCACATTGTGTCCCATAAAAATAAAATCTGAGAGCACTGGGCCAGTGACTGTCACGTTGGGGATGAGACCAGGCTTCCCCCTTAGGAGAGGGGTTCATATGTTCTCCAGAAAACTTCTGGGACCAGCATGGATCAGTGGGTGCTGGTCCTGAACAGGAGTGGTTTCTAGGAACTACAGCTTCCCCCCGGGGACACTTGTTTTAATCCAAGAGTCGAGGCCCTGACCAGCAAAAATCAATGTTTCTGATGCATAAGGGAGTTCACCTTGCATCTGCATGAAATTGCATCTGCATGAAGTTACTCCAGGCCAGGAAATTTTGATCCCAAACCTCTCTGAATATGGTATTCCACATCTGAATCAGATTTTCCTGCAGAATACCCAAAGCTTTTTTTTTTTCCCCCCATAATTTAACAAGGGACTGTTTTTTTCCCCATGTCCACATTCCAGTGACCTCAATACCACAGCCACAGGATGCATCTTCCTTCTCTGAGAGGTGAATAGGTTGTGTTTATATCATATGTTTTAATAGGGGCTGCCAAGTGGCTAATGCTTCGTTTGGGAAGTTCTCAGTGGTTGCTGACATTTGCTAATTAGGGCTGCTACCTTGTCAATCACCCCAGCAGCTTCTGAGCTGCCTGAATTGCTTCAGTCTGAGCTCTGCCAAGGGGAATTGCAACAAACCCCCTTTTCTGGAATGACAGAGAGGGCTGTGAGTCAAACTAAGAATAAGCCACATAGGTGTTCCCAACGGATGCCTGTCCCACCTGCCAGAGCCTCCTGCCCCTGGGACACCTCTGGACACCAGATGCCACCTTCTTGAGCAGAGCAGCAAGGATAGAGGGAAACTGGCTGTGTCTGTGAGCCGGAGAACAGAGACTGGGGTGACAGTAAAATCACAATCCTTGGTGCAAGCCGTATTTGTAATGCAAATTCACCAGAGGCTTACAAAAGGAAAGACTCCTGCTGTATATTCAAACCCCCAAACTGAAATTGAAAAACACTGTTCAGATGCCTGTACATAAATATGGGGAATATGTTCAAATACAACTTACTCAAATTCCAGAGAGGTTTCTATTTCATCAATAATTCATGAATTTGTAAATTCATCATTTGTAATACTTAAATGCTTCCTTGAAACTAAGTAGCTTTCATGTTTCTAGTTAAATATAGAGAGTTCAGGTTATTGCAAAGCTCTCTGGGATTCTGTATTGACCCTTATTTCTTTATAATTGCCGCATATTTATAGAAGAACAGCTGAACTACATCTTTTGATTTTGAAGTGAAGCTCTGGAGCCACAGTAACAGCATTTGGATTTAAATCCTCAGATGATGCCCATAATATAGTGGGTGAAATGTCAGGGGGGAAATGAAAAACTTATGACAGAGGAAGGGATTTGCTAAACAATCAGAGAGGATGAAATATGCAGCATGGTTAAGAACGGGGCCCTTGTCTTCAGTGAATTGAAGCTGGCTGGAGGAAGGCAATTAATAAAGAGCAGACTGGAATATTTTTTTTGTCTGTGCAGTGCCCAACTTCTCGCTGAATTACACCGGAATAAGGAAGAGCAGTCCCAGGAACTTAGCTGGCATCAGATGCTGCTACCCACTGTAAAAGCCTGAAAGCTTTACGAGCCTTTTGGTGATGTGACAACACCAGAAATACCCTGCCAGTCATTTTTCTACAGCTTGTGATTTTGCCTTTCTGTCAGCTGCCATGACCTGTTTGATTTTGTTCTTAACACGAATTTTGCATTTCCAATAGAGAAAGGGATCAATCCTGCAGGCACTTTGGCTGAAGTCTTGTCAAATGCTAAAGGAGGAGGCAAGCTTAAAGCTAAGCATGTAAGCCTGGGCTGGCACCAAGTCAAGTGCTAAAGCACCTAGTGGGGTTGGCTTCCCAGAGGAATAGAATATATGTGACACACGGACCTCCTACAGCAACAGGGCTTGTGTCAGACTCGATTGTCCTCAGCTTCCCTGTTACTCCCCTTATCTCACCTGGCATGAGGTCAAATCTTCAGTTTGTAAGTCTTGCTGCTCCATCTCCCATTAGGTGAATGGAGCAACTTCATCAACTTTGACTACAGATTATAGCTTTGGTTCCCGCCCTCAGCTGGAGAGAAGAACCCCAAATACAGGGATCATGTCACGGATCACTGAAGATCTCAGTGGAACACAACCATACAGTGACCACGTGATGGTACCTTAAGAGTTTGCTGGGCTGCAGGCACTCTGAACATACCCGGAGTGGGAAAACACTATTAAGTTATTCCTACAAAAGCTTGCAGTTCTGTTCCTGCATCTTAACTCATCCAAATCTCTTTTCTATACAGAATGGTGGTATGTTTAAGAAAGATGCATATACTTTGAGATGCACTGATGAGAGCATTCACTAAGACAGTCCTGCAGGTTTCCCTGGGGATGGATGTGCTCTGTTCTGGGCCAGCGACGCTTGTTAGGCTGGTTCCAGTTATCTGTCTCCTACTGAACATGCAATCAGAATGTGAGAGGCTTCTTTCGTATTTCTGAATCAGCTTGGCCATGTTATACTTACAAAAAAAAAAGAAAATTAAAAATTGAAACTTTTTTTTAATCACTAAAAATTACCATATTTCAGTGTCTCTGCTTGCCTGAGTTTTTGTCAGATCAAGACTGGTGCAACTGACTGTAGTAAGTCCTGAGGGTGACAGAATCACTCAGTTTTATTTCATGGTTTTCATGCTACAAGAACATCAGATTTTTAATCCGACAAGAGACATTAAAGCACATCCAAAGAGTTAGAAGAGATTTTTGCAAATCCAGAGAAGTTTAATCTGTCACTTTTCCTTTTGGCAGCAATTCAGCATATATAGATTTAAAATTAAATTAAAAAAAAAAGCACTCTGCAGGAATTTGTGGAAATCTCATTGCTCCAATTTTTCTCCAACTGTTTTTTTCCTAGTGTATTACTTCCAGCTTCTGGAGATTAACAATACCATAAGTGTTGGTCTTGTTGGAATGGGCAGGAGATTTGTCTGTTGTATGCACATATTTGCCTAATTTATTTCCCAGGAACATAAGAGGTGTGGTGTGACAGCAAATCCACAGACATTTCATACTGGTTTTGATAAACATCTTAGCAATGTATTCAACACAATAATTGAAGTACCTGTGAGTGGTTTTGCAAGAAGAAGATCCATGACACTCTGTCATGCTTGCTTTTTCTTTGCATCAATTCTCTCGTGTCTAATAATAACAGTATTCTTACTGCAGGCTTTCAAGCACTGAAGGTCTCTTCCCTCCCCAATCTCTGAGAGACTTGAGCATCTCAGCTTCACTGAGATCGTGGTTATATTGTCATAACTGTGTAAAAAGAACAGTAGAGAGAGTAGACAAACTGTCAACACAACCAGACAGTCTTTATTCCTCCAGAAGCAATCTAGAACCAAAAAGCAACCACAGAAAATTCAGAGACAAAATCATAATTTCAGCATCTATGCAGCAGAAATAAAGACCACTCTTTTAATTTACCCAGCCTAGCAAAGAGAATTTTATTCCAGTTGTGGTTTTGCCATTGCTTCTCCCTCATAACCATTGGATCTTTGTAGAAACTAATTTGACTAATTCTCCAGCACGACCACATCTGACACTTTTTCATTAATGTGTTTCCTGCTGAGCAGGAAGACAAGCACAATAAAACTATCAAGAAAATAACATGTCTTAGAATCCAGTCCATGGCTGCCAGTATTTCAGATTTCTGCCTGAATGGAAAACAGAATGGCATTCTTAGAGTACTTAATTACTTGACATCTTTGTCTTTTGCTTCAGTGACCCTTACTGTCTTCCTTTCTTAAGTCTCTCATTTATTTTGATTGGAAAAGATGATCTTTCTGAGTGCACTTTAGTATGCCTTGAATCCTGGAATAGCTGCTGCAGAGTGTTGGCTTCATTTCAGGCTGGGATGGGCTCCAGCTGAGCTGATCCCCCAAATCCCCTTATGGCCACTGAAGATCTGATAGAGTTAATATAGTTAAAGAAGGTGAGATTATTCCTTTGCTAGATCAGGTCAGATGATTCACACCTTCAAAAGTGCATCTCTCTCACGGCAGTAACGTTAGATGGTGGCTTGCAAAGTTTATAAATTGAATACAATTGTCTGAAATGAGGTGAGAGGAATTCTGTTTCGGGCCACTCAGAATGCCTCAGGTGGGTTACAATAACCCATTGCCATGGTGCTTCGGTCCACAAGACACAATTCTTAGCATGAGTTATGTATTTCAACACAAAAGAGGAGTTTTTCTCAAAGTTTAAAAAGTAACACTTTTTTTCCTGTTCATTTCCTTATGCTGATGAACCATGAGGGCAATCTCACTACAAGTACAGTCTGGCTGTTGAATCAGGACTTGGGAGACCTACAAGATGGTGACACAATGTCTGTTGTAAAATTGGTTGATTCAGAGTCTGAAGAGGATAGATATATATCTCATAATTGGATAGACATCGAATCTACCAAACCCCACCTTTCAAACATCACATAGCATGGTTCTCCTGGAAGGAATCTGTACCTTTCAGTACCTCCCAGCTTCAGGGTCACAAGGGAGACTGACAGGTTATCTTTATGCCAGCTTGGAACTTCTAAATAGATATTCTACGAAGAGAAACCCTGGAAAACCTAGACAGATGTACCTCTCTCAGGGTTTATTTTTTTTCCCTACATTCTTCTCAGCTTGCTCTTATCTCACTGTCATAGAATACAGTGGGTGTGGAAGGCATAATCATTTTATTATTATTGTTGTTATCAAAAACCCATCACACAAAAACCAAGGCCTTTGTTAACGAGGCTTTGTGAGTTGCTGATTGCTGGAACTGGGAGGGCTTCTGTAGAAATTTCATTGCATTTCTGTCAGCTCTTTCTGCTTCTCCCAGGAAAGCCCTGTCAGAAACAGGGTACAAGGCTAGCGAGGCTCTGGGGTGATTGTGGTCACTCTCGTGGTCATTTTCTTACTTCTAGAGTAGCAGGATTCATGGTGGAGTTAGTAAAGCAACTTGCAGCAAACATTTACAGTTAAGGCTTTGTCTCCTTCCCTGATCAATACTAGCTCATAAAGATTCATCTGAAAGCAGCCATGGAGAAAAGAAGTTTCTTCAGGTTGCATATAGGAGCAGTAAGCAGTCAAACCATCTACCACAGATCTACATCACCTTGATTTCAAGAGCTTGAACAAGTGATGTGCTGCTTATCCCAGGCAGCTTGCCAAGAGGTGACATTGCCCCCCCAGAGCATGACTCCTCTGCATGAAAGAAGGGGCTCTCAGGCAGAGGAGCCTCACGCTGCTGGGCTTGATGAACCAGCATCCCCAAGTGCTGGTCCTGGTCTCCTCCCTCAGTTCTCCATCACACTCTCCTTTGTGCATATTTCTGTTTTGGAAAAGTTAATCAAGTCAAGAAGTTGTATTTTTTCCTTCTGAGTAGCACATCCTTGGTTTGCCTCATCTGTAATCCTCCAAATTCTCCAGAGAAGGTTCACTTTACTTACACTGCCTTTTCTGAAGATAAGGAATCCTTCTCCTTTTGTGTGCACTTTTTTCCCAGTTGTTGCAGAGGCACCTACAACAGAGGTGGTAGTAGCTACCCAAATGCAGATTTATTTCAACCAAAAACATACCTGGCACTCCTTCTAACAAAATTAAATTACAAGTTTAGATGTCAGTCAGGAAGATACAAGTAATTGCTAAACTTTAAAGAATATTCTTTCTAGAAGGATGAAGAAAAATGTCTGGCTTGAATTACTAAGGATCACCACCTCAGCACATTCTCCAGTACAAAGACTCCCTTACCTGCCCTTAATCCTTGGGAGCTCACTTCCTCTCCTGTGCTGGTACTAAAAGGATTTGGGTCTGGACTTGGCAATATATCCAGGAAGCATGAGCCCAAAAGAGTTCTTCGGCCTTCCCAGCAGCAGAAACTGCTGAGCACCTCTTGCTCAGTGACAGTGGCAGGGCTGGTAAGAGTGAATGCACAGCTTTGCCAGGCCCTGAGGCCATTTCAGTGCCACAACTTTCCTGAGTGGTGGGAAAGACCTTTGCCTTCATGTCACCTCCCAAAGAGGGGCATTTTCATGTCCCAGTCTTACAACCCAAGGAATCCTTCCCTCACAGGCACGCTAAATGTCACCCACACATTATTTCCTGCCATAGCACAAAGTCACTGCAGTCCCAGTGTTATCCCATGTTCCCAGGGCTTTTTGTTTTCATTTATTTTGCCTGTAAGAGTTCCAGGATTTGGCTGTGTTCAGCTCACATGTTTTTGTTTTAATTGAGGAAAGCTTGAGAGTGTTTCAGGTTTTAGAGATTTCCTGTTAAACTGATTATCTCAGCCAGAAACAAAGTTGGTATTTTATTCTAGCTATTTTCAACAGAACTCTTTGTGATGTTCTTGCTGAGAATGACAGGGAATAATTTCCCTGACCCAAGTATCTCAGCACGCACTTGTCCCTCTTTCAAACTCTTCGGGAAATTGCTGCCAGGAGGGAAAGGCCTGAAGCCTGCACTGGTCCCACCTCTTCTGCAGCAAAGCAGGTCCCTCAGCTTTAGCTTAGCTGCAGGCAGGACCTGTAGCACTGACAGATCTTAGCAGCAAGGCAAACCAAAAATTCTATGGGTAAGAGAAGTCAATAATTTCTTCTAATGCAACAGAATTAGGTGTGTGCTTTTGAATTACTTCAGGCTTCTTATTGCTATGGCTTGTTTGAAGAGGCATAACTGCAAAAATCCTTAGCCTTATGTTTATTTATTATCTTGTTTTCTTAGCACTCTGACGCTACTTCAACGTGTGTGAGCAGTGGAATTGCTCTACCATAGGTGTGGAATCGGGATTGCCTAGCTGTAAGAAAAAGAAATTCCTGAAAGAAACTGCAGTTTAATGTACAATTCACAATGGAAAATATTTGAGAGCCATTTGTCAAAGAAAATTAATAATGCTTTTATCACCCCACATTAGCCACCTTTCCTGGTAAGCCCTAATAAACATCAATAAACATCTATGTCAGACAGAGAGCTCTTTTCCAGCCCAAGATATAATTTCACATTAAACACTAGCATCAGAATGGTGAGGCAGCTTTTTTGTCCTCAGGCACTTAGCTGGATATTGTACCCAGACCAACCATTTTTAATAGCACCCTCGCAGCTCCAAGCAACAATGTTTTCTTCCTTTATCTAAACTCATAGCAATGCAGTTAACACAAAAGCACCTTTCCATTCATCTGTCTTCTTTTTTCTAGGCAATATCTTAAAGCTGGTCTATTTCTTTGTAAATATTTCTATTTATCTCTAGATCTTTCTATTTATTTGTAAATAATTCTGTTCAGCTCTAATTATTTCTATTTATAAACATTTCTATTTAGTTACAATTATTTCTATTTGTTTCTAAACATTTCTATATTTCAAAATATTTCTATTTATTTCTGGTCTATTGATTTCTATGCAGAAAATGCCTTTTGTCCCCCCTGAGTGGCTCCAGCCCAGAAAGCTCATTGGCAACGTTGGACATAAACCCTGACCTTAGCCTAGTGAGGCTGTAGTACACAAACCACCTCCCTCAGCTCACTCCCAGGTTACACAGGGAGCAAGAAATATGCACAAAACTCCTTTTACACACTTCCCTGGCTTCCAGACATTTCTTCTGATGTCTGGAGGCCTATCCAGAGCAGGGGCTGCAGAAAGAAACAGTCCGAGTGCAATATATGAGGAACTACAGAGAGCTGAACAGCTGACATTTTCTTGACTCTTAACTTTAAGAAGAGTAATCTCTGGTCTTTTCTGCCAGATTCTGTATTTGTATCCTGCACAGTAAAGAATAACTCCAGTGCATTCTCTTAAAACACTCCTAAAAACCACAGACCAACACTTTCTTTTCTTCTTCACCTTGTAACATCTCCCCTCTCTACTTCTCCCCGTATTTATTTGTTCATATCAACGTTCCTGTAGCTTGCCATTCCACCTACAAAGCCACAGCTGATAACTGGGGGTCCCTCCTCTGCTATCACAAGCTGGCAGAGCTCTGCTGTGTCCATGCCTCTGGACCAGGTTATGTCCTTTCTTCAGCCAGTCCCACTCTGAGGACCGCAGCTCTGACACGTGAGGACTAGAGCTGAATTCTCAGAGGTGAAGGTGGCACACGCTGGCAGGGGCAGGGCTAACACTGAGTTTGCTAACGCCGCTGGGATACAGTCACTCTGGAGAAGTTGTCCATGTTGTACTTTTACTGTAGACCTTTTTTTTCCCTTCATTTTTACCAAATACAGTTTTTACAGGCAGTACACATAGTACCAAACCAACCATTTGTGTCGCTGATGGGTGTGCTTTGAGCAGAAAAAAAATGTCAGGTCACCTGTGCAAACCATATTACCTCCAGAAATATTAAGGGCAAGTGTCTCCCACTGTGTTTCTACTGATGGGAAGTATTATAAATCAACGAGGAATAAATTGTGGGGGTTTTTTCTTATCTGCACCCTAGACTTAAAGTAAATCTTTCATATGTTCTGCTTTAAAAGGCATGATGCTGTACTCAGTATCTTTTACTAATTACTGTCTATCTTATTTCACCAGTAGGGTGAAAACAAAGATTTATTTTTAAAGTGTTTTAACTATTTTTTTCTTTGTTTATCAGGGCAGGCTTGTCGAAGAGCTCTTTTACATAAATAAAATGCTGCAGGCCTAACTTGTTCCATTTCTCTCCTTTCATTTTACATTATTGATGGCATAATTTTTCATTATGCATTTTCCCACACTTCACAGGAATTCATAAAACATTTCTTATCTGAAAGAAACAATATGTTCTTCACACTCCTTCCACTTGTGGTTTTTTGCCCTCCATCTCCATAACGAAATGCTGAGTAAACCTGTAAAAAATGGGTCCTTATTTCTAAGTTTATTCACCTAAATATTCTGGGAGGTCTTGCATTATGACCCCAATTTGAAGAATACCTGACAACAGTTGCTCTTCATTTGCTTGAGTTTGGGATCTGCAAGGTGCACACTATGAAGGTCTGGGCATAATCCTGCCTCTTCTACATTCCCTCTAGGACCCACACAGGTTCTGTTTAGCATTTACTTGGTATTTGCTAGTAAGCCAAGTACTCACTTGTCTGCAATAATTTCATTATCTTTTACTGCTAAAACATGATGTAAATTTTTTTTATTGCTCTTTAGTTACAGGGAAAATGAAGGGTTTACATCTTTCCCTACACTTTCATTAACAAATAATGAATTAGCCCTGGAATCACTAACTGCCTTTATCTGCTGCTTGAACGGGTAGAGTGCGTGTGCCAGAGATCCCTCGCTTGTTAGTCACCTAAAAGTTCACTGGCTAGTCCCTCTCAGAAGCCAAAGTAACTCAACAGAGCAACTCATCTCCTAAACCTTGCGTGCCTACCTTGGGGTGGGATATATGGTCCTTTGGAGATGCCCTGTGGGCCTTTGGAGATGCCCTGTGGTCTATGTTGCTTTCTAAACAGTGTTTAAACATTTTTGATGTGAAAAATTTCAAAGGCTTGAGACTTGCCTGGTCATGAACATGCTTCTTGATGCAACATAATGAAGTTGCAATAGGATGAGCTTTTGAAACAGGGCTTTGAAATAAGGAATGGAGAAATTAGTTTTTTCCAAAGGAATTCTGAATTTTGGGAAGCATTGTCATGTCTTCACTTTTAAGGTATAGATGTTAACAGTGGTTATGAAGTAATCTTTATTTTATATTTTATTCATTTTATTTTTTTCTCATTCTCCTCCCATATCTCTCTAATCTTTGGGCCTTCAGAAACCTTTTGGATCTTAACCCAAAGGAAATTATTTAACCTTTCAGTGCTTGAATTTAAGGAAGTTGGAATTTATCATCTGTTCTCAACATATCATTGCCTCTGAAGTAACTTAAACATTATATATCCTACCTCTCCTTGGTAATAGCTCACAGGCAGCACTAACCCGTTTAATTTACCCTAGTTCAGATAAATTTGTCCATTGACTCTCATTCAGACATAAGACGCTTTAGAAAGAATAAGTGCATCTGGTGTAGGACTAAAATAGGAGGAAGACCACAAAATAACTAATTTTTAAGCACAAAATAGATATTAGAGACCACTATAAGAATTAATTTTGTCTCAGCTCATGAGCTAACACTTCACTTAGATGCCTGTGGAGCTTGACTGTCATCAGCGTGTCCACTACAGCCTTCTGGTGGGTTATCTGCCTCACTGTGCCCCACTCTGGGCATCTGCTGGAGGAGGATTTAAAGTATTGTGCAGAAAAACTGAGTTGCAGGTTTCAAGCTTGCTTAGGGTGTGTGCTGTGGGCACATGCTATGGGTGTGCTACCCCATGGCTGCCAAGTTTGTTTTACTGTCTCTGGGGAGCTACCAGCTGGGTAAATAGGGGTGGCTTTACATTACTAGTCTAGCCTAACTCTGAATTCTAGTGACAGAGACTTTGGTGGTTGTTTTTTGAATCTCTGTCTCTTTGCCTTTGTTAAGAAGAGTTCTGTGTATGCAAGAGCTGGAGAAGCACCTTCTAGGAATAAAGTTCTCTCTACTTAAAAAAGAAAAAAGAAATCTTCAGACCACTTGAATAGTGCAGGTGATACTTTCATTGTTGGTATGACTGCAGTATCCACTCAAACACTAATTTCATCAAAGGTTTGCTTTTCCTACTCTCAGTGCACTTTACTCTCTCTAAAAAGCCTACCTAGAAATTCCTCTAATCTTCCTGAGCTGCCAAAGGAATTTCTGAACCTCTGTTCTGTTTGTCCTCTTCTCAGTCCTCATTCATGTCATTTTCCTTTTAAAACACAGTGACCAGGTACAGAAGCGTTTTGCTTGTGGTCATGTTGGACTGTTGGAATAATTTCTTCACTTTTACTTTGCATCTGCCATGTCTGTGTGCACAGGGGCCTCCATAAGCCACCGTTAGCTGCCCTAGCAAAGGGCTTTCAGCCACCACAACTCTCATTCAGTCACTATTTTCTTGATCAATGCTTTGTGTCTTTTGCACTTTGCAAGTGTATTTCTTTTCATTACTGTTTTTTTTTTCCTCTTAGCTTCCTACCCTGGTATGCCTGAACTGTGAACTGTTGCTGCAATTTGATTTAATAACAGAAATGAGATGTGGAAATAACTCTGTGACTAAGTCTAGTATCTGGTCTCTTCAAGTTACTCTGCACAACTTAGACTTCTGCACAGATGAAATATTTGGGTGCATCATGAAGACAATCAGTGTTTTCAGTGGAGAAAATCGTGCTCCTGTAGATAACAGAATGCCATGCCTTATTTCCACAGGATTGTTTTTTCTCCTGTGCTACATCCCTGACTACACATCAGAGCCAAAGTACCCTCTGAAAGAAATTAAAAAATGCTTCCATTTATATGCACGAATTTCCAGGAGCTGTCTTCTCTACCTCCCTGCTGTTACTAAAAAGGGATATTCATAAAACCATACGTGTGGTATCAAAACCAACAGATGGTGCCTGCCTTGAATATAGGGATGTAAGGAAAACCAAAGTGATTGTCACACACACGATCACATGATACATGTTCATAAACCAGCAAGGCACATGCTGATCAATAAACCTCTGTCTCTACACACCTGGATACAGATGATTTTACCTGTTGTGGGAGCAAAAGCCACACCAGCAGGCAGTACCACTGATATGTGACAAGTCATCCTGCCCTCCAGGGCACCTTTCCATAGTGGTGATGTTACTGTTTACAGTGCCTACATTTGCTGCTCATATTTCACTGAGGTATGGTCAAAATCCTGTTCTCTAAAATACAGAAATACCTTATACACAGAAATGTGGAGAGAAATAGAACCCTTGTTCTTCCTGGGCTCTGCTCTGATGCAAACCAAATGTCATCTCCATAGTAAATCCCCCACACAGACCACAGATGGGCTGTGGGCTAGATCCTGAATACACTGTTGATAATCCAGTTGACTCTCTCTGGGATCTTCATGCACTGTGTCACTTTACTCCTTGTATCCCCTACACCTCAGCAGTATAGCTGTGGGCTGGTTCAGGGTGCTTGGGCTGTGAATTGCTGGTTCTTTGCTGTCTTGACTGAAACCAGTGTTGATGTAGCCAAAGAGAGCAGGACACAAACATCAACAAGATGCCTCAGCGTGCATTCTAGATCTGACCTTAGGCTATCTTTCTTGTCAGGGGAGGCAAAGGAGCACTTGTGGGGTGCTACACAGCTGACCTAGTTTGGCTAGATGGAGAGGGCAGACTGAGGCAAAAATTGTGGGATTTATAGCTGGGATATTCCAAGTGCTGAACTCTTCTAAATGAACCTCATGCTTCTGAACTCCTCTGGTTCAGGTACAACCAGCAATAATCCAGTATACACTAGGTGTTATTGTTTCTGGTAATAAATATAAGCTACTTCACCCTGGGATTCTGCTTCGGCCTCCCTTTCTGCACTGTTTACATTTTAAGCTTTGCTAGAAGGAAAGGTAGGTGGTGTTAACTGACAATTTGCTGCCAATAATCTAAATGAGGAGTTATAAACACTCCCATTTTGAACAGGATAAGAGCTCATACCATTCAGGTATTCCTGTCAGGCATTCAGTAGACAGTGGTTTGTATCAGCTTGGAGTACATGTACTGATGTCCTGTATCCTTATCAATTAACTGACCATCCACACTCTGTCCTTCAGATGGACTCTCAAACTGCAAGGCGTTGCCCCTGGTGCTCAGCAATGCAAAGGGAAAGGCTGCTATATTATGTGGTTTTTTCCTTATTGATGAAGATTACGCTAAATTTCATTTCCAGCAGAAGCACAGAAGATCTCCAGATACATCTTGTTGGCTAATACTGGACAGATGCCCCTTTCAAGGACTGTCTGTCCTTGCTGATGCCTCATGTGTTCTTTTACGTGAAAGGACTGCCCTGTGCACAGTACCTCCATTCTATGAGTGTGATTCTTCTGCTTTAAGTGAGTTCAGTGCAATGTATACAGGGCTGTTCATAGACTGATAAGGGGATACTAATCCCTTACAACATACTGTAACAGTAAATTATAAATTCATCAAACAAATACCATAGATCAAGCTGCAATTACACAATGGCCATAGCTTCTCTTTTCACCAGCACACTGAAAGCTCCAAGTGCTGCCTGTTCAGAGCTCCATGTCTGTGGACTGCACCCGTTATGTGTGATGTGAAAAGTACTGCAGTTTCTTTTTTGAAAGGTCCTCCTGTGAAGGTCACCTTGCTGAAAGGATGGTTACTATTATTTCCTTTTCTATATTATTTTAATAAACCCTGTAAATGAGGTTGAAGGCTTAGTAGCAGCCGTTGCCTCAAGGTGCTTGTCTTTCTAAAGACTGCCTTTGCTGTCACAACACATAGAGTCTAAACCAGGAGGAAATAGGATAGTTCCTTTAGAATCTCTTCAGTTTAGATTAAGCCATATTATATGTAAAAAGCACAGGTCTCATTAGCTTTTTCATGAGTAGAATCCCTCAGAAGACGACACATTATTGGTGAGGGACAGGACCAAGTGGCCTTGATTTTGGAAGTTCTTTTAGTGTATGTTGAACTGTAACCCTGTTTGCAGCATCCTAACTCAAACTGGGCATCTCTACCCTGTGTGACTGGTATGGGCAGAGTTCTACTGTGCAGGTTCTCTGAACACCTGAATTACAGACCTCCTCTCTATCCTCAGGAAACTAGAGGCTGGAGTAAGGTTGTGTATGTTCAGATGGTCAGGACAGGACACTGGTCTCGGGTCACAGTCTGGGGATGAATATATCCTAGGGCAGATATTAAGCACTTGAAGCTAGGAATGTGCTGAAGCACACTGGTGATTCAGGACCAATGTATGTGAAGCAAATAAGATCTGACCTCCAACGTGTTCCTGTTTTCTGAGAGTAAACTGTTAGCAATACACTTCATATTGTCTTTCCTGACCTCTGCCTTCTTGGCATAGCAATAAATGCATGGGAAGCTGCTGGTAGCTAAACTGTTTTGTGGCAAATCCACAGGTTTCTACACTGTAACCCTTCCATGTGTCTAACACAAATATACCAAAAGGCCAGCATTCCTGTTCCTCAAGCTTGTTGATCTTGAACACATTCTTCTTTTTTTTATCAGGAGCAAGTATTTATTTGAGAAGACACAAACCCTTCCTGCCTTTCTTATTCCAATAGGAAGAGTAAATGCATTTTCCCATTAAAATTCAAACCCCAGAAAACATGCAGGTGAAACAGCCCCTAATGCCCCCAGGGACTGTTCCTCTCTTAGCTTAAGGTGGGAATTACTTTGTCATGACACTACTATGAATGATGTTCTATGAAAGATGTTTGTAGATGGGGTTTACCTGCAAATGCAGAACTCATGCTGTAAGTCGTTATAAGTAGCATGGCTATTTTAAGTCTAATTTAATCCTTTTAGTTACCTAGTGCCACTCTTTTCTGGACATTCCTGAGTCAGTACCCTGCCCTTGCAGAACCAGGTTGCTTTTCAAGGGCATAAGTATCCTACCTCTTACAAAGCACAGGGTTTCTTTTAACAGAGAGGTGCATTTGAAGTTTTACATCCATTTACATTCCTAGAGATTACCCAGTGCTCTAGATAGGGCATGACACTGAAGGAAGAACAATTAATCAAACACAATAAAACTGATCCACTATGATCTCCCCTGTGCTGAAGGACTTACTGTAATAACTAAAGATTGTGACAATTATTATGATGGTCATGGATAGAATTAATTTCTCTGAGTTTTAGACATTAAAAAAAATTGGTGTCTGGGCCAAGGCTGTTCACAAGCTTCCCAAATAGCCAACAGAGAGAGAAAACTTCAGGGATATTTGTCTTAGGGTAGTTGTCCATCGCCAGTTCTCACCACAGATAATGAAGCAGCTTAGCCTTTACACACCTGAAGTTGAATAAGATAAAAGCCATCTCAAAAGCCACCCTATTTCTGCCCAACAGTGTTTTCCATTTCCAGGATATTTGAGAGCTACCCATTAGCTTTTCCTTCTCGCACACAGTTTGCTGAAATGTTACTCAGTTTGAGTTTTGGAGGATCAAGAGTGGAGAACTCCTGATCAAGCCCAAAGAACAGACTAAATACACTGCTGAGGTAGAGTGGATATGTATTAAGAACATGGCTTAGCATCCCATGAACTGTATCAGAGCCAGGTTTGTGAATTCACAGGAAAAAAGTCACCACATTCAGTGAGCTCTATCAGAGCAGGCTTAGGAAGATTTGTACTTCCACGCACACCAATGACAGTAACAGGTATTTCCATAGATACAGGAGGTAATATTTGGCCACACACAACAACTGCTTGGGCTACAGTATGAAGACTGCACCAGCACAGCTTGTCTTTTACAAGTCTGTCACTTATGTAGCTCCTAGGTTCTAAGTGCCCTGCTCCTTCTAATACAACGACTAGAAATACGCGCTGTCGTATAGATGAGAGCTGATGGAATTTGGGAGCTTGAGAACTGGGCTGAGGATCAAGTATGAGGATAAGATATGGTGCTGCTTGCCCAGCTCATCTTCATTTTGTTGCATGCACATGGGTTTGGACCTGTCCAGCGAGGACAGGGTAGCTTTTGATAAAGGTAGCAGGATGATGTCAGGACAGCACCACTCAAAACACCCACAACCAGCAACACACCCCAGACATGTCCTGTTTGATGGCATAAGCAGCTACATTCTGGCAATGAATTTCAGATTTCTAAGGTTTCTTTCCAACTTTGGTTGGTGTTTTCCTGGATATTTATTAACCTTATATACCCTTAGCATCAGTGTACTCAGTCTGACTATACAGCTTTTCCTGGGACTAGAAAAGGTTTGTGGTCCAGATCTGGCTCATGGACTACATGCTAAGATAAGAATTTCAGGTTATGACTCTCACATTGCATGAGTTTAGTGTTAATAAACATTGCATGGTTAATAAATATCCAGGAAAACACCAACCAAAGTTGGGGTTAACAAAGAATAAATCAAACCAGATATTTCAACAGGTCTCTGTTTTGTCTGCCACGCTGTTAGTCTCACTGGAACATCAGCCATCATTCTTGCTCGTGGAGTGCAAACCTGCATTGCTATTCTTTGCATTCCCTTTGCAAGGGTTTTAATGTTGATATAATGCAACAACAAAACCCAGATCCAGTATTGGGCAGGGATTACAAGACTGAGATTTACACAGTAAAATAGCTAAGGATGTAAACATGAGGAGAAATTTTTTCACGATGAGGGTGACAGAACTGGAACAGACTGCCCAAGGAGGTTGTGGTGTCTCCTGCTCTGGAGACATTCAAATCCACCTGGATCTGTTGCTGTGTGGGCTGCCCTGGGTGACCCTGCTCTGGCAGGGGGGTTGGACTCGATGATATTTCAAGGTCCCTTCCAACCCCCACCACTCTGTGATTCTGTGATTCTTTTTCCAAGCTGTTCCAACCAGATGGTAAATTGATCTATTACATCTAATGTAGGTTCCTGACTATGCAGATCATACCTGATTGTTCCAGATCTTTAGAACCAGAACTTTAGAGTCAAAGAAATGCATCTTTATGGCACTGCCCTGCTAATCTTCAACCATCATTCCTTTCCCACCAACCAGATGGCTTCTGCAGCTGACCGCACACAGAGAATACACGCTCTAAAGAGAATAGAAGTGGAAGGGGGGGGCTTTCACCACTGACAGGAACAGAAAAAACCCAAAAACCAGAAAAGCAAAGGATCAGGAAAGTCAAATCCAGAAGACAGCACTTTTCTACCAGGAAAATCTTATAAATCAAATTAAGGAACAAATGTACAAAATACTAGAGGGTCCTTCCAAGTGGATGCAAGAATTGTTCTTTGCTAGAATTAGGCTGTAACACTAAAAAAACCTTCCTGTAGTACCCAGGCTGCTATCTCAAAACCATCATTTCACTAGATTCTACAAAGATACTGACAAAATTACTAAGGAAAATTAAACTGGTTGAAAAAATAGACAGAAAACCAAATAATTACTTTAATGGTGGGTAGCAGATTGGCTCCCATCTTATCATGAATCTTCCATCTACTAAATTCACGCAGCAGAATAGTGGTAGTGATGGGTTTCTCAAGGCATCCTGCCTGACCTTTGCATCACAGAAAGGATGGAAAATCCTTTCTCTCCTCATTAACACTGACAAAAAGTGCATGTACAACTCCGAGCTGTGATGGTAGTCTTGTTGGAGTGAAGTTTTTGATGTATTTTACTTCAATTAAATAACAGCATATTGAAGCATGGCAGTTTCCAAGACATTCAGTCTGCTCTGAATTCAAACGTGCTTGCTGGAGGAAGTGCTAAGCCAACCAATCTCCTAGACAGAAATCACATCTTCACTGCAGATAGTCAGAAAATATTTAGGTATAATGATGTGATCAGTACCACATCATTATTTAAAAGGCTGATCTGCCCCTTTCAGATGTGCGCGGTGAGAACAGGCGGGTGAAACGCTGTCGTTTCACACGTCGAGGGATTGGAACTGGGGAGAAGTTTGCAGTCTGGCAGCTGAGCTCTGGCTGCACTGCTCTGAACAGGTCTCTGCCGGGCTGGGATTGTGCCACTGGCATTTTGCAAATGAGGACGTCTTGGTTTCCCATACTTGATAGGGCAGCAGAAGTGACGTTAACTCTTTGGCACTTAAAATCCAGCATCAGGAGGAATGATTGACATTGGCATAAGCCTTGCTGCTGTGGCTCGTGGGGAGCTTTAGCTCCCCAGGCAGCTGCTGTTACCCACACGTACTGCAGGAGGTGTGCTACGAGGGTCAGAATTATTCTGCTTTCATCCTGTACCTTTATCCTCCTTGGCAATCAATTGCATACTCGGGGACTATTTTCTGGCACTTCCATGCTTCCAATGGCAGGTTAGATAGCTTATAAAATGCAGATATCCTGTCCTGCCCCCATCCTATGTCATCTGAAATATGCCAGAATCAACATTGTAAATGCAAAAATTCTCTGTTCCAAAATAAAATCCAAGTGCAAAAACTCATCTTCAGGAGCTGTTCAGGGTATACCCTC